>LZPO01046802.1:560628-607052 GCA_001675575.1 Neotoma lepida
GTGCGTGTGTGCGTGTGTGCATGTATGCATGTGTGCATGTGTGTATTTATATACTGACTTACTTTTATTAAAGATATTTTAAAAATTATTCCTTTTAGTTTTAGAGTTGTTTATACTTTTTCATACATCTCTACTGTTATTTTCATCTCTCCTTTCCTTCCTCCTTAACAAAGACACCCTCTTTTTTCCCACCTCACCTTTCATCTCACTTACACATTATTGTTCTCTGTTTATTGCCCCTCCCTGTATCCATAGACCCTTTAAACTTTTCTGTTTTCTGTGATTATTTCAGGTTTTGTAATCACATCAATGATTCAGATCTAGGGAATCAGATGATAAAGAACATGTAACATTTGTCTTATTAGGTCTGGTTCATCTCACTCAATATCATCTTTTCTATTTCCATCCATTTACCTGCAAACACCATGCTTTTATTTTTCTATACCTCAGGATAATATTCTATACTATATATGTAATTCATTTTCATTGTCCATTTATCAGTTGAACAATATTTAGGTTGTTTCCATTTCTTAACTATTGTAAATAGAGCAGCAATGTACATGACTGTACAAGTAACAATGGAGTACACACACATCACACAGACTGAGCAGGTTGTATTTATGTATACACACACACACACAAACACACACACACATGATTGTAATAGTAATAAATAAAAAAGAGACCATGGATTTGAAAAGAGAGCAAGGATGGGTATATTGGAGGCTTTCAAGGGAGGAAAGGGCAACAAGAAATGATGGAATTATAATCTCAAAATTTTGGAAGAAATATTGATGAAGATAATGATGATGAAAAATAGATTTTTTTTCTCACATAATGTGTCGTGATTGCAGTTTTCCTTCTCTCTACTCTTCCCAGTTCCTTCTTACCTCTCCTCCCATCCAGGTCCACTTCTTTTCTCATTATAAAACAGACTTCTAAGAGTTAATAATAAAATAAAATATAATAATATAAAACAAGCCGGGCGGTGGTGGCACACGCCTTTAATCCCAGCACTCGGGAGGCAGAGGCAGGAGGAGCTCTGTGAGTTCGAGGCCAGCCCGGGCTACCGAGTGAGTTCCAGGAAAGGCGCAAAGCTACACAGAGAAACCCTGTCTCGAAAAAAACAAACAAACAAAATAATAATAATATAAAACAAAGAAAAATCACATCAGAGTTGAACAAGATAAAAAAAAAAACAAGGAAAAGAGCCCAAAAGAAGGCACAAGAATCAGAGACCCACCCACCTCCACACTCGTAGAAACACTAAACTGGAAGCCTAACATGTACACAGAAGATCCGGTGCAGACCCATGAACGCCCTGTGAGTGGAGCCTCAGTTGCTGTAATGTCATTTGAGCTTCACTCATGTTGACTTAGAGATTCTTTTTTTTTGTTTTTCTTAGTGTCCTCCATCTCCTTTGGCTCTACTCTTCTACCTTCTCTTCTGTAGGATTCCCCGAGCCCTGAGGGGAGAGATTTGATAGAGACAACCCTTTTAGGACTGAGTGTTCGGGGGTCTCTCAATCCCTGCGTAATGTCTGCCTGTGGGTCTCTGTATTTGTTCCCATCTGCTGCAGGAGGAAACTTTGATGATGGCTGAGCAAGGCACTGATTCATCAACTAAAAACTAAATAAGTTGTTTAATTTGATGATTTTTTTAACCTTTTATGTGTGTGCCATTTTAGAATCATTTTTAGAAGTTTCATCTTTATTGAAATAAAACTTTCCCATGACTTTTATTATCTCCATATTTAGAATTAGTAGTTAATTCATGTAACAAAAAATATCATTCTCAAGTTAGATATTCATCTGTTTCTTATATCTTAAACACTTATGGCTGCTTTGGAATCATTTTCTCTGTCAACTACCTTGTAGATTCCTGAGGTATAACAATGAAATCTTTTATTTAATATTGAAGCAAAACTATACTAAAATAATATTTTTCTTTTTATTCATTCTTCAAGAATTTCATACTAGTATGCTATACATTTTTATCATATTAATTCCAAAATTACTCTTCAACCATGCTCATATCATTCCTCCCAAACATCTTCCTCTTCTTTTCTTAGCTCACTGAGGCCAATGAGTGCTGTCCTTATGTAGGTGGGCATATTGTCATCAATGGGAGTACAGGCAACCAAACAGGAGACACTTCCTGAGGAAAAACTCACTTTTCCTAGCACAGCAACCTACAACTTCCAAAGCCTTTCAGCTAAGGGTGGGGCTTTGTTAGCTTCTCCCATCTATGCTGGGATTTTTGCTGCTTGGACCTGTTTAGTCTTTTGTAAGCAACCACAATCTTCATGAATTCATAAGAGCAAGGGCTGTGTTAGGGCTTGATGACACTGTTTTGCCACATTCCTCCCTAATCTCCCGCTCTTATAATCTTTCTACCCTCTCTCCTGAAATATTCCCTGAGCTATGTGGGAGGGGTGTGGTCTAGTTTAGGACTGAGCACTACTTTTTAAAGAGGAAAGTGGATGAAGGGTATATACAGTAACATTTTTAACAGAATTTTCTACTGTTTCAGAGAAATACATACATGGAATAAAGAATAAAACTCTTCTTTAAGCTCATCAGTTTTTGTCATTAGAATTTAGATGTGCTAATATATTACCATAAAAAGTATCAAAAATATCAGAAAACTGTTTCATTTCTTCTATCTTACTATGTTTCTTGTAACTTGCATCCATATTGAGAAATTCCAAATTTGTAGCACTCTGCCCTATGCTATTTTTGTTCTAATGCCAATAGTTGCATTTTCTTACGCAACAGTATTTCTCTTTCCCTTTTTCTTCTCCTTCTCTTTCTCCTTCTTCTCCTCCTCTTCCTCTTCCTCCTTCTCCTCCTACTTCTTCCTTCTTCCTTCTTCTCTCTTCCTTTTTTCCTTCTTTTTTGGTATATGAATGAATATGTGAGTGTGAGTGAGTGAGTGTGTGTGTGTGTGTGTGTGTGTGTGTGCATGTGCGTGTGTGTGTGTCACAGTGCACAGGTAGAGGTCAGAAGACAAACTTGCATATTAGTGTTCACATGAATTTTCTTTAATATTTGGTCTCTGATTTTGTTCACTGCTGTGAAAGGCAGTCAGGTTAGACAATTCTTTTCCACCTCCCTTCTTCCACGATGGAAGCTTTAGGATAACTAACCTCCAGTGCTATGGAGTCTGACTTTTAGAAGAGTTTGGGAATCCAAATTTAGGTGATTGAGCTGAAAGCCTTTAGAGAGTAAACAATCTTTCCAGAATAGTATTAATTTCCCTTTTAAGATATATTTTCTTAGCTGGGCAGTGGTGGCGCACACCTTTAATCTTAGCACTTGGGAGGCAGAGACAGGCAGATCTCTGTGAGTTCAACACCAGCCTGGTCTACGGAGCAAGTTCCAGAATAGGCTCCAAAGCTACACAGAAACCCTGTCTTGAAACACAACAAAAATATGTATTTTCTTTTAATTTTCATGGTTTGTAAGTCTCAATTCTAGATAATCATGCAATTCCACACAGATGGAAGGGCATAGGACCCTTAGTATATATGTATTCTCTTTACAACTTTCATTTTCTAGCTTAGGAAGATTCAAAAATGTAATTGGAAAATATTTCTATAGATTTTGATGATTATTTAGATTTCTTTTAACACTAACTAATACCTTTACTTCTAGGAGATTAAGGCAGTCTATTACTAATGTGCCCATTCTTTCAGATTCATTTCCGCCGGGGACAATTAACATTTTTCTGACCAGCTCAATACGGCTCAATACAGCTGGTCAGCCAAATTCCCTGATTTCTATTAATGTAGCTCATTTCCAATTTCTGAATAATTAAACCAAGCATGGGGAAAGTGATTGTCCTTCATAGCTATTTTACCCTACTGGCACAAAACAAACACTTTATAGTAAACCACGGCAAATTGTTGATGGGATTGAAAGACTATCTCTGTACTCTTCATTATGTTTTCTTTGTCCATGCAAGCCATGATCCAGATGGAATGTTCTCCACTGGGAAGACAAGACTATACATGGTTATAGATATTGTCCTTCAACATAATTTTTAGCTAATACTGACATTACCACAACTTCATGAGTCCTATAGTCAAAGGTCTACATACAGTCTAAAACATGATTACTCCTTCACTCAGATGAAAACTGATAGTGCTATCAATTTCATACATAGATGATAAAAATATCCAGGTTTAGGGGAATAAGGAAGAATGATGTTTTAAAACCAGCTCATGTGTCTTTCAACTAGATTGCATATTTGTAAGAGTATTCTTTGCCAGGTGGGCATGGTATCTAAGCAGGCACTGGGTGCAATGAACGGCTTTGCCAGACTTTATTGGGATCCCCATCATCATAGCAGCATCTATGAGTCTTCTTATAATTTCAATCTATAATTCAAGCAATGCATAGAATGTTTAGAAAGCAGAAGGAACATCATCTGTTTCTTACAGCTTGTTTCTACCACTCAGGTTGCACATTCAAGCCAAATGAAACAACACAGCCAAATTCCCTGACAGGAGATCCTTTCTACAAAATTGCATTGCAGCCTTTTCTATCTCATCCACTTGGTGGGCAAAGTACTGGAAAGATTCACAGTCACCTAATAGAAAATAATGCAAACATTCACTGTTTTAGACTTAAAACTTTAAAATGTGATGTAGTTAATAAGGACATCATTAAACAATATCCATACTCCATCTTATTCTTCAATGTCTACAGAACTATAGAAATCATTGGAGTATTTTTGATAAATATATCATTACTTATACATTTAGAAATTATGCTAAAGATTCAGTAACCCCAGTACAGAGGGAAATTTTCAGTTGCTCATAGATATATCATTAAGTAGTGAACATATTCCATACTGATTGATCATAGACTCCAACAAAAATGGTAGTGTTTTATTTCAAGATAAATTGAATACCTCAATCTATCATGGGCCCACATCATCCAGCAAATATGGCTATCTAATGTCAAGTTCCACTGGAACATCATCTTCAGGCATGCTTCTTTCAGAGGTCACAAAAGAATTTCAGTGACCTAAGACCTGAAACACATGATGTTGCAGCTAGCCATTCAATCAATGGTTTTTGCACTGATATTCTTTTCCTATTAATTCTATAAATATAGAATATAGTTTCCTGAAATTTAAATAATTCAGGGACATCCATTCTCTTCCATGGGAAAAATGAGTGTATAAACAAATATATATATATATATATATTTATATGTATGTATATATAAATGTATATATGTATACCTTTGTTTATAACTATAGTTATAGTCTACATCTTTGCCAAGCATAGTAAAAAATATGCCAGCAAACCTATTTTTATAAGAGTTTTCTGCAAGCATTATATTTTGAGTAGCTTAATATAACAATTATTATTTATTTGGTCTTTCTTATCAATTGAAAATAGTGTTTGCTGGCTAATTTTAAGTCAACACAATCTAGAGTCACGTGAGAAGAGGGAACCACAATTGAGAAAATGCCCCCCTATGATCTGGCTGTAGGCAAGCCTGTCTAGCATTTTCATTAGTGATTGGTGTAGGAGTGCCCTGCCATTGGGGTCATCTCTGAGCTGGTGGTCCTGGGTTCTCTAAGAAGGCTGGTTGAGCAAAACATGGGAGCAAGCCAGTAAGCAGCAAGCCTCTGTGGCCTCTGCATTAGTGCCTGCTTCCAGGATTCCTCAGGTTCTGAATTCCTGCTTTGGCTTCCTTTGGTGATGGACTACAATGTAGAAGCATAAGCCAAATAAACCCTTTTCTCCAAATTGATTTTGGTCATAGTGTTTCATCACAGCAATAGAAATACAACCTAAGACAGTGTGGGAACTCATTATTTTTTATTTTATTTTTTTAATTTATTTACTTTAATGTGCATTGGTGTTTTTCCCACGGGTGTCTGGTTTCCTGAAACTGGCATTGCAGACAGTTGTGAGCTGCCATTTGGGTGCTGGGAATTGAACCCAGGTCCTCTGGAAGAGCAGTCAGTGCTCTTAACCTCTGAGACATCTCTTCAGCCCGAGAACTCCTTATTTTAAAATATAGTAGGAGACATTAACTCCAGTACAATAAACAACAGAAATGCAAAGTTAATCATGTTATGATTTTTAAAATTATGAACATTGGTAAGTTGTAATTCCGGTTTAAATCATTGTATTCTTCCCTTAATTTTCTCTTAATTGCCATTTAGTTCCCTTTGGATAAAATTCTAACTTAATTGTTCTTGAAAATATTTATTAAGACATTTTAGATATGCCTACATATTTACAAGCTGCATATCTAATTTTATGGGTTTTTCTTACTTTCTAAGCACATACTATGGAAAATGAGATACTTGTCTGGAATGCAGCCCAAAGAGGGCTGAATGTATAGTAAAGTCCAAGATGGATTTCAGTTTTCCGCTTATATGAAGATGTCCTCTTACCAATTATTATTACTATATATCTCAAGAAAAATTTTCTGAGAGAAAATTCTTAGCAGTCCTGGTGTTTTCATCATTTTGCACAACTTACAATCTGTTGTTCATTGTGAGTAGCAAACAACAGAAAGTGTGTTGCATTTGGAATAACAATAGTCCATCACATATTATGATTTTCATGGATTATCGAATTTGATATTTTATGAGAAAAAATATCCAAATACCTCAACCTGATTTTTCCTCAACCTAATATTTGTTACTGGCATCCTGAGTCAGAGGCATCCTATTGGTTTTTGGTCTCTGTGATAAGAAAGACTTCATTCTTGCTTTGTTCTGCTTAAAATTTAAATCTCACATTCACTTTAATACTCTTTCCTATTTTTAGCTCTAGATTTGTCCTGAAAAGGAAGAGTAATGAATTTCCAATCTACATCTCTATTGCCTTCCTTTATGCTACTAGGTTCACAATACTCTTAACTACTCTAGAAAAAAAAAGGAATGCAAGAAAATGGACAAATATGATTAGTTGAGACTCTTTGTCATGTTTGTGTATCTTGAATATGGATACACAAAATTTAACTTTCATTGAGGTATAAATGTGGACTTTGTATAAATCCTTCTGGTTTTGCTTTCTATGCTTGAGATTGAACCAGTGGCCTGGAAATGCTAGGCAAATACTCTATAGCCCTATAGCGCGCGCGCGCGCGCACGTGTGTGTGTGTGTGTGTGTGTACCTGAGGAGGATGTTGAATTCCCTGGAACTGGCGTTATAGGCCACAATCTATTAGATTGTGACCTATCTAACAGAGGTACTGAGAACTGAATTCCTGTTCTCTGCAATGATCAACAATCTTCAGGAAAGAATTTCAATCAGCATAACTATATTAGGGAGACAGGCAATCAGCAGTTGTAGCCCTGCCTTCATGAGGGAGCAAGATGAGCTCTCAGGTTATATAGTCGTGGGACGTGCATCATTATGTCAGTCTTGTCTGCTTGACTAGCATCAGGATTGGTCAGGTAGGACCTTCTAGTGATAACAAAGTCATTGCTGCGTGGAGCTTCATTTCCACCAGTTACTGCTGTCCCTGAAGTCCAGGGTGACCACAGAAGAGAATGACTCAGAGCAAAGGAAACAAATAAACTGGAAACAAAAAAGTCAAATTTTGTTTTCACTCATTTCTTGTATGTGCATTGGAGTTTTTGTCAGCATATGTATCTGTGCACCACATGCACGAGTTACAGATGGTTATGAGATGTCATCTGGGTGCTGGGAATCAAACGTGGGTCATCTGGAAGAGCAGTCATTTTGCTTAAGCTCTAAGCCATCTCTCCAGCCTNATTACATTCTTCCTGCATAGATAGAGACAATATGTATAACTTAATACTTAAGAATATAATATTCATAATAAATGTTTTCTTAACTATAAATCTGTACTATATAATAAGTATAGATTATAATTTTCCCACAATACATTACTTTAGTGATAAAAATGTTATTTCAAATTTGTTTTCAGTCACGAGCTTATCTATCTTCTACTAAAGGATAAATATTATATATTTTTGAGTCTAATAAATGTTATATAAGGTACACCATTTCTTTAAATGTAATGTTTTGTAAAATATTATTGGACTTATTTTCTTTAATTTTTCTCTGTTTTGGAATATATAGTCATATTTCAAATTCATTTTCATTCCAATTCTTAGTGATTTCACACAATGTATTTATTCTTCCAGAGTTTCTTATATAAAAAATATTTTTTCTTCAGAATTTTATACAAAATTATTTTGATTATATTCACACCCCACTCCTCTTTCTAACTCCTCTAATATCCACCCCATCTGCCTGCTCACCCCCAACTTTCTGCCCAATTTTTTTCCTGCCCATTTAGTGCAAAGGAATGTCTTAAGTGTTTTTCACAGTTACACCAAAGAGAACTACATGAGAATCTGAGCAATAACCAGTTCACAGTTATCTTTCTAGAAAAAACAAATCATTAATTTTTTATTTTGAAAGCATTTTATTTTGTATTGAGGAGCACATTAAAATAACAGTAAGTTTAAAAGATATTTTCTTTTGCACTCTCTTTCATTTGCAAAAAATTGGAGTGTTTCTTCATTCTTACAGCCATTCCTAGGATTTTGTTTTCACATTCATATACTCCTTGTTGCTAGTCTTAATGTTTTTCTAACTCCCCTAATAATTGCTTTTTCTGTTGATCTCTATAATTCTTGTTATTGCTGAGTGCATTAGCTAAAGTTATGAAATTACATTTTAAAACAACAATCAGACATTGTTTTCAGATCAAAACAAATATCTAAGTATAACTTAGGAGTTCCTACTAATTCCATTTAGTGTAATATCAGGTCAAGTGTTGCATAAAGTCCTGAAAAGTCACAGTCTGGCATCCTATTGGAGTCTGCCTAATAAGATGTTTAGAAATAGAAACCAGCTTATGCCATAACTAGTTCAAAGCTTGGATTGACATCAAGTGTTTTACTGCTTGAGATAATCAAACAATCCATGTAATCACTCTTCATTGGCTGTCTATTAGGTTAGGCTAAGAAACAATCCACCTCAAATCTTTTGTTGTCTTTTAGGTCATACTATGTCACACAGCCCATTTAATCTCAAGAATGGAAAAATAAAGTTAGATTTAGTAGCATAAATTCCAGGCCAGAGATATGATTTAAAATTCTGCTACAATATTTCCTCTTCAATTAAATTCAAATTCTACAAATGGGCACCAAGTAGTATGCTAGTTTTGCCTTCAGTCAGAGAAAGGGCCACATTTAAAGAGTGGTCAGACAATTACTTACGCTATGATTAGAAGGCTTCTGTGGCCACCTGTCACAATGCTGACAATGTATGATTAGTTAGAGAGCCACTTGTCTGGAGGAACTCTGAGTATACTATAGACAGTTTCCACTAAAATACAGAAAGCTCTGATTGTAGCTGTGAGCACTGTTATTTGAATCATTATGGAAAGAAACTCGGTTGATGTTTTGACTGAAATAAAGGGAAGTGTTTTAATTAGAGTACAGGCAAGGTCTCAGTAATCAATCTTAGAATATTTTAATAGAAATAGATTAAAGTTTGTTTTATCTAATGTTCCATACAATTCTTATACTTTTAATACAACATATTAAGGAAGAGTTATTCTGCAAATATAATATTGTTTAAGTAGGAGTTACTTTTTACTTTCTATTTTCGTTAGAATTCTATTCTTTGGCTGGTTAAACTTTTATGTTTTCCTCATTAAATAAATAAACTTTTATATCATTCATTTAATCATGCACAAAGATGTTAGTGTTGCTCTGGGAACTGATGTTCGGCAAAGAACAAGGTGAACAAAACCCCTACCTTATTTGCATTTAAGGATCTAAAGTAAATGTACATACTTAATGGGAAACTACAATGTGGTATATTAATGCAAACATTAAAATAATAGAGACTATGAAAATATAAAGGATATTAGTTTTAGATTTAATAGATTATATTAAATATTAGTTTAAATAGATAATGTTAAATAGATTAATTTAAATATTCCACAGCACATACAAATATCAAAATATCACACTATAGATATATAAAGTTTTGTTATTAGAAAGGGAGAAGAAGGCAAGAGATGGTAATGGGGTTTGAATATGATCATAGGATATGATTTATTTTCATCAAAATATAAATTTGAAACTTATCCTTTTTTATAATAAAGTGTGAATAATAAAAAGTGAATGAACAAATAATGATATTTTCAAAAACTCAAAGAGAACATTGGAGTGGTATATAACAGATCATAGAATGTACCAAGTGTAGGAAGAGTATTCATGCAGGCTCCCAGCTCCTTTTTCCTTTTCCAGGTATCTTTGTAAGAATTTGTACTTGAGTAATAGTATGTTCTACAGTGGCTTTATCCAAGAATAATGACATCTCAAATGTATGTCTGTGTTTATTCAAATATGTATAACATAAACCCCAGGAACATTTTGAAATCCAAGTGCCGTCTTTGGAAAGGAGTGTTAACAGTACTATATTATCCCAATCAGGCCCATGCCTTTATGTAATGGATGACTTAAGAACTTTACAATTAAGTTTTTTGCTTTACACTTTATCTTTAGTAGGATTCTTTGGAAGGTCACTGGATCCTTGAAGGTAGACCTTACAATCTCTTCAGCATGCTATTAATACTTGAAAAGTGTCAAATTAGCCTAATCACATTTACTTATAGCTTTATTAAGTTTACTTATTATTTGTTCTACTTCAACAGTAGCACAAATTAAACTGTACAGTTTGCATAATTCAAATTGTAAAGGAAACTAGGGAGGGGCAACAACCATACAAAGCAGGGTAAAAATTGTATTCAAAATAAATCCTTAAACAGATGGTTATCTAAATTTCTCTCTTCAAAAAGGAGCCGATCTGAACAGATTGTGTATGTGTCTCGCCGGTGCAAGTGGATTATCTGTCTTGAATTGGATTGTGATGACGGTGACCCTATTCTAAGTAAACCAAATCTCTTGAACTATATAATAAGATCAGAAGGAACATTCAGCCTGAGAACAGCAGATTGCAACAACTGAGATGATTTCCAGCTTCTTCCTTTGATGTGCATGATTCTGTGACTTTTTTTCTGCAGACACCTCTGATCCTGTGTACTAAGTTGTTGGTTTTTTTTTTTTATTTTCCTTTTCTTTTTATTTATATAAGCAGAGCTGAATGAGTGCCAGAAAGCTACGCAATCTGTCTTACAAAAAGGTGATTGTGGAAGAGTCTAGTTTCTTCGCTGACTGTATGACAGAAATTGCAGAAAATCTCCTAAGAGGAAACATTTAAGTAATTTACTCTTATTTATTCTTCTGCTTAGGCTGTGAGGAAGCAAAAGTTGCTTGAACAGAGTATCCAGTCTGCCCAGGAGATTGAAAAATCCTTACACTTAATTCAGGAGTCCCTTGAATTCATTGACAAGCAGTTGGCAGCTTATATTTCTGACAAGGTGGATGCAGCTCAAATGCCTCAGGAAGCCCAGGCAAGTATAACAAACTGGGAATGAACATTGTTTTTATTTTTATTTTTTATTTTTAATATTTTTACCCCAATGGGATACTGTTGATATTCATATGTAAGTATTATTTAATTAATTGTGAAGTGATTTCCTTTCATTTACTAATTTGACTATTTGGAAGTAAGAGCTTAAAGAAGTCCATGTTACAATGCTGAGATTTATTTTCCAAAGTATACAGTGCACCAATTTCAAATAGAGACAAAGAAAGCTGAGATATCTGATATCTATTGTTCACACATGTTTCAGAACTATGCTCAACCTTGAGAGTGCCATAGCAATTTACATGGCACAGAAATAGTTTGTTCTTCCTTAAACATTAGTCCCAACCATTTGTCACAAATGAATAATGGGAATTAAAGTTCTAAATTATGTTTCTGATTTTATATTAATATGCTACAAGTAGCTAACAACACGGCAGAAATAAATATTCACCCTGTTACTATTCATCACATTGGATGTACTCATGTACAGAAACTCACATACGCCCATGCTTTCAACCCAAATTATGGATAGCTTCCAAATACATTTTTCTGGAAAATGAGATTTAAAGTAGAAATGAATCCTATACAAGTTGGAATTAAATAAGTAAATTCCATACCCTAACTTATTTTATATGATAAATGTTTTAACTAGCAAATTTGTTTTTAAATAACATGTAAATGTATGTATAATCACATGTGTATCATTATTTAAAATTCTTAAACATGAGCTATAAACTAGGACAGTAAATAGCTACTTTTCAAGTCATATATGTATATTATAAACTTAATAACCAAGTATAATTAATACCTATGAAATGACGTGTGATGTATTAGAAACAAATGTGGGTAATTCCCATAGTTCCTCATCTACCTTGTTTATAGAGATTCTGGGAGCATTTCACTTTAAGAAGCAGATAGCTGTGTAAAATATAGGATTTGTAGATAATGGCTACAAATGCTATTACACTGCATTTGAATCACAATTTGTTGCCCAGGGTATCAATACACACACTAGCATTTAGTAGTTTACCACAATGTCCACATTTAAAAAATGAAGGTCCTGAGCATTGGGGGCAAATGATAAGAATTTTTTCATATTGCAACAAATTTCAGAGGAATGGATTCCTTATAGAATGCATACTATTGCAATAGACAAATAACAAATTTAATCTGGAGGAGAATTCTGGTGATAAAGTCAGGTTTGAGACAAAAACGATAAATACTATATTGGAAGTAGAGATAATTAGCAAATTTATTTTGATATTGGTCACTCCAGTAAAAGCACTAAGAAAACAATGTTATGAAGATTTAGTCAAGTACTGCAGTATTAATCATTAGTGTGACTATCTAAAAATCAGACATTCTTTTTAACAGTGATGAGAAACTGATACTGAATTGAGAACTACATGAATCTAAACAAAGTGCAAAGTTGTAGTTCTACTTTTAAAAAAAGTAGTGGTATGTCCTTGGCAGGATGTTTGAATGCAGAATGACTGAGGGTTTCTGAATAGAAGGAAATAATTTTAATGGAATGATTTTGAAATTTAAAAAATGTAGCCTTTAAAATTTAGAAAGACTCAGTTTTGAGGCTTTTAGAGTGAAATCATAAGTTGCACATTCAAGACAGGCTATTATTGGCTTAGGTAAAAATGGGAGCTTTTAGAAAAAAAATCTTACTTGGTTTGAAAGAATGTGGTATATGATCCTAGTAAAGTATTCTATAAACATGCATAATATAATAGTTTCTTTGGCATTCTAAAGTATAAAATTTCAGCCCTGAAAACAGATATACAAATATAATGCTATACAGATTGAAAAATATGTATTTAGAAATATATATTTATGTATATAAAAGAATATATTATAGGTATATGTATTTATGTGTTAAATGTTAATATGTTAAATTTAGTAGTTTAATATCACTTTAAAGTAACATATCAATTAAATTAATATATACTAAATGAACTTTAAGAAAGACTTTAGAGTCAAAACAAGTTCAAATCAAATTTCCATGTTTCTAATTCCACTTAACTATATTTTATTATTTATTTTACGTCCAGATCATAGTTTCCCCTCCTTTCTCTCCTCCTAGTCCTTCCCCCAACCTCCCCTCTGCCCCCCAACCCATCCACTCCTCCTCCCTTTCTGTTCAGAAAAGGGCAGGCTATCCCATGGCTATCAACAAAGCATGGCATATCCAGTTGCAGTAAGACTAACCACCTTCCATTGTATTAAGGATGGGTAAGGCGACCCGGTATGAGGAGCAGAGTCCCAAACTCCAGCAAAAGAGTCAGAGACAGCTTCTTTTCCCATGTTTGGAGTCCTACAGGAAGACCAAGCTATACAACTGTTGCATATATGCAGGGGGTCTAGGTCATTCCCATGCAGGCTCCCTGGTTGTTCATTCAGTCTCAGTGAGGCCCTGTGAGCTAAGATTAGTTGATTCTGTTGGTTTCCTTCTGATGTCTTTCATCTGTCTGGCTCCTACAATCCTCCCTCCCTCTCTTCAGCAGGATTCCTGGAGCTTGAGTTAATATTTGGCTGTGGGTCTCTGCATCTGTTTCCATCAGTTGCTGGATTAAGCCCCTCTGATGGCAGTTGGGCTAAGTACCAATCTATAAGTATAGAAGAATATCATTAGGCATCATTACATTGACATTTTTTTTCTCTAGTTGTGTTTGGTACTACCCTAGGTCTATTCAGCCTCTGAGTTCTGATACTCCAGGCAGTGTCAGGGGTGGGCTCACTCTTGTGGAATGTGTCTCAGGCTGGACGAGTCATTAGTTGGCCACTTCCACAATCTCTGCAAACCCCCTTACTCTAGCACATCCCTTAGGCATGAAAAACTGACAAACAAATTCAAATCAATTTTCCACGTGTTTGTGGTTCCACTTAACTTTTTAAGATATTTTTTGACAGTGAGTCCCCTCTGTTATATGTATGACAATATGTCACATTGGAGAATACAAAACATCTGATAACTATTGAACATTCTTTCATGCCAGCCTTTTCTTTGCCAATGACTGTAAATAAATTGTTTTCTGTAGCAAAGTTATGAAGTACTAGATTTACTTGAAGGGTTGCATTTCCTAAAGTTCCAGCTGCAATGCCTGTTGAAGACAGAGTTGAAGAGTGCAGAAGCAGTCTGTGAAATAGGAATTTAAGCAGTGTTTCAGATACAGGAGCCACTTAGAATGCCAGCAAAATTACATTTTCTGAAATTGTGTTTGTGGTGGGAATGGATTTGAATGATTTATATTGGCAGAAAAAGGCTGAAATATGATTCTTTAATGTAGGTCATAGTTTGATGCCAATTTAAAAGTGAGTAGGCTTTGTGTTTCCCGTCGAGTTCTTGTTACAATTCACCAATAAGAAGCAGAAAAAGAAAACAACTAGTGCATGTGTAGTATTTCTGTGTTTGGCATTTATTTACCTTATGTAAAGCTTACATCTTCTGAGAGATGCAGATCCTGGAGATTTGTGAGTGTCTGTCTCCACCGTGTGGTACACTACTAGTTTTGCTACCAAATCGGATTCTAAATACATCCTTCCTTTTTCTTCAATTTAAATTGAGATCCTCAGGTATAAAACTATCATAACTGTATGGGAATATATGTCATGTGATGAACTTCTGACATTTGTGTCTTATTGCACAAAAAAATATATACAGATGAAGTTACATACTTTTTCCACATTTACATTCAGAAAGTGCCCCCACTTAATCATTACTTCCACTTATCAATTGTCTAGCACGATTGGAAAACAGTAACTTTTGCATTTACTTTTTAGAAAAAGTATGTCTCCTAGTATTTAGTGATATGCATTTACAGAAGCAAAGCTTAACTATTTTTATCCTAAAACTACACACTTAAAAGAGCACAGGTTGTCTTATGTATTTTATTTCAAATAGTAAGATTAAACTAATCACCATTTTAAATGTTTCAGCTACCTAGTGCCATATATATCATAAATTGTATCAAATAAAATAAAACACACAACTTCATTTAGATATACAAATGTATCTTTTAGGTAGTAAAATCCTAGACTTATGGACCACTAAAAAGTACTATGATTCAAAATGCCAAACCCCTTAAGTATTTCTTTGAAGCAATTACACAAATAAAATCATCCACCTGAGCCAGGCAATGGTGGTGCATGCCTTTAATCCCAGCATTCAGGAGGCAGAGGCAGGCAGATCTCTCATGAGTTCCAGGTCAGCTTGGTCTACATAGTGAGTTACAGGAAAGCCAGGGCTGTTACAAAGAGAAACCCTGTCTCAAAAAAAAAATCATCCAATTGCATTAATGGCAAAAATCACAGAACATGAATATAATAATTCATTTTTTTAACTTCCTATAGCTATGTATGGAAGCACTGAGATTTATTTATTTATTTATTTATTTATTTATTTATTTATTTATTTTAGGTTTTTCGAGACAGGGTTTCTCTGTGTAGCTTTGCGCCTTTCCTGGAACTCACTCGGTAGCCCAGGCTGGCCTCGAACTCACAGAGATCCGCCTGGCTCTGCCTCCCGAGTGCTGGGATTAAAGGCGTGCGCCACCACCACCCGGCAAGCACTGAGATTTAAATGTATAAATCAGACCAGGTAATAAAAAGAATCTGAATACACAAACTGCACCCCAGAACTATTGAGTCAGGGTACACTCAGTCAGCAGAAAGTTTAGAAACTCTTGAAGTCACTCTGATGTAACTGAGGTCGAGAAGAAAATTGTTTCAGTTCTGATATTTTTGTTTTTCCATATTTCAATTCTCCTCAACCTTATGAAGATTTTACTGATGGCTGTCTACCGGTTTCCGCTGAAGAAAGTCAGAGGGACCATTCACTTATTGCTGGCTATTCTCCGTTTTTGATTGCTCCATCACTCTGATAGGAAATGGGTGAAAACAGTAAAACAGTAAATCAGTAAAACAGCTGAGAAGCACTACACATTGTTAGTTTACACATACAGAATGTACATTGTGGATGCACATTTGAAAATGAATTTAGATATATTACTATCACTATTTCTAATCCCATATATGTGAATATGCCAACTAACTAGAAGAATCTTTAAATCAATTTATGGGACACAGGTAACTGTATTTGAATAGTTACATGTTCATAATGCTTTATGTTATGAATATATGTCAAAATCCTGCATTCCCTGAAGTAATTTTAGATTTTGAACTTATAAAATGTATGAACAGCCCATCAGGGAGAAGAGTTAACTTGCTGATACCATTATGTACTGATAATGTACATTTTATAATTGGAAACAGGAACCATTTTCTGAGATTATAGCCAGTCTCAAGGTGTTTTAAGTCAATAATTCTAATAGATTTCCATTCCCATACATTGTACATCTTACATAACAAATTTATGAGTTTAAATATCAGGAGCAAAAAAAGACTATTTTAGCAAAAAATAAATTTTAAAGGAAAAATACCTCAAATCACAAAATAATAAAATGTTTCATTTACCAAGATAGGATTTTCTTCTGTTCCAAAGTTCATATTAGATCTAATTTATTTTCTCTGTTCCTTTTCATTTTTCATTTGTTATTGACAGTGTGGTTTATATTTATAATCATTAAATGGAAGAACAAACACACAAAACCAAAAGAAACTTCATTTTAGCTGCATATCAAAAGAATGCATAATTGAGGTCTTGTCTGTATTTATTGATGATTATAAGCCTTAAACTTACATTGAGCTACTTGTTCACATTTAAGTTTAAACATTCTAAACCATCAAAGTGAACGAGTTAAAAAATAAAGTCATAATTACAGGCTTTTGTCTATCAGATTGACTTTATGATTTCTTTAGGGAATTAAACAGACTTAAGATTGAAATAGTCACATTTGAATATGAATGACTTGGAACAGCTTATTTTGACAGCCTAATTCTTTGATGTATACACTCACAAAGGGTCATCTTTTCAGAATATATATGAAAATTAAACAAATTAATGGTGATAATATAACTCAGTTGATAGAATATTTGCCTATTAAGCCTGAGAGTCCTTTGTTTAAGTGTACTGCAAAATAAACACAGTAACACATACACACACACATACACACACACACACACACAAGATGGAGTGGGCAGGGACAGAAGCAGGGACCAAGACAAAAGAAATACAGAGATTTGTGCTTTTCTCACCCAGCAAACTAGATACAAGCATAACAGTACTCAGTCTGAGTGTCACTACACACAATTGATGACTTGTCAATTTAAAATGACTACTACTGTTATTTTGATGGTTTGAGTTGTATTTATCTACAGAAGATACAAAAGATTAAAGTCAGATTATCTGTCCTTTACTTTAGTTATACTGCATGCACAATCATGTCTTCTCAGAAAGTATGATAATGAGGTGTATAGTTTCTATTATAAGCTTAAAAATGTTTAAACACTTCAATTATTGTATCTTAATGTGAAACCTCTCACCAAATTCTACGTATAAAAATGAAACTTTCAATATCAAATAATGGTTGCAGTGAAGGTCACAAGAGTATTCTGATTGTTTTGAGGCAGGTTAGAATTCATCTGTATTTAAATATGTCTTATATGGGGGAATTTTTCCCAAAATAGCTCCCACAGATATTATTAATTTAAAATATGTACCAAGACAATAGTGAGCACATAACGATTTCTTTTTCTTGTTATTTTTTTTTTTGAGATTTAATTGCCTGAAACTTCTACTACTTTAAATTTGCCTTTGTGCTGTCATTATCGACCTCTATTCCCTCCTGCAATGTTCAAGAGATGAAAGCTACCTGGTAGATCTTTTATAAGCATTTGGAAGTCACTGAAATGCACGAGGATTTAGTCAATAATTCTGTCCAAGAAAAATATGATAGTAATTGTAACCTATTAAAAAGCAGAAAAACTTGCCATGTTGACAGTCAGGAAACAGCAAGAGAAAGGTAAACACCCGAGAAATGAGAGCAGGGAGCAACCAGTTGGGAAGGTTTTCAGTAGCAGAATGAAGGGAATGAAAAAGATTGGATAAAAACAACTAAACTTCATTTTACAAGTGTACAAAACTGCCAAACGAGACAAAAGAAAAGGATGTTTCTAAATAGCAAGGTTACTGTCATGATTGAGACCCATGTTTTTAACAATGGAGCTTAACAGTATGTTTAAGAGAATTTTAACAGGTTATATTCATTTTTGAGTCAAAATGAGATGGATCTACAAATGGAGAGAAGGGGTCTAAATCTCTAGGGAATAATGCTTTCTCATTTGTCTGGACAACTTAAGAGTTTTGTTTTGTTTTTACAAACCAAAA
Organism: Neotoma lepida; assembly: GCA_001675575.1. Taxonomy (NCBI): domain Eukaryota; kingdom Metazoa; phylum Chordata; class Mammalia; order Rodentia; family Cricetidae; genus Neotoma; species Neotoma lepida. The sequence continues at coordinate 579,381 of LZPO01046802.1, forward strand.
TAAACGTCTTCTTTCTGTTCATTGAATTTTTATAAAATACATTCTGAAATTTTCTAATTTATTTAATTTATTTACCTATGATCATTATTATATTATATATATATTATATTTGTATAACTTCCCTCATGGTTGAAAAATAAAAAACATTCACGATCCTTTGGAACATTTTCTTTCTTCAATTGTGCATTCTTAAGGATGCAATTTCAAAATTACTGTCTACTTTATAAAACTATAAATCCAACAATGTTATACTTCTAAATTAATTAGTTGCCTCTGCTCGATATTTTTAAATACATTTCTTTTTTAAATACCTTGAGATATTTTGTTTGTTAGCAGTAATAAATTCTTAAATCATTTGATATCATTTATTTTATTCATTTCATGCTTCAAGTAGCTACAGTTTAATTGTGTTTGTCATTTTATGTCAATTTGATACATGAGAATGATCTGATGAGGTAAAGTATTATAAAGAGACAGGCTCAGAGCACTTACTTATAACGTAGTATATTAGAAATATTACTTATGTTTGATTGAATTATTTTGTTTTATAATTTCACCTATTATCATCTTTAATGAAAAATTGGTATTTTCATTGCAGTTGTTTTATTTAATATGTAAATAAATATTTTTATTTATGAGTACAGTTACTGTATTTTTAAACAACTTAATTTTTGGAACTTCATGCTTGCAGACTAAATATCTCCTGCCCTTTCCTCTCTCCCCTCCAACATGTCCTGTGTACACCCTCCCAAATTCTGAATCTCTCCTTTAATTATTGTTGTTACATTTACACACACACACACACACACACACACACACACACACACTATATGAACACATGCTGAGCTCCTATGTTCATGTGTCTCTGGATAACCACTTGTGCTCAGGCAATTTGTGTGAGAGCATGTCCCTGTATGAAATTATTATTATTTCTCAGCTGCTACTGACCACCTATATCTCCTCATCTATTGGTGGGACCATGTGGAATTTTCCTTGTCCACCTTGGTGTGTTAGCTGGTATTATTATTATGCATGTCCTGTTTAGGCACCTGATTGTTGAGAGTTTATAAATACACTTTTCCTTTGTCATGTGTATAGTACATAGCTTAAACCAAAACCACAAAGTAAATGGGAAAAACTGCAAATAATGATGGCTTTTTAAAGAATGACCACCCTAAATGACATACTTCCCCAGCAAGGATACACCACTTAAACCTTCCAAACAGTGCCACAAAATGGGGCTCAACTAATTAAATGTCCAAGATTATGTCAGAAAATACTCATTCAAGCCACCTCCCATATAGTGATGGAATTTTACTGTGATTTGTATTATCATAATGGCTAATTGTTGAGCATTTTCACATTTCTTTGTTACTTATATTTAATTGTTGATAAATGTCTTTTCACATGACTAAAAATTGTAATGATTCCTTATTTTTTGTTTCCTCTTTAATTCCTTTCATATTCTGAATATCAATATGTTTAGAGTCAGAAGAATGATTGACAGATATCATCTCCTATCTCTAGGCTGTCTCTGTTGACTATTTCCTTTTCTGTGAAAAAGCTTTTTCGACTTTTGTAATCCCATTTGTCCCTTTTTGCTTTTGTTTTCTGTGCTTTTTTGTTTGTGTCTTAAAAGTTAAAAGGAGTGTCTTGAAGTGCTTACCTGGGTTTCTGCTAGTAAGTGGTTCCAGATTTTCTGGTCTTAACGTTAGGTCTTATTTAATTTGGGCTCTTTCCTTTTTAAATTTGGGTATAAATAAGTGTCAAGTCTCACTTTTTACATACTGATATCCAGGCTATCCTTCTCCCAAATTATATTTTTAGTGACTTTTTGTTTTAAGCCCATGTGTCTTCTTCAGTTTTTCTCACCCATGCTTTTGGGGTTGCCATTGTAGAGGAGTTTCACCTTCCTGGTAAAATGAATTAGCAGTATTAATAGCTATTTTTTATTTATTTTATTTTATAGCTATGGAGAATATGATTGCTTTCATTGATTCATGCTCAACTAGTTCACTACTGATATATAAGAATACATCTGAGTGTCATGTATTTGTTTTGCATTCTGATGCCTTAGAGGAAATTGTTTAATTTGTCTTCTATTAGGTTCAAAAATAATTTTGAAAATTTTCAAAATAATAAAAGTCATTTATGTTGACCCTTTTCCCCCTCTGATCCTAAAATACTGAGCAAAACATCTTAAAAGAAGTTTTATTTGGGCTTACAGGCACTGATGTTTTCATCTATGATCTGTATGGCTTCATTATTCTTTCCCTGAAGAGGAATTAAAAAAAAAATACTGGTGAGGTTTTATGGAGAAGAAAGCTAGTCATTCCATGAGGGCCAACAGGGAGAGAACAAATGTCTACACCAGCAGGCTTTCTCCTTTTCGCCTCTGGATTTTATTAGTAATTGAAGCTAAATGGATCAATTGCATAAATAGTCAGGGCAGGTTTTTCACCCTAAATTAATCTTAGTTAATCTCCAGAAACATCGTTACAGACATACTCAGATGTGTGTTTCACTCATCTACTCGGCAGTCCTTAGTTCAATCCACTTTGGTAGTCTCACCATCATACTATCATTTAGGACAGGATGATATTGAATTCTTTTTTTTCTTTTTTTTATTAAAACATTCGATGTACAACTGCAGGAGAGATAATATACAGATAGCTTGAACATAAATAGAGGTACAAATTCTTGAATTCTTGTTTGCTACTTATAGCTTAAATTCATACCAAATTGGTTTTAGTTATAGTGTTACACTTATATATGAAAATATCTACAATTAAATGTAATTAACTAAATCAAAATAAAAATGAAGGAAAAATTTTGTTGTTATGTATACAGGAATGCATCACAGGTGACAAAAGTAAAAAAATTATTTTTAAAGAAACTAAAACTTATGGTATTTGTAACAGCCATTTATTGTCATCTCTAGTGATTTTGTGGACTAAAAATGTTCAGCTGGCAGTTCTTTCTTGGCATCTCTAAGATTATTGTAGGTTTGGGGCTGATAATTTAGTGACCTGAATGCTAAATTAGGCTCACTCACATGAAGTTGTCCGCAGCCAGCTTGTCTAGGATTATTTCTTGAAAACACATTCTGCGATCCCTCTATGTGGTTTAAGGTTCATAGAGCATGCGATGATTTTAAGTGGGAATATCCTAAGAATGAACATCTGCCAAAGGTAGAAGTACAAGGTAAAAGGTTCTTTACGAACATTCACTACAGCAAGAAGATTAGTTCTTATGCGCTATTTCTTTTGTTCAAGACAGTCAAATAACCTGACCAAAATTCAAAAAAGAATTAAGCCAACAACTTGTTGGAAATTGTTGAAAATATTGTACGCTTATTTAAAGTTCAAAAATCAATAGCTGTAGGAACTGATTATCTCAGACAGAAAGTGTTTGTTTCTGAAATGTCTTCCACATGTTCCTCTGTTTGAATTCTTTTCTGATAGCCGGTGGCACTCTTTTGGGAGGTTGTGGCACCATTTTTTGCCTGGCTGGCAGAAATGGGACATTAAGTGTAAACCTCTGAAGGTGTGGGAGTCCTTTGTGAGAGTCTAAAATCTCTAAAATCTCCGGGTCTGTACAATGTGATCAAGCAAATGCTACCCCAAGCTTCCATGCTGTAGATGAAGTTATCTTAGCTGCTGTGACTTTGTCACCATAATGGACTGTTTCTTCTAAACCTATGAGACAAAATAAGGCACCACTGCTTCAGATTGTTTCTACTAGACATTTGGACATAGCAATGAGAAAAGTAACTAATACAGTATGCTTCTTTTAGATCAGTAGTTTTCATGAAATTTAACTGAAATATCCCAAGGAATGAGTGATAAACGTAATCAGCAAGGAGCAATGTATTCCAATAGGAATCTCATTGTATTTTTTTCACCTCTAACACAACTAGATTACCTATACATTTTGACATATATATATATATGTATATATATATATATTTATATTTGGTCAAATTTTAGTATATCTTCAAAAATAAGATATAATCAACTCTACGTGTGACATATAAACACACATTCTCTATTGAAAATTTTATCTAAAGGATTTTTATAATCTCAATTTTGAAAAAAAAATTTCTTTTTGGTCATTTAGGGAAGTTTAAAAACATTCTTGTCAATTTTGAGGATTCTGTGTTGTTACTGATAGTTCATGAGTATTTCTAAATTACATGTTCTTGGTAAAGGAGTTGTGTTTTGCAATAATTTGAAGTGTATGCTGGCTAAAAGTGTTGTGTTTCCAACAGAAAATCCAATCGGATTTGACAAGTCATGAAATCAGTTTAGAGGAAATGAAGAAACATAACCAGGGGAAGGATGCTGCCCAAAGAGTTCTTTCACAAATTGATGTTGCACAGGTATATTTTATTGTATAAGCTAGGGAGTTTGCTTATATATTAGACAACTTTGCAATCAGAAAATTGAAAACTATACTAAGATATTTATCAATATAATATTTAAAAATTAACACAGTTTAAAGATAGGTTAATATATGACTATTTAGTATCAAATTTATAAAGAGTACTAAATTCTCCAACCGCATGTTCTTTGTGTTAGAAAATGACAAATTTCCACTTATTTTCTTTTAATTTTTATTCAGGTAAAACTTCAAAAAAAGGAAAACTAACAAAAATATGATGGGTTGATAAATTAATTATGATTGATGAATTAATTAATATTTCCTTACATTGCTGTTATAGAAAAAATTACAGGATGTCTCCATGAAATTTCGATTATTCCAAAAACCAGCCAATTTTGAACAGCGTCTAGAGGAAAGTAAGATGATTTTAGATGAAGTAAAGACACACTTGCCTGCACTGGAAACAAAGAGTGTTGAACAGGAAGTAGTCCAGTCACAACTAAGTCATTGTGTGGTATGTATTCCTACTGGCAAATATCCAGCTACATTTTCACTTTGCTATACAGAAGAATTTGATAACCTTTTGCAACAGAATATATTTCTTACAAGTGTAATAATTCTACCAACTAGTTTTAAGATTTAAAAATGGCAATGTATTAAGATATAAGAGTTTTTATAGAAATAATAGTTATTTAATGTCATTTTAGAAGTGTGTATTTCAGTCAATAATTTTGTTAATGTCTGCACAGAATATAAAGGATTCTTAGTTATATAATTTTTTCTTCAGACATATTATTAAACAGAAATCAAGAAAGGGAGTATGTTAATCTAGAAACAGTAACAGCTGTGCTTGTTATAATAGTTACAATACTTACAAGCACTCTAGAAATAATGCTTCTCAGGAAGTTTAAATTATGTCCAATAGTCATCTTTATTCTCAAGGTTACAGATTACCTGAGAGAAATTAAAGACAGACAACTGAAGGACACAGTAGATTTCCTTCTAGGTACTCCAAATCCTAATATATTTTCATTACATATCAGTCCTGAATATACACTGAAATGTCACCAGACCACAAAACAATAAAAAAGAAGGAAAGATAAACTGACCTATAACACAGGTCTAAATCCATTGTAAGATCTCGTATTATCATATGTCATCAGTGTTTAAAATATGTCAGTCAGATAACCCCTTTGATAACATAAAATATTCATCTAGGGTCTTGAGATTTAGGTTTTGGTTTTGTATCTACTTGATACTATGAAGAAAAATAAGGTGTCTTTACAAATGCATCAGTTGTATCTGTGTAAAGGTGTAAAGTCTTCCTGTTTAGCAAGTATTTTCAAATTAATGTATGCATTTGTGATTAAAATGAAAATATTTTATTTGATAGTATCATCAGTCATTTGGGTGCATTTTAATGGAATAATTGTATTAAGTAGTTTCACCATCCAAAAAAGGATTTGGTTACGATGTTATGCAGTGATTTGCTGATAATAGATGTATATGAATAGGCATAAATACATGGCATTCTATCTTAAATTTTTCAAAAACTAATAAAAATAAAAATGTCCCAAATATATTGTCCACATTATTTATATTTGCAATGGGAAAGATGTTCCTTCTCTTCTAACAGAATCTTGCCTCATAAAATTTATCTCCTAATTAATGAGCTCAAAATGACCACACCTGCACCTGTAGAAAGAAAACAGCACTGTATCTAGTTCTGGTTTAAATGTTAGGTGCAATCTTAATACTTTTTGTGTAAAGAAATCTTTATTTCACAGATTTTATATTCTCTTTTTTCTAGTATCCCTTATGGTCATATGCACTATAACCATATCCTTGTCATCAGGAATGTATTTTGTTGTTGTTGATGATGATGTTGTTTTATGAGGTCTCACTATGTAGACAAGTGGGCCTTGAGCTCATGGACCCTCCTGTCCCCACTTCCCAGGTGCTGAAATTAAATGCATGGGATACCACTCTTTTAATAAGGCTTATTTTTCTAAAATAAATATATTCTTAACATGAAACACAAAGACAAGGAACATTTTCCTTCTTTGGTAGTAAATATTATTATGTGCCGATTAAAAAGAGTGAGTTCACCTTTAAGTGTATTGTAAGTCAAATCTCTTCACAGTGATAAATCAAAAAGCTGTTCGTTCAAGTTCAGATAGGGAATCATTTAGAAGTATTAGTAATTTCAAATTGGGATAACTAAGTCCTAGCATAAAAATCAACAATTTTCGTGTGAACAAAAGTGTAGTTTTTTTTCCTATGCATTCTGAGATATAAATTAAGTAAAAAAATTGAGAAACTTCAAAATGAATTTATAATTATTGATAAAGAAATATCAAAATCAGTCATCAAAGATGGATTAATATCACAGCAGATTATGCATGTGGCCATAGTTAATCAGATAAATTGCTCAGCCTTTAATACTTGTTTTTACACATTAACTTACACCCAAAAAGAGAAAACAAGAAAAAATTGTTTTGAACCCAAGGACAACCCACCTACTAGTGAGATTGTTCACAGTAAGAATAAAAATTATTGTTTGGATTAAACATGGAACAATTTAATGCAGTAATATACTAGTCATTATATATGTACACATGTATGCACACAAACATATGTACCTATATATATTCATGCATATATGCATACAAATTCATATATTTCCTATAAAATAAGTAAAAAAAAAATTTCAACACCCAAGTGACATTGACAGTATATTGATAACTATAGCTGCCTTTGAGAATTATAATACTTCCCTCATAAGGCTTTGTTATGCTAAACTACCCATGTAAAGCAATATGTATGTGCCTGAAGTTGTGATACACATGAAGAAATATTTTTCTACTGCTTTATATTCTTATCAGTATCAATATAATATATTTGTATTTTTCAATTAAAATATTTAAGATTAACTCATTTTTTTCCATGTGAAACTATATACATGGAAACAGTGATCTAGATATTTAGATGTTTTATCCTGCTTAAATGTAAGCACTGTGAGAACAACAGTGTAACTTTTTTACTTTTCCATTATTGATACGGCAAAAATGCAAATACTTTCTAGTGGATTATAGGCACTCAATATACCAGAAAAGTGAGTAAATTCATTCTTGTAAACTTATGGCTAGAACTGAATAAAAGAGGCAGTTAAAATAAAAATCCTATAACATTTGAAAATAATATATATGGTATTAGATTGAAAACTAAATATAAATGGTCTATTTAATTTGTAAGACTAACTGCAAATTATACAATATATTTATATAATCTTAAATATTGAGGGTAACTTAACTGAAAATACAAAATGCTATAACAGCAGTCACAAAATACACTTCATGTAAGTTGTGAACAGAAAAGGTCAATTAAAGTGAAATATATTCTGTTTATTTGTATTAATAACATAATGCACCATTGTTTTTATAGTATTTACGTTTGGTTTTTATTTTAACATAGAATTTGTATAAAAGCCTGAGTGAAGTGAAGTCTGAAGTGGAAATGGTGATTAAAACCGGACGTCAGATTGTACAGAAAAAGCAGACAGAAAACCCCAAGGAGCTGGACGAAAGAGTAACAGCTTTGAAATTGCATTATAATGAACTGGGTGCAAAGGTGAGTACCTACTTAGATCAAATCACATTTTATCATACTTACTGTATATTGTTAAACAACATGCAAGGAAAAAGCATACAGCACCAGAAATTCTTATTGTGATTCTCTGTCTCATTTGAGTATTTCCAAATGAACTCAATATTAAGATACCATTAGTCACTGTTCATATAAGTTGAAAATAATATAAAGCTTAAGGAGGTATTTTTTGGTAAATCAGATAGTTATAAAAGGTTTTTCTTGTTCTAAATCCTCTCTGTTCAGGGGAAGAAATCTATATACTATGAGTGGAAGACTTTTGTATATTTGATACTGAGTCATAATAAGAGTAACACATTATGCTTAGAATGAACTTGGACTGGAGTTAGCACAGTTTGAAATCAAGACAAAATATATACTTGTTCAAATTATTTTACAAATATTCTCTTAAATATTTATGCATATATACATGTGTTTGGAATAACATCTGTTCCTTACTTCCTCCTGCCCAATTCATTCACAAGCCATTTTTAATCTCATGTAATTGTTCTTTTCTCTTTTTAGTGATGAGAGATCATGTTAAATATATCTTTGACAAGACCTATATCAGAGTTTTAGTTTTCAAGAAGTCTGTATGCTCTAGTCACAGCAGCTTAATATTTACTATCATCCCTAAACTGAAATTTTTTGATGATGAGTAGTTTTTAATTATTTTTGAGACAGAGTCTCATGGAGCACAGGCTTGTCTTGAATTCACAAAATATCTGAGGCTGGCTTTGAACCCCTGATCCTTCTGCCTCCACCATTCAAATGCTAGCATTACAATCACATTCCACATGGCCTGGCTGATGTATACAATCAGTAATAAAGAAAAAACTGGGGCTAGGAAAAGTAACAGTCTTAACTTACTCTTCCAATTATTAATAATTGTCTTGGGCCAATTCTTTGCACAAAACCATTGCCTTTAACATGAGTAATTTTGACATAGAACAGTATAGAAATAAAAATCACTTGGAATTTAAAAAGCAAAAATGAAATTAGAAGACTATTAGGACCATCAGTTGATTATTATTAAGAATTTAATGAATCTAATAATCCCTACTAATTCCTGAAACTACAAATTTGAGAGCTTATGCTTAATAATTTGACATTTAATAATATCATTAACACAAAGTTATAGGAGTACAAAGAAATGATTTTTAATAGCGTGTCAGAATGTATCACAAATAGAGGAAAGAAATTTACATTTGAGGTAAATATTAATTTAGAAACATTAATGATTAAGGGATTGTATATTAATGCCTTCATATAAAATGCTGTAATTCATGTATTTCTTGCATAAAAAATAATTTTCTATTTATTGACCTTCAAAACATCTTCAACAAAGGTGGCTTTTTAATAAAGCAAAGACAAAAACTGTATTTGATGAAATCATTCTTTTAATATACAAATAGAAAACCATTCTAATTTAATTCTCCTCAGAATTTGCATGCTTGTACTTAAGTACATTGCCATTTGTACTAAATAATTCATACTTCCATCACAAGATTATATACTGGGGAAATACCAATAACAGTAACGTATTCTGCAAACTTCAGGGGCCTTTTGTTCCAAGCTGAAAGTGCTGACCCATTTAGGGTCCATGATTGTTGCTTCAGTCTCTGTGATCTGCTAGGGGCCCTGCTAAGCTGATTCTGTGGGCCTTGTTCTCCTGGTGTCCTCAAATCCTGTGGCTCCTCTAGTCCTCCTCTTACCTCTTCTGCCAGATTCCCCTGGCTTTTTCTAGTGTTTGGCTGTGGATCTCTGCATCCGCTGCTACCAGTTGCTGGATGAAGCATCTCTGATGATACCTGGGCTAGACACTGATCTATGAGTATAGCAGAATATCATTAGTAATCACTTCATTGAATTTTTTTCCCAGTCATGTTTCATTCTATCTTGGGTTTCTGGGCTGTCCAGCCTCTGTTTCCTGGGTATCTAGTCAATGTCAGGGGTGTTTTCCCTCTTGTGGCAGGGACCTTAAGTTGGACCTGTCATTGATTGGACACTCCCAGAAGTTCTGTACCACCATTACACCAGCACATCTTGGAGGCAGGAGAGATTGTAGGTTGAAGATTTTGTGACTGGGTTAATATTGCAGTTTCACTGCTGGAAGCCTTGCCTGGTTACAGAAGATGACCAACTCAGGCTCTAGAATTGCTAAATTCTTTGCTAGGGTCACCCTTGAAGATTCCAGGGAGTTTCTACTACATCAGATTTCCACATAGTCCACAAAAGGCCCCCCAATTCCAGTTGTCTCACCCTAACCTCCACCTAATCCCTCCTATTCCCATCCCAAACTGCCTCTAATCCCCTCACAAAATCTATTCTATTTCCCCTTCCAAGGGAGATCCATGTGTTCTCACACTTGAGCCCTCCTTGTTACCTAGTCTCTCTGGGTCTGTGGTTTGTAGCATGGTTATCCTTTACTTTACAGCTAATGTCCACTTATAAGTGAGCACATATCATGTTTGTCTTTCTAGATCTGGATTACTGCAATCAGGATGTTTTTTCTTTTTCTAGTCCCATCCATTTTCCTGCACATTTCATGATGTCACTGTTTTTAATAGCTGCATAATACATTGTATAAATGTACCGTGTTTTCTTTGTCCATCCTTTGGTTGAGGGACAACTAGGTTGTTTCCAGTTTGTGGCTATTATGAATAAAGCCACTACAGCAAGCCTAGAGCCAACATCAAATTAAATGGAGAGAAAATCAATGCAATTCTACTAAAATCAAGAAGAAGACGAGGCTGTCCACTGTCTCCATATCTATTCAGAATAGTACTTGAATTTCTAGTGGGATCATTAAGAAAACAGCAGGAGATCAAGTGGATACAATTTGGAAAGTAAAAAGTCAAAGCATAGATATTTGCAGATAATATGATAGTATACATAAATGACCCCAAAAATATAGCAGGGAACTCCTACAGCTGATACATACCTTCAGCAAAGTGGCTGGATACAAGGTTAAGTAAAAAACAATCAGTAGTCATCCTATATACAAATGGCAAACAGACTGAGAAAGAAATCAGGGAAACAACATCCTTCACAATCACCTCAAATAATATAGAATACTTCAGTGTAACTCTAACTAAGTAAATGAAAGATTTGTATGCTTAAAACCTTCAAGTCTTTGAAGAAAGAAATTGAAGAAGCTATCAGAAGATGGAAAGATCTCCCATGGTCATCTAACAGTAGAGTCAACATAGTAAAAATGGCTGTCCTACCAAAAGCAATCTACAAATTCAATGCAATCCCATGAAAATTCCAACATAATTCTTCATAGACTTTGAAAGGACAATACTCAACTTCATATGCAAAAACAATAAAACTCAGGAAAGCTAAAACAATCCTGTATAATAAAAGAACTTCTGGAGGTATCACCATTCTTGGTTTCAAGTTGTACTACAGAGCTACAGTAATAAAAACCACATGGAACTAACACAAAAACAGACAGGTTGATCAATGAAATTCAGTTGAAGACCCAGATGTAAATTTCCACACCTATGGACACCTGATTTTTGATAAAGAAGCCCAAAATGTACAGCATAAACAAGACAGCATCTTCAACAAACGGTGCTTGTCAAACTGGATGCTGGCATGTAGAAAAATGCAAATAGATCCATATCTATCTCCCTGAACAAAATTCAAGTCCAAGTGGATCCAAGACCTCAGCATAAAACCAGACATACTGAACCTAATACAAGAGAAAGTGGGGAGTAGACTTGGATACATTGGCACAGGAGATAACTTCCCAAACAGAGGCACTAAGAATCAACAATCAATAAATGGGACCTCATGAAACTGAAAAGCTTTTGTAAGGTAAAGGACACTGTCAATAGGACAAAAACAGCAGCCTACAGAATGGGAAAAGATTTGCACCAACTCCATATTAAACAGAGGGCTAATATCCAAAAATATATAAAGAAGTCAAGAAACTAGACATCAACAAACCAAAAATCCAATTTAAAAATGGAGTACAGATCTAAATAGAGAATTCTCAACAGAGGACTCTCAAATGGTTGAGAAACACTTAAAGAAATGTTCAACATCCTTAGCCATCAGGGAAATACAAATCAAAACTCTTTTACCTGACAGAATGACATAAAATACAAGTGACAGCTCATGCTGGAGAGGACGTGGAGCAAGGGAAACACCCATTGCTGGTGGGAGTGCAAACTGGTCCAGCCATATTGGAAATCAATATGAAGGTTTCTCAGAAATTTGGGAATCCATCTACCCCAAGACCCAGCTCTACTACTCACTGGTATAAACCCAAAGGACCCTCCAATCTACCACAAGGACACTTGCTCAACTATGTTCATAGTGGCTTTATCCAGTACTTTTCTTAAAACAAAGTTTTTTTTGTTTTTTAATTAAAAAAAATAATTATCTGCAATGTTCAAAGAATATAAAGTAAATTTTCTTACATCTAAATGTCATCGCTTGACTGAGAGATATTCTACTTGGCTCCCTTCACATAATACCTGTGATTCTTTTTTTGTTCACTATGATTTGGTATTTTTGTTAAATGAGCATGAAGAGCAATGTTATCTCGAACATACAGTTGTTAGTGTTCATCAAAACAATAACTACTGAGGCCTTTTAGTGTTGACTGAAGTGTGAATCTAATTAATCTTAATCAATAAAAACCAGATATTGAGGGTGGAAGCTAAAAGGTCAAAAAAGCAGGGCAGGCAGCCACTAGAGAGACTTCTTACCTCTAGGGATCCTCAGACTGAATGAATGAGATCCTGTCTCTATAAACCTTCAGACTGAATGGGGTGGGGTCCTGTCTCCACCCACCTTATATTCCTGTCTCCACCTCCCTAGCACTGGGATTAAAGGCTTAAGTACCCTGTGTGCTAGAATCAAAGGCATGATCCTCCCAAGTGATGGGATTAAAGGCATGAGCTATCACTGCCCAGCTCTGTTTCTCTTTTAGACTGAATCAATCTCATGTAGCCCAGGGTGGCCTTGAACTCCTAATCTTCCTGCTTCCTCCTCTCAAGTGCTGGAATTAAAGATGTGTGCCGCCACTGCCTGGCCTCTATGGTTAACTAGTGGCTACCTCCGCTCTCTGATCTCCAGGCAAGCTTTATTTGTCAGAACACATACATAATAGTACAAAACAGTCGGCGGTATTTGGTTTCTTTTCAAATATTTATATCCCTTTCTCACAGACAGAGACAGGGTAAAAACATTTCCTGAAGGTGGCAGTATCTCCTGTTTTTTCTTTTAAAAAAAATCCTACTTAGTTGGATATAAACAAAATAAAATAAATAAAAATCAATAATGCATTAGCTTTATGAAAATAGGATTTTTTTGAAATATTGAATCTAGAATACTTTACTAACAATAGAGCATAGAAATAAAATAACAATGCATAGAAGCAAGATACAAAGTTTTTATTTTTTGTCTCCTGCATAGAAATAAAGTCCTTGTGGTCTAAAGGGTAGATATTTATAATTCCCTTGGAGAAAAAACGTAGAAATAAAAGTGTGTTAAAATATTCAATCTGAGCCAGTGAGATGTCTCAGCTGGTAAAGGAACTCGCTGCCAAGCCTGATGATTTGAGTTCAGTCCCTGGAACCCAACATTGTAGGAGAGAATCAACTCCTACAAATTGTGCTCTGAATTCCACCCATGCTCTATGGCAGAGGAAAGCCCATACATATGTATGTTCACGTGAACGCTTGTGCATGCACACACACACATGCATACACACACTCACCCCACTACCACTGCCAACACCACTCAGTAAATAATATATGGGAAAGAATAAAACAGTGAATCTACTGGCTGGTGAGATGGCTCAGTCATTAAAGCACATGTCTCACAAGCATGAAGACTTGAGTTGGATTCAAAGAAGCCATACAAAACTACTGGGTGTGGTGTCCCATACTTATAGTCCCATGCTGGGGAAACAGAGACAGGAATATCTCTGGGCTAAATGGCAATGTTTCTAGTTTGATTGGTGATCCACAGACAAATAACAGCCTCTGTTCCAAAGGAGGTAGACAGTGTTCCTTAAGATAACACTTGAGGCTGCCTTCAGTTGTCTACACACAAGCATATATATGTATATATATATATATGCACACAGAAACTCTCTCCTACTTAAGTACCAACAACACATATGAACAGGAATATACATGGATATATATATATGTGTGTGTGTGTATATATATGTATATGTACATCATTAAAAATTTGAATGAATCCAAGAAGTAAACATTTTATATATATATGCATATATGTACATATAGATCATAAAGGAACAAATCTATTTTTGAATATTTGAAATTTGTATCAGCATTTATATTGCAACATATGAAACAATTTAGACATAATTTTATCTTTGTTTTTTTTTATGCTAGTACTTATTACATACACACAAACACATGCACATATATCCAGAGCCTGAAGCATAAATACACATTCATATTGTGTTTGTATTTTCTTATACAATTTCATAAAGGTTCAGCCTAACTTCAAGTCTATTTATCAGATAGTATAGTAATAAAACAAAATCTTGAACTGGGCATGGTGGCACATGCCTTTAATTCCAGTGCTTTGGAGGTTGAGACAGGTGGATCTCTTAGTTCCTAGCCACTCTGGTCTCAGGACAACAGGACTATACAAAGAAACCCTGTCTCAAAAAACAAAACAAAATAAATAAATAAGTAAACCTTTCTATGGTTTTCTTTGCCAACAAAGTAGCAGTATAAGAAATTTTGTTATCTAGTCATATATACAGTTTTTCTAAAGCCATTTCTGAAGACAAATACTGTACATATAGGAAACAATTCAAATTAACATGACACTGACTTCAACTTCTACTGAGTTTTCCCTTCAGAATATTCCATTATGCTATTTGGAGTATATACTTGTTAATTTTCTACTGGAGAATTTTATTTCTTTTTTTTATAGATCTATATTTTAAACCATGAGAGTAAATGTCTATATATACAAAATCAGTTTTCAAAATTTATGAGAGTGAAATTTTGGGATTTAAAATTATTTTGCCCTCTTTTCATAGACATTCTATTTTTGGGAAAGTTGTGATTGGTGGTGTTCTATGCAAAAGTAATTTGAAAATGTTGTGAAGATGAAATTGATAATTCTATATATTGCACAAATATTTTAGCCTCTGTATACAAATATTCTTTCTCTTTTTTTTGATAGTCCCCTAAGCAAGAGAAAGGCTCATTTGCATTTTGAAGCATGTAAGCCTGTTTGTTCATGTCTTTGTCAAATGACTGTAGGTTTCCTATGACAAATAGGTCATATCTTCCGTTTGACTTCTATTATCCTATTTATTCAAACTTTGGCCATAAATGATGTTTTTATTTTACTTAGAAACAAATTCACATAGTTTTTCTGTTGTCATGCTATCACTGCAGCAGGTACAAGGCACTGTATTTTGGCTAAGCATTTTAGTTGGTGAAGACTTTTTATTTACTATTAATTTTCTGACTATATGATTTTTCTAAAATAAGATGGAAAACAGCATGTAAGAAAATAGTTATTTTACAGTGATTGAAACATATAAATTCCAATAAAGGGACAACAAACAAACTTGACTTACAAAGTAAGCTAAATTCAATATATTATTATTATATTTAGGTAACAGAGAGAAAGCAACAGTTGGAGAAATGCTTGAAATTGTCCCGTAAGATGAGAAAGGAAATGAATGTGTTGACAGAATGGCTGGCAGCAACAGATATGGAACTGACAAAGAGATCAGCAGTTGAAGGAATGCCAAGTAATTTGGATGCTGAGATTGCCTGGGGAAAGGTAAATCCTATATTACCGAATGTCATTTTTAACATAAATGAAAACATATAGTAAATGATTTTATAACCAAATAGTAATGCCTAATAGTAATAGAATTATGAATATTACCTTGTTTCATTTTTACTTTTCTTAAAAATTACTCAGAGTCTAATGGTATATTTCAAGACTGATAAATGAAATGGTAAACTTTATGAAGACTCTCTCCAAAGCATATATTGGATAAATGGGTTTCAAGGAAATCCTTTAAAATGTGTACAATATTACTAAAAACACAGAGTTCAGAACTCTACTGGTATTCTGAATGAACCACATGCATTTAACGGTTGAGATCTATCATTCGCAGAGATTAAGTTCTATGTTTTATTAGTTTATCTCAAACTAGAGCTGGAACATACAATGAGGTTACAGCAAGATACAGTACTATGGACAGTTTAGCATATTGCCAAGGTCATAATCATAAAGAATCTAAAGGGAACTCAGAAGGTTCTATCATTTCTGTCACCAAAGGGCACTTGGCCTACTTTCGTTCTAGCTGGGAAATTCTTGTCATTTCTCTTGACAGCCAAAGAGACATTTATTGCTGATGAGGATTTAAGGTCAAACACTCATAGCTTAATGTTTTTCTAGGCGATTCATTACTAGAGTACTTGAAATTGTCCTAATAAAAAGGAAGTAGCTGATGTAGCTGATATTAATAGCATATATCCATCTTAGATTTTGCATAGGCATTTGGGCCATTTACAAAGCATATTCCTTCTCTTTTCTTTTAATAAGTATTTGACTGAGTTCTTTAGTTATCTAAGATATTTGCACTTATTTTTAGTTTAGTAAGGCTAAACATTTCCAAATTTGAAAAAAAGCACAGTATGTAAAGACTTACAGTGATATGGTGTCACACTTAAATCCATCTCTTTTTGTGAAAATTTAGAGGATATGTAACAATAAAATTTTGAAAAGAGTGGTGATGGATTACATTCCTTTTCTCTCTACTTAGAATGGTTCTTTAGAGTTACAGCTCTTATTTTTTTTTAGTTTATTTATTTATTTTTACATTAAAAAGATCTTCCACTCCTTTTACATACCAACCTCAGATCCCCCTCTCCTCCCTCCTCCCACCTCACCAGTTTCCCCTCTCCTCCCTCCTCCTGCCTTATTTTAAGATCATGTATTATGTGAGACTATTTGATAAGGAAAAAAAAAACAGAAAATATAGACTAAAACCAGAATTGGCCTCATTTTCCCTTACCATTCTATCATATAATGGCATTCTTTATGTTTGTTTAGATTAAATCAACAATTATATGCTTAGGTACAATCTAGGCTACTATAAAAATTGGCCAAGATGCAATGTTTCAGAGAAGATAAAGATGAGATTTTTATCTCAAATAAGGTCACTAGTTCAGGGTAAATAAAGTATCTTTGGTATAAGACATCATCCAGAGGCCTTGGGTCATCTTTGCTCTAGCTTTTCAAAATCTTTGGTTGTTTCTATTCTTATCATAAAACTTGCTCACTACTGCTGAGTTTTCAATTTCACCCACAACAAGGAAGATAACGAAGTAGAGAACACTAGTTCTCTCTCAGTGATGAATGGTAAGAGCTCCATGCACTATTCCTGCTCTTATTTCTTTTGCCAGAACTAATGTAGCCTGATCTATTTACCAGAGTTGGTAACAAAATATGGACTTTGGATGAACAATGTTACACCCTGGTTAAACGACCTTGCACTGAAATGAATACAGAAAGAATACAATTTGAGAGATAATTATCTTCACTAATGCAGTATCTTACTGGCCTTTTACCTCAGTAACTAAAGAATGAGAAAAAAAAGGTTCACATAACCTGCAAACCTATAAAACATTATCTATCAGTGCCTAGCAGCTTCTAGTATGTCTCCATAAAACAGTCCAAACCAAATATTAATATATATATATATATATATTGAACAGGGTGCAGTTCTTTTTTTAACTTTTATTTTATCATCTGACCAGTCTCCTCCCTCCAGCCACTCCTCCTCTGTTTCTGTTCAGAACAGGGCAGGTTACTTGATTCTGTTCAAACTAAATATTTTTACTCTTTTTTGTATGAAATATCATAAAATGTACAAGTAACCTTTAAGGGATTCATGAATACTATCCAGAATTGATTTTCCCTAATCTCTTATTATCACAGATATATCTTCATTGCTGCTTTCACCATGATCAGTTTCAATCGATTGCCAGGACTTCCTTAGGAGACTGTACAAAGCAGGGACTTAAAATGTGGAACTTCCTTTCCATAGTTCTGGAGACTGATGGTCCAAGATCAGTAGTCAGGAAAGTTGTTAGTAGATGTACCTCTTGATCTTCACATTAGTCATATCTATCTACATATCTGGAAACCAATTTAATCTTCTTATAATGACACTAGTCACACAAATTCATTATCATTATAATATTATTATAACAGTTACCTCTGTAAATTTTCTGTTGCTATAGAGTCACATTCTGAAGTACTGGCATTTGGAACTTCATTATGTGACTTAGGGGAAATATGAAACAGACTCTGACAGGGGGGAAGCCCTGAAATGTAGATTTCCATAATGATGCATAAAGAACAAGATCTAGACATGAAAGTAATTTGAAACTCAACTAGTTCCATTTTATAAGCAAATTAGGAGACAATTTAAAGTTATACCAAATATATTCTATTCTGGAATCCTCATGAAGATTTTTCCTCAGTTTTCTAAAGAAGTATAATTTGCATTATCTTCACAAACAAACAAACAAGCAAAAATCAAAGCAAAACAAAAAACATTAAAATTCCATTCTCACAATAGCTCTTGGTAAGTTCTCTAAATTATAGGAGGTTTGAGTAATCTGGAGTTATGGCCACAGACTGAGTCTTCACATCATCTCCTTAGTTCATTCACAGTTAATGTACTTCCTTGGCAGAAGTTGTACTAGACAAAGCTGAGGTGCCTATTGATATATCAAAGCTGCTGGGTTCTCCCAGGATCCCTCAGTCCCTCCCAGTTACAGTGTCATCCTGGCTGGCATACCCCAACTGCTACCCTGAATTCTCCAGCTCAGGAACTGAGCTAGGCTGGGCTGCCCTTCCCAACAGCTCCTCTGTTCCTATATAACCCATATCCACTACATTGGCTATGTGGCCCTTTTGCCTTTTTGGCCTTCTAGCCTCTTGCTCTTCTGACTTTCTCCTCTCTCCTCCTGCCACTCCTCACGTGGCCTGGTCCAGTTTACCAAGCATGTTCACTTTGAACTCTCCCAGCTATCTCTACTTCTGCTTGTTTTCTTCCTTTTATCTACAGTAAAAACTTCAATCCCTTAGAAGCAGTTTTGTCTTCCTTTCCTTTTTTAAATCACTCTTCTATAGTCAACATGGCCTTCTATATGCTATAGATTTAAACACATGATTCTTCTGCCTTAGCCTCCCAAATACTGGGATTACAGGTAAGCAACACTTTGCTCAACCATCATATAGCATTTTTAATGCTTTAAAAATAAATCTGATTAGTTGTATATAAGAAAATCAATTCTAAGTATCTCATTAATGAACAAATTTGCTTAGCATCTTAGCTGAGACACATGAAAGTAAATATTTATGTGAATAAATAGGCATTTACTCATGATTATCATTTTTAGAAAGTAGCAGCTCTAACAAAGTTTATTTTATGTAATTTTCTGATTTAACCACTAACAGACTTTATTTATTCTAATTTAGTGTCATTATTGAAAAATTTTGAGTCATTTAAATAAGCTCTGTAAACTCATAGTGCCATCTAAAACCTAGAAGTTAAACATGATTCCCTAAAATGTCCTTGTCCTGTGCTATTTTGGATCCATCAGTTTCTTTGTAATGCACATTTACATTGTTTTATAGAAAGAGTTGTCTGACAGAATCAATAAGAGAAAACATTGAATTCTATTCAGCGTATTAAATAATGCAAAATAACTGATGTCAGTATAAACTGATACTGACGACACTGTAGATATGAGGAAGAGAACAGCCAGAAGCATCTAGAAGAATCCAGAGCAGAGAGAGAAAGTACTAGATCGAACATGGCCAGCAGACTTGTTCTGAGAGATAGAAAGAGGGAGAGAAAGAGACTGAGAGGAAGACAAAGAGGGTGCAGCAAAAAAAGACAAAGACTGAGCAAAAGAGAGAGGCACAAAAGAGGAAGAGAAAAGAGGAAGCATAACTCATATAGCAGGGTTATGAAGGAGAAGAAATGAATAGCTGGAAGGTGGAAGCTCCTGAGCTAAATTTAGCGTAGAGGGGGAGGGGACAGGAGAAGAGCTGAGAGGAGTCAGGATGCTAGTATGGACTCTGAAATGTGTAACAGTTACTTGTGATACTGAAGGAGACTGGGCCAGCATGCTCTTTGGTATGCTAATAGCCACTACAGATAGCCATTTGTCCTTTCTACCAGTGGTAAGGGAAATAGCTCCTTTTGACAGAGGGGAGCCTGCTTCACAAGTTCCTAAGGAATGTTGGCTTTTGTCTAACTGCCGCAAGAATCTGAGGAAATGGAGTTTCTTTTGGACCTGACAGTGTTTAAACAGCCACCTATGGAACAACTTATTTTTCTTTTCACATTTGTTTCAGGGATAAGTATTTACAAAGTTCAACATAAAGGACAATTATTAGTTTCCTAAATTACCTTTTTTTCTTGCCACTAAAATTATAAAATGTAATAATTACTACTACTCAATAAAACCTCATCTCAAAATGTCTTTCTGATTGATAGTGGTTTCTTGGCTACCTGTAGAAACTACCTGGGAAAGTTGCAAAACATATAAATGAGTGAACTCTTTCTTGGAGTCTTTCATTTAATTGGTCTGCCCAAATGTATCTAGCACCATATTATTTTGCACAGTTGAGCACCACTGGAAAATACCACTCATATAAGACCCATGAATTTCAAGCAGTCTGAAGGTATATACATCCAAATCTGTTAATTATGTCCTGTGTTTTTTTTTAAATCTCTTTCACTGTTTAAAGAAATCTAATTTCTTTTCCTAGTTTGTAGGAATAATTGCTTCATCTCATCACCCTCAAATACAATTGTATGAGAACTATTGCTTATTTCTAACGTCTGTTACACTATCATTTTCATGAAAAATTACATATCTTTTTTAAAAGAGAGCATAGTAATTTATCTGTGAAGTGAAATATCACTAGCAGATCATTAACTTGGTACAATGAATGCATCAAACAGCTGTTACTTAGAAAATAGAACATCTGTTAAATGCCATTGAAATCACTATTCACTGTCATTAGAGTTATGGCTATAATTTCTGTTCTACACATTCTGCGTTCATGAAAATCTTTAATAAATGATGCATTCTTAATAAAAACTCAATACACATTGCTATAAAATCCAATATTTAATACTTATATCATTCCTTAATTTATCATTATATTATTCTGTTGCACAGTCTAAGAGTTTAAGGCGTGATAATATGCAAGGTCTCAAAAAAGTAATTAATATAAAGTTCCATCATGTATAAAGCATATTTGACTATATCATACACTCTTGAAGAACACAGCATACATACCCGATTAATTTAAAGGTAAATATAGATTGACATATAAAATTAAAATTTAAAAATCCCAACATGATAAATTTCCAACTTTTAATTTTGTTTCAATTGCCCAGTTTCTCATGATCAGAAATGCTAGAGTAATAACACATATACTTGTATGGCCAAACATTTTAAGATACCTTTTATAAGCATATTAAGTAATCCTTCATCTACATTTTAGTGCATAAGATATAAATAATACCTAAAATAAAACTACTCTGGTATCCTAGTAAAGAGAATTATAACATAATAAATGCCTGTAAATTACATATTTGAATAAATGTGTGATTAGGTAAAGATATAAACTATAAGCAGACTGCCCTTAAGAAACTGTTTTAAAAGGATTGAATGAGTGTACTGTACCATTATATATAGAAGTTATCCTTAGAATAATTGTCATGGAGAAATTTCCAGAAAATTTACAGAGGCATTGAAAACTTGGGAAAATATATAAATGAGATAGTAAGATGTTTTCAAACCCAAATGAGCAATGTCTTATATTCCTGGAGAATAGTGACTATATGTTTGTTTCTGTGATATCAGATAATTGTCCCAATACCTTTTATAAGCATAAAGTTAAAAATAAGAGTTTCAATAGAAACCAACAGAATAGGATTTCCCATCAAAAAGTATGTACTTTACCATTTCCAAAATCACCTTCTCTAGTACCTATGAGGAACTGATCTGAATGCATTTTTCATATTGTCTATGAATACAATGCAAATTTTCATAAGAATAAATTAACCTGTTATATTCTACCATGATAATGAAAGCACAGTAGCTTTTAACTATTATTGTAGATAAGTAATAGTACATTTGTTTATTGGAAATCATCAAACTTAGTTCTTAATATTTCTGCATCTACCTGCTCATATATTTTACCCATCAGAATGTTAACATTTGTGGAAATTGTTTCAGTAGAACTCTACTCATGCTAAACATTCTTGCTGCATCATAAATGCCATTAGTGTCACCTATGCAGTTGCAATTTTGCTGTTCAGATGTCTCCAAAAGTATATACAATTATCATATAGGTCAAATTACAACATAGTGAATGTAATCTTACTTTTTCCTCACTTAAAAGTCAACATAAGGAACTTACATATTACAATTTGAGGGAAAAACAAACAAACAAATAAATAAAACCATAAGTATAATTGAGTATAAAAGCAGAAATGATCTTTTAATCTATATCATTTTATCTTTCATACCTAGAACAATAATTGCCAACTTCTATATTTCTAAAGTATATATTTTAGCCTCTAGTGTACAGATTTTTTAAAGAGTTGAAATCTAGTCCATGTCTATTCATTTCTAAATGAGCTATGTCTGCCCAAACCTGCTACTTGCATATTCCAAAAGACATAGTATTAGTATTAATACTAATACACAGATATTAATAGTATTATCTGTGGCAAATCTACAATAGTGTCTAGAGTCTAAGAGGAATAAAATAAACAGTCATGATTGATATCTGAACAAATTGATTTTATGAAATGCTAGTCTCACTCATGTACAACAAATAGTACCTACATTATAAGTATTCCTTTCTGTCATAGCAGATAGATTAATCAGGCACAAGTTACCTCAGTACCAGTATTTTAATGTTAAAATGAGAAGAAAAACACAAATATAAAACTTCATAGATAAAATTGATTATTCATTGCATAATTATTTGTTCAGTGTTTTATAGCATATTTATTCCTTCTGTTGATTTGATGTCCAAAGCAAGAACCAAAAAATAAAACTGAATGAAAATAAGGACATGACTGATCCTACGTATGGTTCAGGAGGATTTTGTTGTAAATGCGAGGGAGAGCACATCCAGAGGCATCCAGAAGAGTCCAACTGAAAATGGCCAACAGAGTAGACTGCACCATGAAAGGAAAAAGAGAAGGGGCCAGTGAGAGAGGGAGAGAAGAGAGAGGATCTCGCAAAGAGAGCCAAAAGAGGACCGTGAACCAAGAGAGAAGTCGCCAAAATGGCTGGGGTTATACAGGAAAGAGAAGCTGGGGAAAAGGAAGGAAAGCTTAGAGGTTGGAGAGGGTTAGGGTAGGGCTTAGATGCAGGAAGTACTGAGCAGCGAGGACTCTGTAATAGGTACTGGCTGAGAGCCTGGTGACCAGTGTCTGATTTTATATTGATAGACACCAAAGTTAGCTATTTGTCTGGGTTTCTTTGGGACCTAGCAAAAGCTGTTAAACTAAAACCTCAAGGACCACGAGTTGACTAGGACACGATAGTGTGGAGAAAAGATCACTGTAAGGAATTTTGGTGTATTACATAGACAGAAAAGACATTCGGAGAACACCTAGGAGTGAGAAATCTCCTGTCTGATAGAGATATCTTCTTTACATAGAACACTTCTATGGTTGTTCATGCATAATTTTTTTTGTTTCTACTGTGAACTTATGCGGATTTATTATTGCTATTCTTCAGCGATTTTGTCTTCTTTTGACATTGGATTTGATTATTAAGGCATTGGCTTCATTTGTAAATGACTTTTCTTCTTTGTATGTTTTGTGTATTTTTTTATTTTATACTTTAGAAGACATGACAAGGGTTCATTAAATTTAATGAGGTATCAAAAATATTTGTCTCTAACAAGGCTGAATATACTGCTGTAGAAAAATCGAATGATAGTTGTTTAATCTTCTAAAAAGAGGTATTTATTTGTAAATGAGTCTTAAATTGTCTGCCATTAGCTAATGCATGATCAAATTAATAAACATACAATATTAAATTAAAAGTCTCTAGGTTTAGTTATTAAACATGTATAATTATGATAAATAAATCAATCATATTAGTATAACAATATACATTCTATATACCCAGTAATGAAGTTACAAGATATATGGCAAGATTTCATGGCTAATAAACACATGGTTGTAAGTTTATGACCTTACAAAATCTTTGCATAGCAACCAAACTCACAGCCCTTTCACAAACTTTAATGCTAAACATGGTGTTTTACTTGAAGCTTAATGTTAATTTTTCCTACAGGCTACTCAGAAAGAGATTGAGAAGCAAAAGTCTCACTTGAAGAGTGTCACAGAAGTAGGAGAGGCTTTAAAAACGGTGTTGGGCAAGAAGGAAACCTTGGTGGAAGACAAACTGAGTCTTCTGAATAGTAACTGGATAGCTGTCACCTCCAGAGCAGAAGAATGGCTAAATCTTTTGTTGGTAAGAAAAGAGGCAGAAGCCTTATCCACTCTTCTTTGTCAACAAACAAACAAAGAAAACAAAACAAAAAAAAAAAAAAGAAAAGAATTCGGGGAATGATGTTTGTGTTTGCAAATTTAACTACACTCTATATATACTGATATACTAGAATATAATTCTAAGATATTTTTCTATACTTAACACTATTTTTGATATGTTACTTAAAGGGAATTTAAATACTACATTTTTTTTCTTTTTATAAAGTAGAACAAATGTTTTAAGAATTTTGTCTAACCAATAACATGGTATCTTTCTTTACAATTCAGGAATACCAGAAACACATGGAAACCTTTGATCAGAATGTACAACACATCACCAAGTGGATCATTCACACAGATGAACTTTTGGATGAATCTGAAAAAAAGAAACCACAACAAAAGGAAGACATTCTTAAGGTAGCAAATAAAATATTATGAGCAGTAGTTTTTAAACTGTACAAGTTATGACAATCATGTTTAAACTACAAAATACCAAAGACTTTAATAAAAAAAGTCTAGCCATCTCTATTTCTTTCCTTTCTATCTGCGTTGCTCCCTTCGTTTCATCATTCGTCATTTTCTTTCCTATTTTGCTATCTCCATTCCTTTCTATTTTCCTCCTTCTATAAGAATTAAAGATATCATAGAATTCTAAAATTTGGATATTTGTCCAAGCTCATATTTGACCTCTGTATACTCAATCTCAGCTCACAAATGATTATAAGGATTTATTTTTGTCATACTTTAAAGTCGTTCTTATTTTAATGTCAGTATTCTTGTGTACTTTATCAACACAGTTTCTTGTCCATTTATATAGCCCACATTAAATACTCATTTTTATCTGCTAGTGCCAAACACCAATCTTAGAGGAGATTCAGTATCTTTGATCTTAAAACACTATGTTCAGAGTGCTCCAAACTCTGAGATTTTTTAAATACTTACATCATTCCACAGTGGGAATGTGGAATACTTACTCTGAGATTTTTAAATACATACATCATTCCACAGTGTTTTCATGTACTGTTTCATGCACAAAATTATTCTAAAATATTACACAAAATTAACTTTAAGCTAAATGTATAGGTATTTATAAAATATAAATTAATTTTTTGTTTATTCTTGGTTCAATCATTAAGATACCACATTGTACATATGCATATATTCTAAAATCTAGGAACATAGTTGAGTATGTGTCCTCTAAAATCTAAAGTATAAAGTACTTTCTAAAGCATTTTGAATAAGGAATATACAACATGGTATTGTCCATTATCATCAACTTATATAATGCATTTTTTAATATTATAAACATATAAGTAAACATAACATTTTAAAATAAGCTATCTCATTTTTAAACCCTATTATTCAGGCATCCTATGTTTTATATCACAAGATCAACTCAAACTTTGCTCTAAAACATAATTTCTATAGCAAGATATATGAAGTGGAAATATGTCTTCTTGATAGTTATCTCTAGTTATTTCATTTCTCAATCAAATTCAAAGACTTGATTTTTTTACAGATCTCATTTAAATTAATGATTCATTATATTTTTGGTTGAAGTTTTCAGTCGTGTGTGATTATTATTACTGCTTGAAAATTCAGCTATTATTATCATTTCTGTCTTTATTTTGGTTATTAGTTTTTGAAGCAGGATCTTCCTAAATTATATAAGCTGGTAACTTGAAGTCATTATGTAACACATACTATCTTTTAATTTACAAACTTCTTGTCAGTGTTACAAGACTGTTGGGTTCATAGCTGTACACCACCATAATCAGCTCTTATTTTCTGTTTTTATGCCATGGAATTTGTCTTTTTTAATGAAATACTAAAGACGTTCTAGGATATCTCATAAACATATTTACTTCATTATCTAGATTGTATCTTGATGTGGATTTGTGTTATACTCTGTAGTTTTAATTCATAATTGATTTTAATCCTGGGTATCATGTAATAGCAAAATTCATGCGAAGATTTTGATATAATATAAACTGGATATTTGACATATGGTCCCTCTGGCTGCTTGGTTTATGTGCAACACTCCTCCTTTTATAAGCAATGCAGGACATTTATGTACTAGAGAATCAGTCTTTTCCATGATATTCAAGAAAAGAAGATCTCAGAAGTATCAGAAAAGAATATAAACATGTGAATTGGGTATTTTCCCTCCTGAGCACAAAATTCAGTAGTGCCATAATTATTAATTCCAGTAAGAATGATAGAAAATAAGACTAAATGCGTAATAATATGCTTGTTTCTGGACAATAACTAGAAGTCGGGACATTTCCTTTTGTCCTTCCTTAGACCAAGTAGACAGATTAAAAAGATATATATGAAACTTAAAAATACTGTTCTAGTATTTTTAAGCTCACACAGATTCATTCTACTTCACTCTTACTGAAATTGGTTTTGTTCTTTCACTCTGTTCTTCTGCATATATGCCCACTTTTCTCCATGTCCTTCCTGTCTTCCTCTCCCTTTTCTCCTCTGCCCCTCCCTCCATCTCTCTCTCTCTCTTCCTCTGTGTCTACTCCAACTTTGATTACTAACTTAAAGCCCTGTTTCTTGCTCATGGAATATAGCGTTTAAAGGCCGAAATGAACGACATTCGCCCAAAGGTGGACTCCACACGTGACCAAGCAGCAAACTTGATGGCAAACCGAGGTGACCACTGCAGGAAAATAGTAGAGCCTCAAATCTCCGAGCTCAACCGTCGATTTGCAGCCATTTCTCACAGAATTAAGACTGGAAAGGTAGGAAGATCTACTCCAAGGTGGAAACTTGTGCTAAATGATCTCTTGAGAAGGTTACGCAGTACTCTGAAGGGATCAAGAAATTCCCACAAGGTTTTCAAAAGGAATAAGAAGGCCAAAATACACTTAAGGAAAATTTACCACTGACTATCACGGAGATAAATCTCTCTTCCTTTCTCTATATCTTTCTTTCTGTCACACTTTTTCCTGCCACCGCTATGCTAGAACTGCACCCTGCAATGGTTTACATTTGTACTTTCAGGGGTCACCTACAATAAAGTAACAGAGCATGCAACAGGC
>LZPO01046802.1:607187-628767 GCA_001675575.1 Neotoma lepida
TATAATATTGCTCATGTGTAATGCATATCAAATATCCACCATGAGGCCTTGTACATCTGCATGATCTAAGTTATTTGTACCTCTTTACTTGTTATGCACATTTGTGTATATAATTTGCTCATGCTAATTGCAAGCACTGTGACAAAATCCATTTGGTTTTGCTGAAATGCTCAAGCCATGAAAGCAAACGAGTGTGAAACTTAAATTCAATATTTCTATAGTTTTGTTTGCCTATATATCTTTATTCTATTTAATGAAGAACTGAAGGGTATGGTATTTTTGCATGATAATCTTCATGTTTATATAACATGTAATGGATCTAAAAAAAACTCTTAAGTAGTCTGCCAAAATATGTAAATACAGGATTATAGAATTTCAATGTTTTGGTGAAGATTTGAAATGCAAGGAATTATCTGAAAATGTATCCAATGTAGTCTGATACATTTTTCAATATAATATGGAACACATGCAAATATAAAATATGTATACAAGAAGCATATATTTATAAATATAGTTAAGTCATTGAATCAATTTAACTGAAAAATGAAATATATATTGATAAGACAACTTAAGTTTTTCCTTATTTCTCTTAATTACTAAAAAGGACTAGATATGATATTGACATTGTGTTAGGGTTCTGAAAGGATAATTATACTTTATCATCACAGTAAAACTAAACATGCAGAGATGAAGTATATCTGATGATTTGCCTATTTGTTTCTCTGTGGGAAAATTGGAGAATGTGTTAAAACCTATTTTCATCAGCATGGTCATCAAATTATATATGCATATATATATATTTATAATTGCTAAAGTTTCTAAGGCATTGCAATAAGTCAGAATACATATATACATATGTACATATGTATTTAGGTATGTTTCAAAATACATAAAATGTAGAATCAGAAATTATAAATAATTTGTACCATCAATTATCCTAAAATTTCACTTTCCCAAAATATGTAGTGCATAACTTGAAAAAATATCAGACAGGCTCTTAACTTTTTTTTGTGTGTGCATATTTTTTAAAAATTGTACTCGGCTACTTAAATAGCAATTGCCACTACTTCTGATTATATCCTTGGTGTCGTTAACAAATTAACTGAAGGTCTTTATTTCAATAACCAAAAACTGCTATTGTGTTAATGTGTTACTCAGTTTTATGTTGTTCCCATCAAGAATATACAATTTTGATAAACTCCTAAGCTACAGGATATTAAAAAGGATATATACGTGGATGTACTTTTAGGCAAATTATTCTATGCGATTGTGGCTCCCAGATACCACACTGAAAAAAGAGAGAGTTCATCCTCCACAATAAACTTAATACCTTTCTCTAACTGAGCTTCTTAACCAAAATTTCAAAGTAAATTTTTGTTCTATATTTTGCCTGAATTTGTGAGTAGTAATTTGCAAATCATGGATCAAATAGGACATTCAAACATCATATGTTATTCATCCTTCCAAGTAAAACCTAAGTTACTCCAAATCAATAGCTTAACATATATATTGATAAAGCAACCAAATTTTATTTCACAGAGTATTCGTGTTTTCCCCTAATTACAAAAAATGACTAGATATAAAATTGATACTGTTCTGGAAAGATAATTAACATTTATCATGATAAAACTAAAACCACAGAGATAAAGTATGTCTGATTATTTTCCTATTTGTTGTGCCAAGAAATGATATTGAGCTTCCATTTTTCTGGGAATTGTGCAGATGCAAGGGAATAAAAATATTTGCTTAAAAATATCTGCTTATAAACATAAAACCAAACAAATTGCAATCATAAAAATATGCTTAATACTAAAACCTGTCCAAGGAAAATTTCAAAAATGACTAAGGTAATTCTAGTAGGAAACAATGCTAACTTTGCCAAACATCTGGAGATAGGCAATATCTCTAAGTGTCCATGTTTTTGTATAAGGTAGTTATGTTTTCCAGTTATTGTTTTCAATAAAGGTTTATTTATTTGAGTAAAACCATACTCCACATTGTAGAATAACATCTAACAAAGATATATTTCTTGGTAAGCAATTAAATTTAAAATGATCTTTATAGAAAGGCATAGTCTTCAAAATGATAGACCTTCAGCACAATGAACTTTAAATTGCTTTTACCAGCATGGCTGTCACATAAAATTCTGAAATGTAACAAAGTTCAAATATCCACAAGGACTGCAGTGACTCTTCTTGGAACAGCAGTGTATTCTTAGGTTGCAAAAGAAAAAGAAAAAAATAGAATTGCATTTGTCTTTTTAAAAATTATCATGAACACATCTCTTCAGGTAAAATTTCTGGAAATTTGATATATAAGAAGAAGAACACAATTTTAAAAATATATACTTTAATATTATGCACATAAGCGTTCAAGGCCTCTTTTTACTTCTAGCTCATGTGTAGTACTACACACCTTTGTGTCTCCACAAAAAGGAAAATTACTCTGATCCTCAAAAATAATGATTCAAAATTGAAGATATAAATTATAAAATAGTGGAGTTAGTAGATAGGGTGGTATTACACCCTTTAAAATTTTTTCTTTCTATGATTGAGCACAAACAGTATGAATTACACCTGTACAATATGGTGTTAAAATTTTCAAAGTAGGTCAGTCCAAAAACCTATAACTTTTGAATTGGACACTTCAATATTTTTACCTTGATAAATTGTATCCTTAGGCTATTTAATGACATATATGATTTTGCATATAAAGTAGTATTCTGATAGCGTTAGCATGATATTAAATGTCAAAACTAGATTACTTGCATGTTTGAGATTGTGGTTGCTTCCCTAGGTAGATTTTCTCATAAACAAGTATAACTTATGACAAATCTTTGGTGATAAATGAAATATGAGAGTCATTTGGTACTGAAGAATATTATGAACTGAGTGTAAGTATTAATTTTTGGCTAGCCTTTTAGCAGTCAACTATAAGGACAATTAAGTAGAGCAAAGATTATCATGAGAAGTCACTGATTATTCCTCTATGCTCTGTTGAGTAATGACTAGTGAAAAGCATACTTCCATACTTCTGACACAGATTGTATATCATAAGAAATTCTAAGTCAAAACGGTAAGCCCTGAGACTCTCAGTTGATACTGAATCTGCATGAAGCAGCATGATGAGAAGGAAGTTCTTAGGTTGAAACTCCCCAATTGCTTTGATAAATAGCTAAATATATTACTAATTGTGTAATTTGGCATATTCCCATTTATATCCCAGGGCGTCCTTGGCATATATCAAATTACAAAGATGATGCCATTCTCCTTTTAACTTCAACATTACCATGTGGATAAATAATGTAAGAAGCATATATTTAGAAAAAAAATTATTATAAGATTTTGAAATGCTGAAAAAGAATGTATATTAATAATTATTTTGTTAGACATATGGAGCCACTGCTTAGTTCTTAAATTTTGAGAACTAAGACAGTCACTGATGAACAAAGGAAAAGAAGACTAACTTATTTCTGTTTCTGGTTACTGCTACAATAGGCTGGAGTTAAGATGACATGTCTTTGCCATTTTTTTTGCAAAGATTAGTCTAAAGTGTAATCAACTAGACTTAAAAATACTAGAAACTTCTACCTCACCTAATATAACACTTAAAATATCTAAAATGCTACCTCTTTCTAGTTGTTAAATTGGTCAAATATCCAAGATTTTAAGAACCTGTAATGTTTCTTAATCATTCTGAGATTAGTATAAGGACATGGTAGTTTTAGTGGAGTAGGCCATACTTATAAAATCAAACCATGGATCCTTTAAGAACACCTGGCAAATTTGAAAAAAAAAAGAGAGAGAAATGATACTGTTGCTTAACTGATGAATTCTCATCAGCCATATACTACTTCCAGAGCACAATATTTTGTCCTGTGGTAACACTATTGTTAGCTAAGATGTAATAGATTTAAGTAACTTACTGTTACATTCAGGATATATTCCTGAAAACTGGGTTGAGAGTCATTTTCATGGTAAGTGTATTTAGCAGTCATTCCAAAATCTTTGAGGAGATAACAATTTTCGATAAGCCAATAAAAAACCTCCAATATACAGTGTTTAGTAGAGAGTAAATTAAGATTCCTTACAAGATAGAGGATATGGAGCATGAAGCTTAGTTGTGGTTGATAAAACTGAAGAGGTTGATTGGATACGGTTCAAAGAGGTCATGAAAACAAGACTAATAGATTGTGCTTAATTTAACATGCAATGAGGATTTTGTAATGGCTGTTTCATGCATTGTTGAAAGATTAGTGCCCTGGTATGTGAGGAGAACACAACTGAATAGTGTCAAGAATTAGGGAAGCCAGATAGAAAGGCATCACAATAGACTGTATGAGATACAAGGACTTCAAATAATGGAGTATTTATGGGAATGGAAAGAAATGTTAATTGAGAGAGAACTCTCCACCTTTTGTATGCACTTGGGAGATTATAAAACACAGATTACAAAGGTTCCACACCAAGAGATACTTGTTCAGTGAAAGTAGGGGAGCCTGAAAATTTATATTACTAACAAGTTTCTGAGTGATGTTAATGCAAATGCCCTGGGATGAGCCTACCTCCAGAACTACCTAGTTAGCAGCATTTGGAACTAGCACAGAGATTGTGTCTTTGAGAGCCATGAAGATGGGAACTACATGATTAATTAGAATTCCAAACTGATTGGTTGAGAAATTCTGTATATGAAATTCAATAATTAAATATGCATCAAGATATGTTTCCCAAGTTTCAATGTTTTCAAAAGAGTTTTAAATATACTTCATAAAACTCTGTCCTATTAACACGGGCAGTTATTTCATTTATTGAAAAATATTGCAAAATATATGCATATGACTTCTACATATCTACAATATTTTATTCTTCTGAGTACTGCAAAATTTACATGTTGGCCCTGAAATGGATAATAAGTAAGTTAAAAAAAAAGGATGAACTTATTTTCCCTGTCTTTAGTTATTCATTAAGACTTATGTGCTATAGGATATATTTATGGCATGTTCTTTAAATTCCATATGGGCCTTGAAACTCATAACCAAAGTTCATCTAGCAGTTTCTATATATGTATTGTAACAGTAAAATGAGATCTGGAAAATCTGACACAATGTGTTTAAATATTCATTGTTTATTGCTATAATAATTATGTGTGTCAGGTTTTTTGATCTTCAATCACCATCAGCAGATACAAATCTAATCTCTCTGCAGATCAGAAACTTGTACATATTTATAGTGGGTTTTGAGATAACCAAGGAGACAGGTGATAAGTTTTCTATATAACGTAGAATATACCACACACACACAAACACACACACACACACAATAAAACACATGACTACCTTAAAG
Source organism: Neotoma lepida (assembly GCA_001675575.1). NCBI lineage: Eukaryota > Metazoa > Chordata > Mammalia > Rodentia > Cricetidae > Neotoma > Neotoma lepida. The sequence goes on from LZPO01046802.1 coordinate 612,530, forward strand.
CATAGTTCTGTGTGTGGTAAATAATTGAATAATATGTTAGACTGATATTTTGTTTCTCTTGAACATCAATGTGAAATAAACAATACACCTTACATGATCTCGGATGTCAAATTAAGATTTCAGAGACTTAGTAATTTTAACTAAAACTTAACCTCTGTTATCAGTTTATTAATATGAATATACTGATCTTTCCCCCTATGTACAATCTGTTTCCAATTATCTTCTAACATAGCACCTCTTCAGACAGAAAAGTGGCTAAAGTGCACAATTTGGGACAGTTATTTATGTTATATAAATATACACTTGACTTGAGTTTCTATAAAGAAAATAAAATGTTTGTAGATGAAAATTATAGGGAAAAGCTGCAGATATTGTTCAATATGTACTATCTATAATTAATATCTTTAGAGATAATTACAGGTTCGTTTTCCAACTATGTAATACACATGCTATTTAAATTTGACTGAAATGAATAAGAATTGAACTTATCCACACAGTTACTATACTAATAACACTATTTCACATTTGTATTTGACTACACAGTCAGCAGAGTTAATTATATTTAAATTTTTGATAATAAATCTCTTATAATTATTTAAAATATTTTGAATGCTGATATGTAGTTGAATATAGTGAACACTGTCTTTTGATACAACTACCTGGGTTTTATTAGCATGGTATTTATTCTAATTAAAGCTATTTGGTGATTACTGATTGTAGTAACTTAAAAAGAAAAATAATTTTCCAAATTAGTGTAAGTGCATTCAAAAGTAGTCATTCTTTGGACAACAGATTATTAGATAATTATATGAGGATATGAAAGAGGCGCTATAGTCCCAAAGTTCTCACTCTTAGACAACCTGGTTAAAATTTTTTAGATCTCAGTTCTTTTGTTCAGAACACTCTTGCTTTTCTGATTCCCAACGTAATCTCTCACTTCTGTTTATATGAGAAAATTATCATGATTAATATAAGATATATTAGCATGAATATAACCAATTTTATTTCAAATGGTAGCTTTAGTGCACTTTTTTATTTTAAAATCACAAAGACCTAAACAGATTGACTGAGAGGATGGAATGTAGAAAGTTGAAAATACAGTTTTCCAAGATGTTGTGATTTTACATTTAATTCATCTAGCCCCATCAAACCCTGCAGTGTAATTTAGAGTTCAATCCTATCCTGTTTCATTTGGCACTACTGCACCCTCACAGTTATGAAAAAGAGAAGTACTTCCAGTAACACTTAGGACAGAAGTAGCCAATTATTCTTGATCTTCCAGTGTCTTAGATAACCACTACTTGTCCAATTCCGAAGTGAGTAAACCAAAAGTTTATTTCATCAACCTAAAAATCAATAGGAATGTTTTGGACAATCCTCCTAGAGAGCTTTACCACTTAGCCATATTTTCATCAATAGAGCATTCAAAATAAATTGGTACTCTATCCATAAATTACCATATCTATTACTAAACCAATCCAACTAGTGAATGATACTATTTTGAGCCCCTACATTATTTAATCCAACTTTTTCATAAGTTTTCTCATAGCTTAAATTTAAATTTAAGAAGTCAGTAATCCCACAAATGATTAATTTGGTAATCTTTCTTCTAACACGTAAAGATTTTTAAAGACTCTTGTTTATCTTTGTAAGTTTTCTTTCCTCTATAGACAGGAATATTTGAAATTACTGTCCATATCATGTCATTGGTCTCTTCTCTATTGGAAAATGTTAGTGGTCCTTAAAACCACGTAATTGTTATTAGCTATTTTTTCCTTCATTTCTTGTTTAATTGTTGTAATGATAAATACTATCAAACTTGCAAAATGAAAAACATATTGATTGAGTTGAAGGAATTTTAAACCAAACTGTAGCACTTAGATTATTTATTTTCAGTTTAGATTCCAGTGTGTGTTCCCATCTAGTGCTTTTATTATGATGGCTGAGACTCCATAGCCAAGGTTAACGGATGTTTACAATGCTATCTGTGTAAACACATGCATTATTATGCTATTGTATATGTACAGGCTGAAGTAATATTTAACCAAAGGAAAGAGAATATTTTATTATCAAAGTATAACTAAATGATTATAAATGCTTTCAAAATTTAGTGAAACACTTTGTAATTGATTTTCCTTTCATTCATGTTTTTTTTTCTTTGTTGGCTTGTGATATAAGTGATCATTAATGCCAAAGCTTCAATAGAGGCTTAAGTCTCGCCAATCCTTCAACTTTTCAACAAAGCACAATTAATAGTTGTTAAGCAATTTAAAGGAATATTAAAATATCAAGGAAAACAAAGTGTTGTCTCTCTCAGTTTCTCTGTCTCTTCTTTCTTTTGTGTCCATTTATCTGTTTATTAAAGTTTTCTATGTTCTATCTTCTATGTATTTTTATTTAACTGCACGGTCATGCTAAAGTTCTTAAAATAAAAAGGTAAGTAAAAGATTAAATTGTGCAAAGTAATAATTACTATGTGCTTCTCTGACTTTATTATAACTGCATTTGTATTATTTTCTATATATTCTAAAACATATCTTGTGTTCACTGTCTAACATAATGTGACATAATTATGATTCTAGTTTTACTGTGGTCACAAATTTTCTTTAAGTAAATAAAAGTATTTTATTTGACAATTAAGATGATTTTCAACCATTGACTTCAACTGCCATAGACAATTTATCATAATTTGATTTTAAAAAGCAAGAATTATAAACTCAGTACCATGAGCTGAACTTTAATTATTTATGAGTTTCTTTATTTACTCATGCAATTTTCTTGTGGTTTTATGAGGCAGGGCTTAATTACGTAGACCTGACTGATCCCAACTAGTAATTCTTCTATCTCAGCCTCCAATGTACTTGGAGTGCAGTTGTGCATCACCATGCCAAGGTCTAAGTGAGCTTTGAAACAATAAGCACTTCCATATTATTAATTTCTTCCAATAGATTTCATAATAATTCAAAAGTATGAAAGAAAATAAAAACATGGAATTGAAAACTTTCACTGGTTAACAAAATGTCTTCCTCATTAGAATTCAAAACCATACAATAATAGTGAAATAGTGAATTATTAAGGGCAACAATTAGGCTTTTCCAATTTTTATATATAAAGAGTAGTAATCACATACATATTAAATAGCTGATCTCTTCTTGCCAATAGCTGAAATAATTGAGTTGATTATCAATTTAATTGTAAAAATGATCATGATAAATCAAAGCACAATTAGTCTTAAAACTAGTAATTTATGTAATAAACATCCTTTTCATATAAAAAAGGAGGTCATATTGGTATGCAAAATACAGACTGATACAAGAGGTACTGCTAACTTCAAAGACTGAAAAAATCTATTTGGGAAAAGTATATTAGATAATATTCTATTCATATGTAAGAGATAGTGAAAAAGTTGTTTAAGATCACAAATAAATGAGGGAAAGAGAATCCTGAAATTCCGGGTAAAATCCACTAAAGTGTCTCACACCCAAAGGGCTACCTAGAATATTTTGCTCAAAAATATGATCTAAATTTATTATGAAATGCATGTGAGACTGGTGCTTTATGACTAATATGTAAGTAACCCAATAAAAATTTTGAATATTCACATTTTGAATTCTATTGATAAGATAGTATTCCATGTGGACTTTTCTAGTTAATAATGAATAATAAATCTTATCAATTGGCATGGCTATAAGAGTATAAATCTACACTAACAATAAGAGTCTACAGATCAATCAAAAATTGCCTAATCTAAATTAAGATGTAGCATAAATATAAAACAGGTCTACATTTTGAATAGTTGTTTTTAAATAGATAATGTAAATATAATTATTATTTCTGTTGTTTAGAAGATAAAATTTTGGACATATTAATGAAATACAATATTGCTAAATATTGGAAGATAATGTTTTGGACTTATTCTTAATAAAATAATTTTATCCAATTTTTGTTTTTAATATAGCAACTAGATCATTTTAAATTGCATTTATGACTTTCAATATATTTCTATTGAACTATGCTACTCAGAACACTTTGCTTGAACTTAGAGAATACATTTCATTATAAGGTGTTAGATTGTAAGATAATGCTCATCTTAAAACAGCCATATTATATATATATATATATGTATATATATATATATATATATATATAATATGATCTAATGCATCACTATTTAACATCTGTTTATTTTCAGAAATAAAAAACTTGTTACTTCTAATAAAGCTTGAGCAAATCACAATCCTAGACTTATCTTTATCTTAGACTAATATGCAGTCTGAGAATACTTTCTACTATTCATTTAGAGTATTCATTTTAGAAGAATGCTCATAATTTTTAATCTCTAGCCTGACTTTTACAATCTTTTACAAAATGTAGTTTTACATCAGAAGTCTGGACCCTACGCATTTTGCTAAAAACAAAACAAAACAAAAACAAAACAACCCCCCTAAAAACAGTGTTTAAGTTTCTACTCTTTGTGTGAATTTGTATTCATTTTTGTAATAGTATTGCCTAAAGTCTTTTTACATCAGTACTTTGTTGTTGGTAGCTTTTTGCTGTTTTCATTTGGGTGTTATTGTTTGTACGTGATGATATCATACTCTTCATATCTTTTATCCCATTGTTGATATATTTTACATATGAATTGCAGAGCACTAATTATATCTTTTGAATTTCTGTTTGGAAATTGTGCATATTGGAAGACAAATAGGTCGGGTTAGAGTGTTTGGCTACCATGTGAAATAATTTGGGTTTGATCTCAAACACTGTTAGATAGATAAATAGATAGATAGATAGATAGATAGATAGATAGATAGATAGATAGATAGATAAACAAATATATATGTATATATTTCTCTAAACTCCTTGCAACATCCATTCTGCTATGCCATTACAATGCTATAGTGATGTTTACTTCCTTTTCTAGAAAATACATTTTGGAGTACCTATTCCATAGCAGAAATGACTCTAGATATAAAGAAACAAACCTGTTTTGACAGATGGTGTATATTATCCACTGATTCTGAAGTTATTTCTCCAAATAACTCAATAAAAATACTTCAGAGGACAAAACACAAGTACATTAACATCTTCGTTGAGACTATTTTCTGTAATACAACAGGCCATTGTATCAATTTTTCTTTCCAGTTTGATACAATTTACCAAACTGGCACCTAAATTTCTCCATGCTTACATTAGAATTAAATTATATTTTTTTTCTATAATTACTTTGGAAAATAAAAACATAAAACCAAGAAGTATTTAGCCTTAGAAACATTTCCAAAATAGTAACACCAGACAATGGCTATGATATGGAGGTGAGCATTCGAAGCAATATATATTGAGCATTAATTTGTATCACACAGCTGCATAGGACTTTGGGAAGCAATAATAATAGATATTTACTGAACATTTATTGTATATTAGGTAAACATTTAACACATTTTATCCTCATACCATTCACATATATTATATGTTATTTTCCCCCAGTGTTACAAATAAAATATAACAGCAAAAGTTGGCTAAGATTCCTCAGCTAGTGTGTAAAGCCCGATTTCAATATATGAATTTAAGTAAATAACTTATTTTGTTTACTAGAAAATTAGAGGTATTGTAAGAATCTTGAGAGACAATAACACAGAGTGACCAAATGGCCAACAAAGCAATCCTATATCAGGAAAATGTAAATAAACCTAGAAAGATCCCCAAGGAAAGATTAAGAGATGACATGACTATCATGCTGGAGTCTATGCCTTGTTTGTTTTCAGTAGATGTGTAGGGATCCTGTGCAGCAAAAACATAATTGCAGCAGTGCTTAGGGGGAGCATATTGACCTGGTCACTGTGCACTGGATGAAACTGTTTGGTAAGGAAGGGAATTGAACACCTCTTTGGAGAGCTTTGGTATTACTGGGACTACAAAGAAAGTGGATTATAGGCAATTAATTTGTGTTTGATATTTATTAGATGCAAGGATAGCCAAGATGTGAGAATGTATCCAAGAATAATATGATTTGTGTTTTGAGAATGATTGGCTGAAAATCGAAATGTGGTCTTAACAAAATTAAGCAAAATGGGGTCATGTATACCTTGAGGAAAAAATAATGAGCTCAGTTCCAGATATGTTGAACTTATAAGAAATTGGTTAGCTGTTGGAAAATATAGACTGGAAATCAAGCGTAAGTTCACAGCTAACTGTAACAATTAGAAAGACATGAGGCTTCGAGAAACAGTTAGTCAATTATGGAACAAGCATTGGGACAGGGTCACAGAAACCACATACTGAGCGCTTGAAAGTGTTCTGTTTGAGTATGTGCACAGATGATGAGCTAGCCAAGAAGCAGAATCTGACCCCAAATAGACTCATGTTATTTTGATATCTAGTTAGTGAGAAAGGTTACATTAAGCATTTATTTCCCAGCCATAAAGTCATGTTGAACAGTAAGTTGTTCTCACTGAGTGTCAGCAAAGATGAACAACAATTCAATAATTTAAAGTACCACCAGCAGGTATTGTAAATATATTTGGACACTATATGCATGTGAACTGTGGCAGTATGATGATAATTAAAAGATTGTGATCTCCTTTAAATTTGGGGTATTCCAGTTTCTACTCTATCAAAAATTATGGTATTTCAAATGACAAAGCATCACTAAAATTTGAAGGAATACTACTATGATAAGTCATTTGAAAAGGACCCTATACATCATTCACTGGACAGGGAAGAACATTGAAGATGTGTCATTATTCACATTTTATGTTACAGTTACGCTTTTATGAATAGCAATAGTTTAGTCAGTCTCCCACCAGTAGCAGATTACCTTTAGATACTCATTTTTTCCTTGAGGACTAATCCAAATTTTCTTTCAGAACCTTTCTTCTAAAAATGGTAGTAACAAGCTATAACTGGCAATATGGCTGGGAAAGAATAGATAGGAAACAAATCTCATAAAATTAACCCAACCTTGGGCATAAAATGCATGGGCATTTTCTTATTTCCATAACACGAAATAGTTGTGGAAGAAATCCAGATTTTTGTTTGCTATCTGTGGGGCTTTTTAATTGGCCAGGTGAAAAATAATTTCTAGTGTTGTAATATTAACAAATTGAAATACATCATAATGTTAAAAAGAGTGAAAGAAGTACAGTTTATTAACAGAAATTGAATGATTGCTTGTTTTTTGAATATTTTATTTTCAATGTCTTTTCATGCATTTTCACATGTTTTATATAGGAAATCAAAGGATTATTAAGAATATTGAGACCATGATCAATATCAGTTTCAGATTTAAATATGTTGTAAAGTATGTGAAATATCTGGGTTTCATTCATAAGAATATATTTGTACCATCTAAGAAAACATTCCTGGAGCAAGCTAACAGTGTTGTCTTATGAGGACATACCAGGAATTCATGCCGTCATAAAAATGGCATTTGAAATATGTGAGCAGATTGCCACGTGGTTTTTCTAAAAATAAGGTAAAAGTTCCCAATTTTACCCAAGGTTACTGTTATTGATGAATGTGGCAATTTTGGGCAGACATATTTACTTAAATTTTATACTATCAAAATGCCTAAAGGAAGATAAAATTTAACTTTAAAATATTAGAAATTAGCACAGGCAAATATATGTAAATTGTCTCTTTTGATATTCTGGAATGATGAATCACATTTTCTTGCATGTATGTTGAGCTCTGATGACAAGTGTTTTTTCCATATATGAATCTCGGGTACTTCCCAGTTGTATTTCAAAGCCTTCATAAACTTTAATATGGAAACATAATGCATGTCATTATTTTAGCAACAGGGGGCTGAATAAATGTATTTCATTTGGTTTATGTTTCTAATAAAAAGTAATTTTGATTTAAATTAGCACTATCTTTTTTTTTTAGGCCTCCATTCCTTTGAAGGAATTGGAGCAGTTTAACTCAGATATACAAAAATTGCTTGAACCACTGGAGGCTGAAATTCAGCAGGGGGTGAATCTGAAAGAGGAAGACTTCAATAAAGATATGGTAAATTGGTTATGATGAAAGTGTGAATGAGCTTGGAATGAAAATGAGTAAATATTTGGAAAGAAATATTATAACTTATGTCTCCAACTGAATTCTCAGAATGCCAACATTCACATAGTGTTATTTTTAATGATTTTATTAAATGGAAAGTATTCCTTTTGACATGTTATTATAACTGCCAAATTACCATCTTATAAACATATGGGAACACTCTCAACTTCTAATACGTAGTTCAATTTTGTGTTGGCTTGTTCCATTTTTAAATTCAGAAGGCAAAATGTAAAAGGAAATAGACATTCAGGACATAAACTAAAATATAAAAGAAAATTATAGTATTATATATAGCTGATGCTTTTGATAATAGAATAGACAATTGCATAAAATGTCTACCAAAGTTGCTAACAAAGTGGTTTACCAAATATTTAAGATAATACTCATATATATATATATATATTTCCATGTTGCTTATTCAATGGGAGTGAAGAGATATACTCATGTGGCCTGTACATAAACTCAGAACATCTTCTTCTAATCCCTCTTAATTTCAAAATACCTCTTTTATTTCTCTCTGGATTGACTATACATCACATCACTATTCACTAAGTATGTTTATGCTACATTCACTTTACTTATTCGCATGTTCCTTTCCCCTCTTCTACTACCATTACCACTGTAGCATACTTACCCTTTACATGTATCACACTAGAGATTTTCTTATAAGTATCAATGCTAGAGACATCTTAAACGATGCTTGAAAACAGCATTAGGAGGCAATATATAATTTTTAGTTGCTAGATAACGTAAAATATTGGGAAAATTCCTAGCCCCTACTCATATTAATTCTGACTCTTGGAGCTGTCTGAATCAGTATTACTTACATAAGAAGTTTAGTGGCCTTCACATCTCAGCTCACGGAAAGAAAGACAGGAAGAAACTTCCCGAAATTCTGAGATCCAGCAGCCTCTACTTCATGTCAAAGAAGAAATTCCAGGGTGAAGAAGTCAAAAAGTGTTTCTACTTCTCAGTCTCACTAACAACTCTGCCATAGAATACTCACTTAGGGGAATAAATTGGTTTTATTAATGTTTTTTTCTCAGCCATGGAAATTGTTTCACACTCTCAAAAGCATATTAAAATATTCTATTTTAGACTATATGTATAATCTATAAAATATATACATATATACATATACAATTGTGACTTTTATTGGACTATTAATAAACAATTGTAAAAAAAATCACATTTCTTTAAGCACAATGTTGTATTTTGGAATTTAAACATGTTATAGATTTTCATATATTACATCTATTCTCAGCCATAATAATATAAATGTATACATAAATGTGTCTTTTGAAGATTGTGTGTCCTTTATCATTAGCTCATTGGCATACCTGCATACCATCGCATGCTATGTCTTTGTACAAGATACTTTTCATATTTGGAGTTGAGTGACAAGAAACAAGAGATGAACCAAATATAAACATGTGCAATAATATTACAACAGCACTTATCTCAAATAATATCTTTTAGTAAATAGAATTAAACCATTGTTTTTAGAGAATAAAACAAATGAGAATTGAAAAATTTTGAAGTTATTTTAATACATACTCGTAGTATTATTTTATTTGCTTAAACTTAGCATAATTATGTGTCATTTTAGAAAGAAACTATTTTCAATATCTGACAAATTTTCCCATCATTTTTGTTAATTCTTTGTATTCTAAATTTCAACATTTAGGTTGAATTATGAAACATAGATTAGTATGTAAAATTTACCATACAGATATAGATAAGTTAACATTGGAAGTGACAAGATTCATTTATTTCCCCATATATTTTAAATTTGTTTAACTGTAATTAAAAATAAAATCCAAAAGAATGTTTTTCCAGAAAATCGTAACTTCTATGACTTAAAGTGCCTTACTTTCCATCTTCGTACTCAAAATTTGTCTTCAGAAGAGATACACAGGAACTATGTTTTCTATCTAAATATAAAAGAAACATTATGAGCATAGTATTTTATGATAGCATGCCCCAAAATTTTTAAATTGTATATTTGTGTGTTTTTAAATATGTTTGATTATCTCTGTTAACAATGTACAGCTTTTTAAAAATCCAAATGAAGACTGTACTTGTTGTTTTTAATCAGAGTGAAGACAATGAGGGTACTGTAAAAGAATTGTTACAAAGAGGAGACAACTTACAACAAAGAATCACTGATGAGAGAAAGCGAGAGGAAATAAAGATAAAACAGCAGCTGTTACAGAAAAAACATAATGCTCTCAAGGTATTAGAGCTCAAATTGTAAAATGCTTGGTCTGTGGGTTTGTATATATAGGGTAAAATACCATGTACATAAATAAAATCTGCTTAAGAATTTTAGTTACCAGAAAATTACGTTTTTCCCTTTGAATATGTGTGCTTTATTTATGATTTTTTTGTGCTACCAATTTTGAGAGATTAGTGACATAAAGTTTGTTTTGTTCTTTTTCTTAGAAATACTGAAATCTCTAAGAGTATCACTTGCTGTATTTATAAATATATTTTCTAATATGCTTTATTTGTATAAGCTAGTTTTTTATTTTCCTGATTGTCAGAATAATCAATTGATATTCCGTCCACTGTTATTGTTTCTTTATACTAGGTCAAGTATTTTGGTAAACTATTTCTATCATAGGACCTAGATTTTCCTCATTTTTAAAAATAAACTTAACTGTGTTCATAACAGATACTCTGTAGAAGGAGGCATCTACAAGAGCCTAATTTCATTTATATAGGAACCATCAAAAATGCTCGTAATGCACTTCCAAAAAATATCTGCTGTAGTATAAGCACTCAGGTATCCTTGTTACCCATCTGTATTGTCCAACAGAATAAACTGTTCATTTTTCTCTAATGCTGTCTAGACAGTCCTTGAGATAGAACTAGATATGCTAAATATTTTGTGAAACATTATTTTTGTATATGATTTGCAATATTCCCTATTTTCCTTGATGGTTTATTTTCTAATACTGTTAATTATAATGTTTTTCATTGTGCATCAATGCTTTAGACCTATATGGCTATATAGTTAGATTCGCTTACTAGGTGGATGGAATCTGCTTTCTATATGCAAATAAGTGGGTAACATCTTTTTCCCCATTGTTAACCAAATAAAGACTGCTGAGAATGTAATTACACAATATTGTGCCTGCAAGGAACCAACAAGGAAAGTCTAATTGGCCAGCAGGTGTTCTGAAGGTAACTGCTGATAAGTATAGTAAATAGAAAAGACCTCTTTCTTGAGGGGAATACAAGAGCAAAGCATAATGTGCCTAGAAAATCAGAAACCTGTGTAATTCACACTCTTCTGTGACAAAAGCTTTCCGAAGTTTATAGATTAGTCACACAGGATATGTGTACTATTGGTCAGCAGTACCTAGAGGCCATCTTCCATACATCTAAAGAATACATATTTTTTTTTTACAAATAATATTCTATATTGCACATCACCTCTTTCTAAGGAAACAAAATGACTACCAGATTTATAACCATCAAGTCCTTTATGCACATATGTACACTGTATCATGAATAAGTCACAGTTCAGTAAGTCCCAGGACGGGATCTTGGTATATCATTAGGGGAAGCAGAATTCCATCAGACTCTTCCAAGGCATTTATTACCGTTACATGTGGTTTAGAAATGACATACAAAGTACAAACTACAGTAAATTATAAGTCTTCATGCCACAAGTAGTTAATCAAAATCAACATTGTTTGCCAAACCAACTTACAACAAATACAGTTATGAAGTTAACCTGCCAAGGTTAACTATTATAAAATATTTTAAAAGAAATTAAAAATTTTCAAAGCAATGAAACTTTAAGTTCTTCATTGGTATTTTTTAATTCATATTAACTTGGATATAAAACCCAATTGCTACCTCTTTGAAGAAATGAAATCTGTAGATAGAGCTGTCACATTTCTGTGGGGTACAAACTGGAGTTTTAGCTAATTATATTGATTTCAGAAAATTTTGAGTGTACTTCCATGAGCCAGACAATAACTATTTTCTCCTTTGATAATTTATTGAAAGAGTTTACTTGTTTTATATCACCATGTTGATTGAAAACTATTCACTATTTTGGAATAGCAATTATTTTTATACTTTGAACGTGATCTAGTATAATATGAAAATATTGGCTAAACATGAATTTAAAGAAAAAGAAGTGTTTTCTGATATCTAGTTTTTCATTTTCATGTATGATCATAGCTCTATAAAGGATAGTTACACTTCTACACATATAACATGGAACAACATTAACTACAATAACTAATTAAAATTATTATCTTGATTTTTAAATTTATGTATATGGGTATTTTTTCCTGTATGTTTTTCTGTGCATCATGTGTATGAAGTGCCCACAGAGGTCAGAAAATGTTATCAGATCCCCTGGGACTGGAGTTACAGATGGTTGTGAGCAGCCATATGGGTGCTGGCAGTCACATCTGTGTCCTCCAATATCCTTAAATACTAAGCCCTTACTTCAGCTTCCAAAATAACTAAATTTTTAAGCAACAATATTAATGACCTAACTTTAAAGACATTTTGAAAACCATGAATGTACATAGTTTGTCTATAGAGTGTTAATATTTGTTGATAAACCTCAAGCTGAACATATACATTTTAGAATTATAATTATTTTAAAACTCAAGTGCAACTCAATGCTTTTGTAGCTAACTAGTTACATTCATTGTATTCATATATGAAATTGTTTCAAATGTACTATGCAACCATTTCCTTAGATAATTAAGACTTAATTAAATGTAAAAAAAAGATTTGTAAGCATTTTTGAATATTCAAAGAAAAAAATTTGTGTTATTCATGTTTCTTAGCTTCTGTACATAGATCTTAAGACTTAAATACATAATTTAATAATTTATATCTGTGCTTTGTATTTAAATGTGTTTTACAAAACAATTAAAAAGACAAGGGACTCAATTTAGTTTTCATAAATAACTGCAGCAAGGATTATATTATCCATATATATTGATATTTTAATAATATCTGCATCATGAACAGGATTTGAGGTCTCAAAGAAGAAAAAAGGCCCTAGAAATTTCTCACCAATGGTATCAGTACAAGAGGCAGGCCGATGATCTCCTGAAATGCTTGGATGACATTGAAAAAAAATTAGCCAGCCTACCCGAACCCAGAGATGAAAGAAAAATAAAGGTAAAGTTGTTTTAGAATGGCAATACTAGATCTTGCTGCTAGAATTTAACTACTTTAACATAACCTATAATGATCATGTATAGAATGTGTTCTGGTATCCTCTATTAGCTTGCTCTGTGCTTTGATGTATTTCTTTGTATTGTGTTTTGTTTCAGTAACTGTATTGTACTGAGTGTTATTGAATTGACTTAATGTTGAATGAATAAAATGCTTTACTTTTAGACGATGTGAAATGAATTATTAACTGTCATGTGTTTTCTGGTAACATTGTAATTGACTCTGTGTATCTTTGTTCCAGATGAACTAATGACTTATCGGTACATGGACGACTTCTTTCTCATGTTAGCACATTCATTTCATCAGAGCATCTTTTCATATCACTGTCAAATCTCTATAGATTTATTTTCAAATTGTCCAAAGGTGTTTTCTTTCTGTTATTATTTTACACTTTTTATTTTGCTTCATTCTCTGTTGAGTTCCTCAAACTTTTAAAATAAAAGATACAGTCACTTACCCTCTAAATTATATTCTATATGGATTATCCCTAATAAATAAGTGAACAATCACTCCAATTTGGATCAATTCTCAAAGCACCAGAACAATTCGAAAGGAACAAAATGTTAACTAGCCTTTAATAATTTAATTAGAATATCTTAAACTGAGCATTCAAATGATACCTGAAATTATATTTGGCTTACTGGTTGAGGATGACAGTGACACCTTCCATGATTTATAAACTATGAAAATTAAAAAAAAAAGGAACAACAGCCTATGAAATTTCTGAGAGAAGTATTTGCTGCTTGTAGGTCGGTTGATGTGGTTAGCTAACTGCCCTGGGCCCTGTATTGATTTTGCTCAATAGGAAATTGATCGTGAATTGCAGAAGAAGAAAGAGGAGCTGAATGCAGTGCGCAGGCAAGCTGAGGGCTTGTCTGAGAATGGGGCCGCAATGGCAGTGGAGCCAACTCAAATCGAGCTCAGCAAGCGTTGGCGGGAAATTGAGAGCAATTTTGCTCAGTTTCGAAGACTCAACTTTGCACAAATTGTGAGTTGTTACTGGCAAACCCACGTATGTGTTTGCAACTACTACTCTATTAACAGAAGCCTACTAACAACACCAAAAATTTGGGCTCGATAAGAAACTTTTATTGTGCATTCTAAAAGTGAGACGTTCCTCTCACTTTAGGCTTCTGTAACTCAAAAGCTTAATTTTCAAGATTAAAGACAAAAGGACAAGTGATAGGAAAAAGCCCCTTATCCAAACTGAAAAAGAAAATATATACATCTTAATTTCTTTTGCTGCATCATTTTTCATAACATTGGCAATGTGAATTTGTCAATTTCTCATACATTTATTTACTTCACCGTCTAATTCAGAAATATGCATTGCTTTCCTGAGATCATCCCATGCTAATTTTACTTTCTTACTGTATACACGATGAATAATAAAAATTTTATGAAATATAGTTTTCTTGACCTACATAAGGTCCTCTCATTGACTAAAAGAATACTACTACAGTATTTACATTTGGATTAGGCACTTAGGGGTCACAGTGCTCATTAGATGAACTGGATGGCTCATGATAAGTTGATATTTGATGGAAGATCAAATACAAATGTCATCACTAAAGTATTAGAAACCAAAAGGAAAAGAGAGTCCTTTGAAACAACAGGATGGAATGTTTCTGATACGCTCTTTGAAAAGGCAATTCAGAATTGTATAATCATTCTTATTATTTGTAATACGGTAGAAACAACAGAGACTTTTTGCCAAACACACTTTTGTTCTTTACTCAAGTTCTTAGAAGGTAAAGAAGAATGACCACCATCTGCATTTCCAGAAATGTATGCATCTCAAACCCAGAATATAAATGTCTGAGACAAAATGACCATTTTGCATTGTGTAACTAAAAACTGCGTGGGATTCAATGCCACAATGATATTTCTTTTGTGATATTATTAATTCCACTTATTACAGTGTATATGTAACATGCCTAAAGTAATTAAAATAACTATTTTATGAGTGTGTATGGGACAATACATGTCATATTACTGTGACTTCTTATATTTTTAAGAAAATTTTTAAGTATACAGTTTCTATGAAATTCAATAAACTAAAGTTTAATTGCAGCTAACTAATGCGAACAATTTGAAAAATAATAATTTAAGAAATAATAGGCAGCCATGATGATGCATGCCTGTAATCATTGCAGTTACGAGGTCTAGGTAACAGAACCAGGAGATCAAGGTCAGGCAATCTGCCTCAAAAAATAAAAAGTAAAAGTAAAAAAGGTAAATACTGGAATTATTTTATCTTGAGTCTTAAGTTTACCTGACTGAATATTGAAGTTTATGATCTTTTATATTTAATATTATAAGCATTATAGTGCATAAATCACTGAAGCTTAAAATAACAGGCAACATATAAATTATGGTAGAATAATTTCTGTGTATGCAGAAGTGTGCAAGTTCATGTGTATGTGGATGTAAATGCAGGTGTGATTAAGTGTGCATGTGTGTGGGTGCAGGTGGAATTCAAAGTGAGAAGACAGGTTCAGGGCTTATTTTTCATGTTCCAGGCAACTATTCTTCAGATTCCAATTATTGGTAGGAGGAGACTGGGCTTCTAATTGGCCAGGAATCCAACAAGCTGACTAGGCTTATTGATCTACCGGGGACCCAAGAATACATCCTCTTGTCTCCCGAGTGCTTAGAGTCCAAGCATATACAACCATACCTTTAATAATAATAATAATATATAATAATTCATTTAATAATAGTATATAAATAATATATAATATAATATGTATGGTCTTGGTGCTTGAATTCAAATCCCAGTTATCATTCTTGCAAGGCAAGTATTTTCCCTTTGGAACTACCTCCCTATGTCCTAGTAGAATAATTTTACTTTTATTTAAGAGAACATTTATAGAACAATTCTTAGCTTATGGAATTAGCTTATAAAATTCATTTTCTCTTCTTTTGTTTATAAGTTATAAATGGTACATATACAT
>LZPO01046802.1:628837-668780 GCA_001675575.1 Neotoma lepida
CTAAGTATAGGTCATTTTTTAAAGATGGGAACAAGAACTTTATCTAATCTATTGTGATCAATATGCATTGCAAGTTAGATAAAATCGATGGGCAAGTAATTTCCTATGATGTCAAACAGTATTAGCAGAAATTTCAGACAAATCTTTTGACTCAATCAAGGAAGTGTATGAGTCTACAAAAATTTTCTGATAAAGTTCTTATTGAATTTTTATCACCTTCATGAAGATAAAGAGTAAAGTAAGAAACTTGAAGGTTTTAAAAGCTCCATAGCAGGAAACTATGTATCTATTTTAGTAAGAATATATTTACAAATTAGAATGTACTAAGGAAACTTTGTTTTGTTGAAAATTCTAAAAGACATGGAAACTAGAATTAAAAACGTGTTCTGTGGTACTCATAGTAAGGGTTCCAGACTGTGAAATTGGAGAACATAATGAAAAGACAATATTTTAAACAAAAATATTTATGTATTTACTTTTGAATTAAGGAATTAGAAACAAAATTCTTTTGTGAAGAGGAAAATGAATCCAAATTAGAATAAGATATTCAATGTCATTAATTTATCTTCCCTATTAAAATAAGAACAGTAAAAATATTTTTGATGCTAAAATTCTGATAAATGTTGGACAGAAAGAGTATTGTGTGGATGTAGAAGCTATTTTACTAAATCCTACATGAAACAATAAAAACATGAGATATTTACATTGTGTCATATATGTTGTATCCATGTGCTCAGTATGAATTATTACCATTCATGTTTTCAGATACAAAAAGTGTAGTGCCCCTTTAGAATAAATACACAAGTAGAATCCATTGCATGGCCTGTCCAACAAAAGAAACATACAAAGAGCTACTTAGTTGAAGAACAATTTAAAACAGCAAATTCTTTTTAAAAACGACTCCATTTTCCCTTGGAATCTTGATATCAAATTTAAGGTATATATTGTCATCACTAAAATATTTACATCCCCAAATATCAAATTAGTTGTTTATCTTTCATGTGTTGGAGGTATCTCAAACATAGCATAGTGTCATGTAGAATAATCGTCTCCCAGATTACCATCTACATTTTGGTACCCACAAAACTCCTCAGATCTTAGGAGATCACACCATCCTTCATTTAGATCTAAAATATAGACACTATGATTCTATGGTTCTTTTTTATCTCCCATCACATAATGTTAATTTTAAAGCCCTTTTAAATTTACTGTTACCTTTCATCAGATCATTTATTGCTATCTGCAGTACAGAAAGTCTAATTAAAACTCAGCATCTCTCACATGGTTTATTTCAACAACCTCCAATCCCTGCTTTCAGTGTCTTCCCAATGACACTATATTCTTTGTTGTAAGACTAATGTGTTCCTTATAACATTGATGCTAAGCCACTAGTGTCTATTACACTTTCAGCAAAATCCTATGAACTCTACTGTTTATCATCAATTAGGGAAGCTTTATCTCCATTTCTGTTATTGTGCTGCTATACTCACATAAATGTGTCTCTTCCATATTGAAGAAGAGTGATTTCATTTCCATTCCAAAATCTAAGAAGTTTGATTTTTTTTTGTGAACTCTTTTAAATCTATAAATCTGCATATATGCCTACTTATTTAGTCACCTTTTCATTTAGGAACAATGAATACTAAGACTTTGACATATAATCTGCAACTTTTCTGTTAATAGTTTCAGCCTTAAAAATACTTTATAAATACAAAATGGGATATAGAGACTGCTGAGAAAAGAGCGTTTTTTTTATGACCAGTGCTGTGGAAGTGGGGGGGGGGTTTGCTATTGAAACTGGAATTTATCACTATGGTTGTAAAGAGTGAATATGAACTGGGTTACAAAAATATATCATAAAGGAAAACTTATACTATATGAGAATAGTCAGAAGACATTTTGACAAGATCGACGGTATGTATTTCCAAAACATATATTCCTAAAAAGATGGTGGAAATTAGTGTTTTACATTATTCACTTTAAATGCCACAGAATAATGTGAAATTATTCCTTTAAGTAACTTTGTAAAATTAAATATATTTATACTGAAGACATTTTTCTACTAACTTATGAATTAATTTTTTCTGAATAGTATTTTCTATTTTTTTCTCAAGCACCTAGTTTGATTATTTTGACATCCTCAGTATTGTTTTAATTGCTACTGAAATTATCCAAAATCATACCTAAAAGACAGAGGACATCAAATGAATCAATGCTTTCTAAATGTGGAAGGACTAAAGATAGATATTCAAATATTTTGGAGGAAACACAGAATTAAGCAAAGTGTCCTTGTTCTAGAATGTCTCAGAATATCTAACGTTAGAATGCCTTAATTTTTATTGAAGGAATAGATTCTATAGACTCTCACATTTGAACAGGTGCAGTAGAAAGTGAAAATTCCATTTGAGATTGCTGATAGGATTCATGTTTGATGACAACAACTATTGTTCCTTAAAAACAACATTGTAGAGAAAGAATCAAGTTACCTTTATGCATGTGTTGCTTGTGATAGTCTTAAAGTTAAACGGAAATATGCAAGAAAATTAGTTACAGAGCCCTTTTCCAACACCTTATGTAAAATAATGTCTGACCCTACATCTCATACTTATTCCCAAAGCACAATTTTTATATTCCATCTACTACATAGTGAAAAGAAGTTACTATTGAGAATAAAAAGGGGAAGTATTTTCTTTGTATAATTATCATATAGATTTTTGTATTCACGTTAAAGTAAAAACAAAAGCTATCAGCTGCCAATGCAACATTCTTGGAAAATAAACAGTGTTCTTATTTAGACACAGAATTGTCTTCAGTAAATGAAGTTGTGAATATAAATGACTAATAATAGTTGCCAATGAAATTATTGACCCAGGAGTTAGTTGCTTATAGAATTTTCATCCTCTCAGCTTAAATACTGTAATTAACATATCATGAAGGTTAAGAGAGAAATTACATACGTTAAGATTCTATAAATCTATTTTTCTAGATTTTGATGATGGTAATGTTGTTGCCATTTCCATAATACTTTTGCTTTTGTCTCTGTTTATGTAGCTTTATACTTCAGTAGATATTTAGGAAAGAGATATATGTGAACCTAGAATGAATTTCTAAGAGCACAGTATAATAATTGATTTTCTCAGCCCTCATTTTATGAAGCATGCGAATTCTGGATAAATATAAGCTCAGATGAAACCCATTTTCCCAAAGAGAGGCATGAATAAATAATGAATCATCTGTGATACTGAACCTAATAGCTATTAAAACATTTTGGGACAGTTAAAGACAAGAATTATACACGGTTTTGTACAAGATACATTATGTAGTTGGAAATAAAACCTAAGTTTATGACTAAGTTTAGCATCTTAGGAACTGCCTTCATAATACAAAGAGTAGGGAAATACTACTCAAAAAGGAAGAAAATCAATTTCTGAGATGGCAGTTTTTTAGGATTTCCTAAAATCATTAAGAGTTCTAGCACTCCAGCTGAAAAACTGAGCAAACCTAAAGCATGTAAAATAAATATAAGTCCATTATGGTAAAATTAAAGATTTCTAAAACATGTAGATGTTTTAGGTGACTTTGAAAAGACATGCAGATTTAGGAATTAATAAAAAGAAAAATTTAGAGCTTTGGTATAAATCAGAAATTGATGCAATAATAGCATACAAATAAAATACCTATGAACATTAAATTAACATTTAAGGAAACTCTTCGAAGTAAAGCTTTGAAGGGTGGATAGATAGCTCAGTCTAAGGTGTTTGCTGTACAAGCATGAGCAATTGAGGTTGATATCCAGAACCAAGAGAAAAATACAGATATTGTGACATGAATTTATGATCCTACTAAAGGCAATTGGATCTCTCAGGCTCCCTGACCAGCCTGGATATCCAAGTTAGTGAAAGAGACTGTTTTTAAAAAATTGAATCATGCCATTTGAGGAAGACCAATAGTGGTTAGCCCCTTGCCCCTACAAGAACATCAGTTTCCTTTTCATCACTATTGATCATAGACACCTCCCTCTCTCTTTTAAGGGTGAGATACTTCTGTGATCTGTCCTTGGATGTTTTCTGCTTTTTATCTTCATTATATCTGTCTTGATGTTTTCACGATTTTATAACTAGCTATAAGCCAGGATCATTACATTTTAAAAATCAAGACCATTATTCTTCCATGGGCTGCCTCATCAACTGTATTGAATTTTCAGATAAAAATATTCACCCACTTTTCTTCACCTATTATCAATATAAACAGGGTCATCGTGTGAAAATATACATCATATATATCAAATCAAAACCTTTCAGTTGGTTCTCATTTACTTTAAAGTGAAATTCAAAGTGCTTCCATAAATTACAAAGGCTAATAATACCTGGCTAGGTCACTGCTTAACTCTCTAACATTATCATTATATTGCTTTATTCTTCTCTGGCTAAAGTTATCGCTGTAACTTCAATGTATCTGATATTACATGCTCTCTTTGCCTAAAGCAATTCACCCCCCCACATTTATGTACGTGGTTGCTTCAGTTTTTCTCTTATTCAAAAATGTTCTCAACCAATCGTCATCTCTCTCTCTGTTTCACTGTCCCTCCTGCTCCTCCATCACCACAACCATACACAGCTCCTACCTCCATATTCACACTTCACAGTGTTTTCACTATTTATTTTTTCTATAATGTGCACTAACAATATGTAGCCTTTTTGGAGAATTATCTCGCTGCAAAGGAAGATAGATCCAATAATACAGAATAGTTCTGTAGTTCTGTGTTCTAGAAAACAAAATGATGAATAGATACACAATATATGTATATATAATTCATGAGCTAATTAATAAAATCCCATGATAAGATTTTTTAGGGATCAAAATGTTATAGATTCATAGTATATGTTAATAATTTTGCAATGTTATATGACATATGTAGTGTATAAAATTTCTGAATTTTATATATATATACATATATATATATATATATATATATATACAAACTTTGTAGATAAAATGGTTAATTCAAGCAAGGAACTGAACCATGAGAATATTAATTGAATTAACTAGGAGTTCTAAGTCATTATATTAGCACTTGACTTTTGGTTTCCTGACTCTCTCTAGCCCAAATATGGTACTATGTATAAAATTGGGTGTAATTATAATAAAATATTCTTGCAAGTTAAAAGAAACTTGTTATTTTATACACATATGATTTATAAATGGCTGGCTCTTAAAAGCACAATGAATTTAAATTATTATAATAAATATGTCAAACTATACAAAATTATGTTATAGTAGACTATGGCTAAGTTAGGTTTATAATTTTATATATGCTAATGCCACGAATTAATGTTTTGACAATGGATTGCAGCCATCCTATTATTTTGTGAACCATATATAAACATTAGTAAAAATATTGTTACCTTTCTTATAATAATAGACTGTCAGATTGTGTTATCAAGCAAAAATGAATATATTGTGATGAAATAATTATTAAAAGTGTGAATCATACATTTTTTTCCAGAACTATTATATGTCAATAAAAATTAAGTCTGATGCAATTATATATTTGTAATTTTAGTATTTATTTGCAAAATAGAAAACTTAATTCACTTTGATATCATCACATTCTGATTATCACTGAAATTAGAATGCTATAAGTCACATTATTGATTTCATGTCACAGACGTAAATAGAAGCAATGAATTAATTATTTTTTTACAAATAAGATTATTAAGTAAAATGTTGTTTCTTTAGTAAAATGGAAATGATTGTAATTGTTATCTTATTGCCTAAAATGTCAGTCATTTGGTAATATGAGGTCTATCGATATCTTTCTAATACATATCTACAACTACATTCTTAAAAGACAATAAGTTTCAGTAATTTATCTGAGTTCCAAGAAATTTAAGAGCAAGGATTCCAACTTGAAGACACAGTTTTAATTACAAATTATCAAATGATTTTTCTTGCTATTAGATATTAGTGGTACCTTTATCTTTTATATTTCAGTTTTCTGCTATGTTTTATAGAGACACTTCCAATAAAGTTGAAAATGCTCTGATATTGGAATTGCACACTCATTAGATGACTACAAATAATTCCAAATTTTATTTTGGATATACTGGTTTGGTATTCCTTTTCTTTAGCAAACATTTGTCCCGTGTCTGTTATGTGCTAGACAACACAAAACATAAAATAGCACTGGCCCATCCACAGCAATCATACAAAAGACGTGATATTTGATAAATCTAATTCACACAATGAAGATGGAAAAAAGAACAAGAATTTATGCTCAGCAATTTGACCCCCATTTGCAAAATGACAATAAAAAGTGTAATTTTCTCCAATCTAAATTTCCTTTGTAAATATGGAACAGCAGCTGGGAGGGAGCTCAAATGGCTTTTGTAACAGGATTGGAAATATTCTTCTTAGCATGCCTGAAACAAATGGTTAAAAATAATTAAATTGTTCATACCATCTGGGAGTCATTCTGATTCGTCAATGATTACTTAAGATTTTCATTGTATGCAATTTCTTCTGAGAAAAGATGAGTAAAATGAATCCAAGTACGTATATAACATTTCCCACTTTCACTTTTACTATTAAAACAGGATGAAAATATTTTCAAGTTTGCTGAATTATCTCCAAATTCTTCTGCTCCTCCATGAGCCAATGACTCTTAACATAATATGGTTATAAGATTTTGTTAGTAGTAATCCAAGTGCATTTGTTCATAGATAGATCATTATATAGTATGATTTTGTAGGAATATACTCATTTCTTTTTTTTAATCTTTTGAGATGAGATCCATACCCATTCAATAACAGACAGATATTCAATAGATAGCTAAAGAGAATCTAAGCTGACTGAATTCTTAAATTTAATATCATATGCAATAATCATAAATAACTTTTTAAATTCTTAAATTAGAATAAAAACAATCATAAAACATGATAACTATAACAATGCAGTTAATTTTTAATACAAGAGCCATGAATTATATGTAAACCAAATGTTCATATCCTTATAAGCATAACTTATTCAAATTAATTGAAAATGCAGAGCCATTATAAATTGTTGTATAGTAATACATCAGTACTTAACACTAGAATAAATTTTAAGGAAAGCTGCCAGGACATTCATGAAAATAGGTGTTCATAATACTCCTTTTAACTAATAGAATGTCTCCATTGCAAAGCTTAAATTACTCACCAATGTTTAGAATTATTTTCTGCATCATAGACCATTCAAAATATGTTAAATGACTAGAATCTAAACAATCACACACATACATGACATACATGAAGCATGGGGATTATCAACTGCACTGTTAGTCTTTCCCATTCTTTAAAAACTAGCTTTGTTAAATAAGGATACAGACAAATGGGTAGCATTATGATTTTTTCTATATATTTATTTGTCATTTTGATATTCCTCACTCCCCTCAGCAGGTGCCCCGTTCCATGTTGCTGTTCTTCCCCACTCTGCAATAGCTACTAAATGCTTCCTGATACTTTCATTCCATTGTCCTTTTTCTTCTATGTAAGATCTATTTTTACCAACATGACTCTTTTTCTAATTTCATCTCTCCTCTCTCTCTGTGTCTGTCTGTCTGTCTGTCTGTCTCTCTCTCTCTCTCGTGTGTGTGTGTGTGTGCTGTCTCTTATACACATCTAGATGTGTATAAGAGACAGGAGTGGAGATGCTATTAGAATCTAGAATCTGCATACAAAGCTTAACAAGATGATTTCCCATTTATCACTTACATCCATTTTCAATAGATTTCATATTTTCATATTTTTATGACAGAATAACATCCTTACACATATAGACCACATTTTCCTTATCCATTTTTTGTGGGCACATAGCTAATTTTACTTCTTTGCTACTGTTTAGTGCCACATCAAAGTTGTGCAAGTGTCTTTGTGAAAGAAGTCAAACTCCTTTGAGTAGATTTCCAGGAGTGGTACAGATGAGTCATATTCTAATTTTAGTTGGCAGATTTTCTCTAATTCTTTCATTTCTTTTTCCATTTATTTATTGTTTTGCTTGCTGCCCAGAAGACATTTAATTTCATATAACTGAGTTTGTCAATTCTTGGGATTACTCCGTGTGCTATTGGAGTTCTTTTCATTCCAACCCTCTCTGGGCTTTGCTTGTTCCTTTGTTTGAGACAGGGTCTTTCTGTGTAAGTCTAGATGGCTAGAAACTTGCTGTGTAGACCAGGGTATCCTTAAACTGTGGGCAATCCTTTTGCTACTGCCTCCAGAATGCTGGGGTTACAGGTGCATGGTACCACACCAAATTCCACCCTCTCTTTTTTCTTAATATACTTTGATTTATTCCTTAAGAATTTTTGCATGTTTTAATCACAGTTATCCTCCTTCCCCCAACTCTTCCTCAACTAACTCTAATTTCCACCAAACTTTCTATCTTTTTTGTTTGTTTGTTTTTGTAAACAATTTTTTGTGGATTTTTGTATTGTTTTGTTCAGTTTTTGTTCGTTTGTTTTGTTTTCAGTGATGGCCAATTTGTGTTGTTCAAGTATTCATGTATATGCAGCCTCCCATTGGAGTATGCTGACTTATATAGGACCTACACTGCCTTCCATTGGAGTATTGTTGACTTATATAGGAGCTATACTATTAGAGAAAACTGACTCATCTTCTTCCAGAATCTAAGAATTGCCGGTAGCTCTTCAGCTAATAATGACATTTTGTGTCCAACAGCTGTATGCTGGGACCACTGTGAACTCATATGTATAGCTGCCTTGCTGTGTCCAGAAAACACTGATTCTCTGTAGTCACCCACCATCTTGGTGTTCTTACACATTTTATGCCCCTTTTCCACAATAATTACTGCAACTGGGAAAGAAGGGCATAGTACATATGTTCCCCTTAGTACTGAGTATTCTGTAGTCTCTTATTTTCTGCACATCACCAGTTGTTTGTCTCTGTGCTCATCAATAGCTACTGCAAACACTACCTTTCTGATGATGATTGAGAGATAACTTATTGTACTGGTACAATGATAACTTGTTAAAGGTTGGTTTAAATCAATATCCAGAAAAACCTTGGAAGTGATAAATATTTTCATCAAATTAGCAGAATATAAAAAAAACATGAAAAAGTAACTTTTTATACTACAATAGTTAACCTCCTTGAGAAATACAGAAACAGCCCCTTCATACAAGTTTAAAAGACACATAAGTCATCTAGGAATAAACATAACA
Source organism: Neotoma lepida (assembly GCA_001675575.1). Taxonomy (NCBI): domain Eukaryota; kingdom Metazoa; phylum Chordata; class Mammalia; order Rodentia; family Cricetidae; genus Neotoma; species Neotoma lepida. Next base: position 638,055 of record LZPO01046802.1, read on the forward strand.
AGAGGGATGAAGAAACTAATTAAAGAAGGCAATACAAGATGGAAAGTCGATCCATACCCATGGGCTAAATGAACTAACATTTTGAATAATGGCTACATTCCCTGAAGTGTTCATAGATTCAACACAATGCCTAGTAAGTTGCCAATGACTTCTGCACTGAACTAGAAAATGAAATCCTAAAATTTATTTTGTAACACCAAAGCATTCAAATAGTCAAAGCAATCATAAACATAAATAACGAAATTGAAAGTATCACAATAACTGACTGATACTGTCGAAACATATTGACAATGACAAAATCATACATGTAGACAAATGGACAAGAATGGAGGATCGGAAAATTAACCTGCACAACTATTCCTACCTAATTTTGGGGGGAGTATCTAAAAGGATACAGCATAAAAATGGCAGTGTCTCCACCAATGATGCTGTGTAGACTAAGACATAGTTCAGCTTATTACCTCAGATACATTTGAATCTTCCCAATATGGTTCATTGTTTGCTGTACTCTGTCATCTTACAAGATGCAGAGTGCATATAAACTCTATATATTACCTACTCTAGTGCTTTGTCTGATACTATGTACAGTGTTCATTTGGCCATCTCCATCATATTTTACAATATCAGCTCAGTTTTTATATCACTTTCTTCAATCTGAAATTTTATATATGTAAATGTATATTCATACTTCCTTACATTTTGCTCCCCATCATATGAGGATAGGCCTGTGAATGAAATGGCCCTGTTTCACTTCTTAACTACTCTCCTCAATATGCAGTCACACCCATAGCAGCTTTGATGTAAAATGAATGAGTGAATGACATCATTCTGTCTTCTGTGAAATTCCTTTTAGTCTTAAGTTACTTATTCTCTCTTCTTTTGTCAGTGATGCCTAAGTGCTATTCTACCATGATTGTGAGATTTCAGTAGTCAATAAAGAATACAGAAATAAAACATTGGAGCTTTTCACAGAACTACATTAGTATGAAATATGTTTATTCTGGATTTCAGGCTTCCTACAGTTTTAGAGATGTTAAAGTGAATCATATAGAGATGTTTCCTTTCATTTTATTACTATTGTTTTTATAGTGCTATTTGCTATAACAAGCAAAGGATGGAAACATTGTGTAGCTCTTTGAATTTTTGTAAGGTTTTTATTGGCCCATCATGTACTATGTTAGCACATGATCAATATGGAGAAATGAATTCAGATGAAAGTGTACTATTCTAACAAGATTTCATGATACAAACTTGAATGAGAAAGGGAAAGCACCAAATCCCAATATTACATCTCGTTTTTATGAAAATTTGGGCAGTAAATACTCATCACACAAAAGTAATTTACTGCAATGAAATTGGAATTTTCTGTTATCTCATATAAGGAACAGATAGAAGACAAACAATATGCAAAGAGAGTATAAATAGAGTATCACAACACATCCATAATATATTTTCAAAATAACTACAAAGAATCAATGTAACAACATAGTAATTTCTTACTTATAAAATTCATTCTTTGGATATAAATGAAGTTGTTTTTTTCAATGATATAATGAACTCACAATAGCATTACATGCAAGAAAACACAAAAACTAAGTTAATTTAGTTTGAGACAAGTGTGATTTATTTTTCTATGCTTTGTCCAAATTGAAAAAAATATGAGTTTAAAAACTGGACAAATATAATGCCTTTATGTTAATATTCATAAATTCCTTTACAAATAGACATAATGACAAATACTTAACATAGCTCTTTTGTAGAGTACAAAAAAAAGTCAAAATATTCATCATTTTACTCAGTGTTCTTTCAAAAAAGTAATTTGTGCAGATACAAAATGTAAGCACAGCAAATCAGTATTCTGGGAACCTTTGAAGAGTAAAAATAACTTGGTTTATGGATAAACACTATATTACACTGAATTTTCAAATAGAATTTGGAAAGTAAAGTATACACCCAATACTTCAATTAATTACTGTTTTAATATATGTAATCCAAAGTGGATTATATGAATATGATTTCTTAGAATTAAATCTTGTAAATTCTCTTGCAAATCAGTAGATACTTACATTGTAATCCTCGTTTCCATTTTTATATTATAAAACTTCAGTGGTAATTCTTTCCTGGAGCATTGACAGAACAAGATAACTCAAGAGAAACTATCAGGTTTTTATTTGGAGTACAGTAAGCCCAAGATGCCATTAAGCACCAAGAACACTAAGAAAGAATTGAGTATAATTTTTGTAAGAGAAAAATGATTTTCTTCAATGACTATAAAGATATTTGATGACCTGTACACTGGTAAAATATATTTGTGGAAAAATATTATCAAATTTGATAGGTTCACTATGCACAACAACATTTCTGTTTTGAAAAATAACAATATCATGCTTATGACCTTATTTTGAGAGAATTTCTGACAACAGTCCCAAAACCAAACATGCAAAGGACACCTCTGGACTCTTTAAACTGTGTCTGCAAACTTGTTCCTGTTTCTTGTGATAGGACATTGCAAGTTTTTAAAATACGCCTTTTTTTGCTCTGAATGTAGAGATAGTTATAATAAATGTAATAATCACATTTTTCTGCCCCAAGTAGAGTAAGTCGTGAAAGAAAAATAATACGTGTCCAAAACTGTAACTAATAGGAAGTGAGAGGTAACTAGAGTGGAGAGGAGCACATGCTCACTAGAAATTCTTTAGCACGAAACAATATAAAAGAGAGAGGAAGAAGGGACAGGAAAGAGTAGAAGAAGTTAATATGAAAGAGAATGGCTTATGATCATTTGCTTGATCTACATTTCTGAACAATTTATTTTATTTTTGTAGTTATTTTTGCAAATATTTTCTTAAACACAGAAATCTCTACCTACTCATGCGTAAGAGTGAATAAGAAATAATGAAGGGTTACTAGCATGAAGCACAAACTACCACTGCTCGCTTACTTAAGATTTTCGTTGTGAATGAGCCACATACATACAGATCCATATCACATATGGTGCATATAAACATATTTATATTGTTGTGCATATCCATACAAATGTTAGTTTGTAAATATACAGCATGATTTTGAGAAAATGCCTAGTGGCATTCATTTGTATTTTATTACCTACCTTTTAGCTACATTCCTAAAAGTTCTCTTTTGAAGTTCCTTATATTTATTGCAGGGATGTAAAGTTATTTTGAATATTTAAAAGGAGATTAGCATATTAGGTAATTATTATGTACTATTTTCAATTATGCCTCAAATTATATAAAATTGTTACTAAATCTGGAGCTTGCTTAGTGAACCTTTAATTTAACATTTTTATATCTTCTTTCAATTTATTTTTTAAATATTGAGAATTTCATATATGAGTCCTATATTTACATCATTTCTGCCCCTACAACAAGCACCTGTACCCCACCGAGTGATAACTGCAGCTTTAGGGTCTATTTTTTAACTTTAATGAATAATAAGTTTTTAGCACAGGAAAATTGTCCCTTATAATTAAAATATAATTTCTCTTCCATATGATCTACCTTCTCTTTCTTGTCATTATATACTTACTCTCTTGTATGTAGTCTCTGTGCCTCTCAGTTTATTATTTGTTTCATTCTATTCTTTATTCTGGACAATAGCTTTCTTCTTGTAGTAGGCTGCCCAGAACTTCCATTTTATTTTTAGCCATATCTATTCTCTTCTATCAAGTCATCTTGGAAACTTTAAAAACCAGAGCACACTGATGTTCTGTCTCTTCACTTCATTTTATGGACTGTCATTTAATTTTTATCACAGCTCTCTTCTATTTGCTCTACTGCATCCTCTATAGAGCCAGCTTTTTATCTCCCTTTGTATCCATACAGTTCTTGAAATTCTCGATTTTTATCATGTTTAAGTGAAAGAGTATGATTTTTTTATCAAAAATGAAATTCAAGTTAAAGGGTTTTGTTGAAGGATCATAAAATGAGAGGTAACAATGACAATGGAATTTTTTTCTGATGAAGAATGGTTTATTAAGTTATAACATTTCCAGTGAAAGTATGCATGTAACACATACTTGTTCTCACAAACACATACTGGAATTAATCCATGTAGTGAAGATACTGTTCTGTTCAGTAATTCATCAAACAGGTATTTACTAATTCTGAAGTCAGGTAGAACTTTGGCCAGTTGGCTCTAAAAAGCATCCCACATATATATGTGAAAATTACCTACTCCGTAATTTTGTTTCTCTTTAGTGTTAGAGATTAACATGTCTTTCACAAGTCTTCTAATTTATCTTTGTCCCCTCACGTGAAACTTTGTAAACTGAAGTCCTTGATGTTTGTAGTCTGCTTGATTTAAGAAATTATTCATGACTATTTCAAGCTAAGCCTGTTCAGCTGAGAGAAGACAGAGAGCACATGTAGATGACATACTTTTTTCACTTTCACAATGTTTTCATTCTTGTGTTTGTATATACATGTACACATAAAATAAATTTTGAATGGAAAACAATAGTTATTAATTTGGCACAGTTTACACAAGGTGCTTTTATCAATCTTGGTCTGAGTTGAGAGACAAATTGAACATGTAGGCTCTAATTACATATAAACAAAAGTTATTGTTAATCAATAAAATCAATTAGATATAATATAAAAATGAATTAAGTGACATGTATGTATTACACTTCAAACAGGATGTAGTAACGATTCTTAATCACCCTTTTAAGATAATTATCAATGCAGTTGTTGGAATTGATGTTATTTTCTGATAGCTGTAATCTCAAAGTTCCTCACCAAATTTATATATGTATATTTTATTCAAAATATTTTTTTCATACAATATGTTCTGATAATGGTTCTCTTCTTCCAATTCCTTCCAGTTCTTTCCCACTCCAGTTTTTTGTATTGTTTTGGATTATTGAAATGTGAATATCCTGATAAATTTTAATCTAATGAACAATTTATAAAGGAAATAAGTTCAGTTTTATTTTTTGTTGTTGTGGAGTAATATGGAGTACCCATCAAGTGTTTTTTGACTATAGAGAGTACCAGACATCACACTAGATTGTAACAGAATGATTAGGATAAGAAATTCTCAAGGAATACATTTGGGTATTTATCATATTTATGAAGACAGTATATCAGATATTAGACTATAACTCAATGTCTTTTGTAATGATGGAATTGTCTATATTCCCACTGTCAAACAAAAATAGATATTTGATAAATGTGACTCTTGAACACTTAAAATGTTTAGTACAATGGATGTACTAAATTTTCAAATTTTTTTTTCTTATAAATAATATATGTTTACAATAATGCATGTAGCTGTAATCAGTTACAACTAATGGTCACCAATCTTGACACTGCAGCTATTAACAGCTTAATTAGCATTCACATTTATAATAATGATATTGAAAGCCAAAATGATGGCACATTCATATCCATTCATATCCACTTGTAGGAACAATCATTTGATATTAAATAATCAAGAGATAAGTAATGAACACGTTTCCTATACACAAGGGTACTATAAAAGAAATGTTGTGAAGTTACTTTGAAATTTCATATCAAAATGGAATATTCACAGGACAATTGAAACTAAGTGGCATAGAATGATGAAATATTGTTGCATTATTTAAGGAAATTGCAGGTAATTTTCTATTCTGTTCTTTCTATTTCCATATTGGGATAAATGCAGGTATGTTTATACAGGTAAACATGAAATTGATTCTTATTTCAGACATTCAAAATAATTCCAAATAACCAATAGCATAAAATTGAAATGTGTGTGAAAAGAGAAAGAATCATGAATGGGAATAGGATCCTGTAAGGAGGCGGTGATAAGAGCAAGAGAGAAGAGAGATTGGGATGAGTTAGCATAAAACTAAATGCACTATATGCATTTATGAAGTGCAATTGCTGAAAAACAAAGTTAGCCAATAAAAAAGAGGCTTGAAATTGCTATAAAAGATTAACTTTTTGTTCATAAACCCTCCAGAAACTTCACTCTTTAAATATGCATTGGTGTTAGCTAAAATTAACAGCTCTCCAAACTGTAGAACACTATAACAAATAGTAACTTATTTGGCTTCACAACATCACACAGTGATTAACTCTCAAAAAACAAATGAAGGGCCACAGTATATGTAAAGTAGCTGTTAGCAAAAGCACTTCAATGGAAAATAGTACCTTAGTTAAATCACAACTATGCTTTAATCTATACCGAAAAGGATTGCACTGTAACGTGTAAAAATCATTGCCATTTGAATTCCACAAAAAACAAAATATAATTTTTTTTTTTTTTTTTTTTTTGGTTTTTCGAGACAGGGTTTTTCTGTGTAGCTTTGCGCCTTTCCTGGAACTCACTTGGTAGCCCAGGCTGGCCTCGAACTCACATAGATCCGCCTGCCTCTGCCTCCCGAGTGCTGGGATTAAAGGCGTGCGCCACCACCGCCCGGCACAAAATATAAATTATGTTGTGATTGTAGTGCCTTATTATATAGCTAAATATAAATCTATCTTATAAATTCATCATCATTATACCACACTTCCTTTGAAGGTGATGTATGTTTCTTCATCTTTTAAAATATTATTTTCTTTGGATGGGACTGTTGGTTTGATTTAATTTCTCTTAGTTCTTTTTGAATATCATATAATATATTTTGATTGTATGCATAACTCCTCCTATATCTATGCACCTTGCTTACTCACGTAAATTTGTGCCCTCTCTTTTCCTTTTTCTGTTTTCTCTTGGGCCCCTGAAGTCCAATTTGTTCATCCCATATATTCTTGGGCTTGTGGACTTCTAGTGGATCATGGTTGACTTACAGCAAACAAATCATCTTAAAGAAAACTGACTGTCCCTCTCTCATAAAGCTTTCAATTGAACAAAGTTCCTGGGACAAGGATGGGACTTAATGTCCACATACCAGCTCTTGGCTGGTATTTGGTCTGCCTTGAGTTTGCATGGAGTGTGACTTTGCTGTCAAAATGGCTTTGAATTTGTATGTGCCAGTCCCATTTGTTCGGAGGGCACTGTTTCTTTGTATTTATTTATAGATTCTGGCTCATACAGTCTTTGTGTACCTTGTTCCACAACCATCCCTGAGCATTACAAGGAGGGAATGTCTTATAGATGCCCTGTTTAGAGCTAAGCTTTCTGTCTTTTCTTACTCTCTGCACCTTGGCCAATTATGTGTCTCACCTTTAATCACCATTCACTGGAAGTAGAATCTCTGCTGATAAGAACTGAGAAGTGCATTAATCTATCCATTTAACAGTAAGGTATTAGCAGTTTATTCATTAGTATTCCAATTAAACCGAATAGTACTAATAGGTTCCTCCTAGGGCCGATGACCTGTCTAGAGACAGGTTCTTAGTCTCAATATGAGTGCCAGGTATAGATTTTACCATATGGAATGGGACTTAAATATAATCATAAATCAGAAAGTAGTTGGTTACTCCAATAATGGTTGTGCCACTATCATACTATTAGACATTTTTTTGCCAGGGTAGACATTGTTATAGCTCACAGGGTCCTCAGCTGGATAAGATTAATGGCTATTTTTCTCTTGTAGTGGTATGACTAGCACCTTCCAACAATATGGAAGCTAGACAGGAAGGATGAGACTTCCAGGTCAATACCATCTTGGAATATACATGTTCTGTGACTCAATTATGAGGTGTCATCAGAAATATTGTCTTACACTCAGTTCTGTAGAATAATAACATTGGCATGTATTTTTTTGAGAGGGGGGAACTGTCTATGGGATTTCATTGACGATCAACTCCAAAAGAGTTAACCCATTTCTTTGCTGGGATATTTATTTTTAAGCCTGTGGGAATATAGGGTAACTCAGACTTTGTGTGTGTGTGTGTGGTGGGGAGTAGAAAGATTCTACAGTAGTAGGTAGGTTTCCGTATGACTTCTTTGAGAGGTGGTTAGTGCTATTTATCTTTCTATTTAGTCCCTTTAAAATACTGCTCTCCCATCCCCATCCAGTTTTAATGCTGCTTATTCATTAACACCATCTAAGCCTTTTTGCCACTGCTTTGTGTCTCACTTCCCTTGAAATCCTCCCATGACTCCTTACAAACTTCTTAATCTCTATGTGTATTCAAAATGAAACATACGTATCTGAAGATTCAAGGCTAACATTCACAAAAGAGGAAACACGCAAGAGTTGTTTTTCTGAATATGGATATCCTTCCTTAGAATGATTATTTCCTGATCCATTCTTTTTCCTATAAGTTTAATAATTTTAATAATTTTGTTTTCCTTTATAGGCAAATAATAGTCATCTACGTAAATATACCACAATTTCAGTATCTATTCATTAGTTGGTGGGCATATAGACTGTTGTGAATAGGGAAGTAGTGAACATTGATGAACAATTATTTCTATAGTAGAATATGAGTCTTTGGAAATATGTTAAAGTGTAGTGTATGGATAATGTGGTAGATCTCAGTTTTATTTTTTTAGGAACCTTCACAGTGATATGCATAGTGGCTGAAGTACTTTTTATTCCTAACAACCATTCTTTCTCCACATCCACACCATTCTTTGATTTTTGTTGTTGTTTTCTTGTTGTTGTTGTTGTTTGTTTGCTTGCTTTTTGAGACAGGGTTTCTTTGTGAAACAGCCCTGGCTGTACAGAAAGTCACTCTGTAGACCTGTTTGACCTCAGACTCACAGAGATTGGCCTGCCTCTGCCTCCCCAGGACTGAGATTAAAGGCATGTGCCACTACTGCCCAGCTAATCATTTGTTTTTTGGATCTTAGCCATTTTGATTAGGATAAGATGAAATCTCAAAGTAGTTTAAATAGACCTATCTGTGATCGCTAAGAATGTTGAATTATTAAAATCTTTTTAGTTCATTTGTATTTCATCTTTGAGAACTCTCTCTCACATAATTCCATGCCCCACTGTTTAACTGGGATGTTTGTTTTCTTGATGTTTATAGGGTTTTTTGTTTGTTTGTTTGTTTGTTTGTTTTTTGTTTTAGTTTTTAGTATTATTTGTATATTCTAGATGCTAACCTTCTGTTAAAAACACAACTGGTAAAGTGTTTTCCTTTCCTTTTGTTAGCTGCTGCTTCATTCAAATAATGATGGTTTTTTTCTATACAGAAGACTCTTAGTTTCCTTGAGGTCCCATTTATTAACTGTTTGTCTTAATGCATGTGCTATCACGGCCTTCAGAGTATCAGGTCTTACACTGAGGTCCATCATCCATTTGTAGTTAAGTTTTGTGTGAGGTGAGAGATAAGCATCAAGTTATTTTTAGAAACCTACTGTGTGGTAGCTGTTATGCATAAAGTATTTTGTTTGTCTGTGTGTGTGTGTGTGTGTGTGTGTGTTTTATATTATAAATTACCCAGAATGTACAACCTTATAAATTACCCAGAATGTACAACCTTGTTGATAAAGTTTTTATTTTATTGTTTATTTCTAATAAGGCTGGTAATGTGTGTTGTTGCTTTCTGTTGGTGTTTTTTTCTGAGATTTTTTTCTTATTTCTCTCCCAAGCCATAATTAATGCTGAAAATTCTACCAACTTAATATTTTGTTCAGTCACTGAAATTCCTTATTAAAATGCAAATGCTGTCCTTTGAAGGATAATCACTTTAAACCACTAACACATTTGCAAGGTTTGGTTTACAGCTGAATTAGGTGTAATCGATCTTGACTCTGAGGAATTAGGTAGATTTTATACTGTAGAAAGGAAAGATCTCCATAAGCCAGGTTATTCGAGAGATTCAACAATGATTTTCATATAAGATACTGTACACCCTGGCCTCTGAGACACAAAACTTACCCCAAACCATGCAAACTCACCTTCACTTGTATTCCTCTTTCAGTGCCACACTGGCCTTCTCAAGAAATTCATTCCCATTTTAGAGAATATGAAGTGCAGCAATAAAGGATGATTTCTGCAATATTTTATGTATTTGAGTGGATTTTATTTGTTTAATACAAGTAGGTAATATTTTGTTAGTTAATATAAGTAATTGATCCATCACTAAGTGATCATTTTATGGTGGATATGAATTTTGTTTTGTAGGTTCATATAAAAACCTTTTCAATGATAAAATGTGTGAGGAAGAACTACTTAAGTATAAACAGTCTCACCTTGCTATATTTTCTATAAAGGGTCATAATCAATTCATTTGCTATTATTTGAATGCTACTTCAAGGTATTTATATCAGGTGACCTATTTAAAACATATGAGGCCAAGAGTTTTCACCATGCTACTCTTGTCATATAAGTTTTGTGTCCCAAAGCAGTGAGCATAGCTAAGTAAACCCATAGTGATCTCATCTATTCCATATTTTCCTTTTTAAAATAATTTATCATTGGAAGCTTCTCCTACACATTGATATGATTTGGAGCTAAATTTAATTGTCAAATGTGTAATTTTCTTGTTTTATCATATATAATTGATCTAGGAGAAATCAATAATAATGAATCTTTCCACATTATTGTGATGATCTATGTAAGGAAACTTGCCTGGCTTTGAAGTCCTTTAAAAGCAGGAGCTTAAGAAACTAGACTTTCCCAATTCCATTCATTTATGACTAATCTATATGAATATAAAACCTGTAATCATACTTTGCAATTATGCACCATTTTGTTAGTACTCTTAAATAACATACGGTATTTAATAATGACATTCTGAGAAAAGATTTCATGTGAGGACTCACAGGATGTCATGTCATTGCTTATTTTAGACATTAGTAGTTGCTCTGTATTTTGATGGTTTGATATGTCTTCCATTTTATACCAATACTAATTGAATAAAAAAATTGATACTATCATGGTTTCTTTTCTTCTAGGGTAATATTTTTTTTTAGTTATGGGATATTTTGACACCTTTTCTCTGACACACACACATATTATATATATATACATATACATATATATATATATATATGTATGTATATGGGGAGAGAGAGAGAGAATGTGATCATAGTATGGCATATGGTATTCCATTTTTCTTCTTTAGTTTCTTTGACCCCGGTGAAGCATAAATGACTTAATAATCACTGGCATTTAAAGAAGGGAGATATCCTCTAAAAACAGAGGAAAATATTTTGTTTAAAGTATATATATAATGCACAGTTTGTTTTCAAACAGAATTGTTTTGTCTCAGTTAGATGGGCATTCAAGAAACAAATTTAAAGTAGTCCAAGATATGTGATAACTAAATTTTCAGAGAAACCAAGTTTAGTAAATCCTAAATGATGTACATACCTATTTAAATAACTCTAATTCTCAACTATTTTGGGCTAAAGATTACAAATCTTGGTATTTTTCCTAAAATAATATTTTATAAACACTCCTTTGGCCCTCTTATTTCTAAATAAAATAGAAACTTTAAGCTTGCCTTCACATATTATTTTTGATGTTGCCAGAAAAACGAAGAAAGTATTTTCTTTTGTTTATATATATTTAGCAAAGACAATAGACAAAGACAAGAAATAAGATTTCTTGTAGCAATAGCATGCTTCCTATTGAGATATGCATGTCTGTAATAATTTAAGATGGTAAGAACATTAACATAAACAAGTCAATTTTCAAAAGGTTAGACAGGATTTGCACACATCAGAATTCAGAAAGATATAATTACTTAAGGCATAGTTAATGAAATTCAAATCAAAAGGCTTAATGTGAATATGAGTGCTTGAATTTTGCATAAAGAAGAGAAAATGAACATGATACTTCTAATTACACTGACTTTTTAATGTCTGTCTGAACTTTTTATGAAACCAAGCTGAAAGATATTCAGTGGTTACATTTTATTCATTGAATACCTCCATAGCTCTGCCAAAAAGAATGATACACATTTAAGGAACAAATATAAAATCAGAACAAAAGAAAACTATGGTTTATCTTTTTAAACTCAAATTATTGTATGTTGGAAAAATGTTGACTATTACAAGACATTAGCATATTCAAATTTTATAAAATAATTTTTTTTTGAAAAATGTGTCAGCCATTTACTAGTCATGTGGAAGAGTTATTGGCATTATTTTGATTTCTCAAAAAAAAGCTCAAAAGATCACCCTTGTTTCTACTGTACAACTGATCAGTACTCTTAAAATTTGGCTTTATACGGTGCCTAGATGGCCTGGATTAAGCTAATAGGAGTGAAAATTGTTCCTTAAATTAGACATCATTAAGTATATTCAAATTATAAAACATCTTTTTCAAAATTTACTTTTAAAATTCCAACTGCACCAATATCCACTGTAATTAGAAATACTTTCAGAGGTATAATCATGATATCATATTTTTCTCACAGACAAAATTAAAAGAAAAAAATGATTACTTCAACGTTTAGGATATCCATGATTACAGTCTTTCATATTCAGATGCTTTTAAAGTTCTATCATTTATTTTTCTTAAATGCTTTTATCAATTTTAAAAATTTAATGCTTGGAAATGTTCATGACAATGTTTTAATTCCATGTTTGAGCATGAACTGAATAGCTAGTGGCTTAATTAGTCTGTTTTTGTCAATAGGCCTGAATTGTTTCAAGACTTACAACATTTAGTCATGATAATAATAACAATATGGATATTAATGGACCTTTCTTCTCTTATAATTGAATGAATAATATTTCTTTGAACATATTTAGTAAAAAAAATTAAATATTTTCTAGAACTAAATATAACATTTTAATTATTAAAAAATAGAATTTTACTGCCACATACTATTCCAATAAGTCTTCGATTTAAGTATGGGTGAAAATTTTGATGTGTTTGCAAATATGTACTATGCTGTAAAAAAGTGCAAATCTGTATGCAATAAAGGCATAGCTGACACACACAAGTAGACACAAGTAGAGAAAGGCATAAGAGGTGAAAAGCCAGGGCCAGTGAAATGGCCTAGAATGTAAAGAAAGTGCATTGCCACCAAGCTGAGGATCTGATTTCTAGCCCTGGGACCTACATGATGGAAGGAGTGCACAGGCTCCAGCAACCGGTCTTCTGAGTTCCATATATGCACCATGACACACATACATACATACCTTCATACATACATATAAATAACATAAATGTAACGGAAATTTAAAAATAAAACCCAGGATTGTCTGCTGCTTAGTTTCTTTGAGCCTTGGTTAAAGACTGTACTTCACGCTAGACCTTATTTTTTAGAATTGTGAACTTCTGTGCTGTGCATTTAGAACTAATTATTATTAAGCCAATCTCATTTATATTTAAAATGTCTCCATGAAAATCAAATTATAATTAGCTACAAGCACCAAAAATTAAAACAGTCAGTTGTAAAATTAACCCTTTTTAAATATGCATTGCCCTCCATATGCTAGTTTACTTTTAGTGCCTCTTTATTTACTGTATTTGACTTTTCATTTAATACACTTGCTGCATTTAACTTACAATTACTATACAATAATTTAAGTATCTGCTAACATCTGAAATATCAGTAATGAATATGAGGAAACTGTCAGTCAAGACACATGCACAAAAAGATATATGGGAAATGCTTTTAAGAAAAATTAGGATGAAACAAAAATCAAAACATTTTTGAATTAATGGTATTTTAAATTTTTACATGAGATTATGGTGTTTTTTACATATTCTGAAATTTTAATTCCAAGATAATCATTGTTGAAAAAGAAGGTGAATAATTATTAAAATATAAAAATAACTATCCTATATTCAACACTAATAACAACAAAAATATTATTTAAAAACTGATCTTGAAATACAAAGATAATTGTACCATTATATAAAGCATTGTAAGAAATGTCATTTCCTTATATGATAAAAATCTTTGTCTTGGATGTTACAGCAGTCAATGCAAACAAAAAAGACAAACTCATTAACTTCAAAATATTAAGAACATAGTTACCTGTCTAATGGCATGCATGCATGTAATAATAAATTTGTTTGGCTTTTTAGTTGACTTTTCTACATAGTTTTGAACCCAGTCTGCCACTACAAATTTTACATTCAAATACCCTACTAAGTTATTTATATATGTAAGTGTATATATTTTCAAATTACTGAAATGATCGATTTGAATTGCTGAAATATAATTTAGATTTTTAAATCTATGGTAAAATACTAAATTGTCTTCATCAAACTGAAGCTCAACTTTCTCTGATCATTTTAATTGCATGTTAGAAATGCATATATGTTATTTCATTGATGATGAAGAAATATGAGTCAAGAATTTGATTTAAATATAACCAATTTCATAAATTGTATGTCATTTTATAATGGACCTGTGCAATTCTGAGTTTTCTACAACATAATTAGATGAGACAAATAAGTTAGAATAAATTTTACCAGTCTGTCATGCAAAACGTGATTTAAAAAAATCCCAATCCTGAGAAATTAAGAGGAGGCCAAACTACTCAGCTTTTAGTTTTTACAGTATGAAAGTTTAGTTCAGTATGGGATCTCGAAGTCCATTTAATTATGTTATTGAAAAAATGTGTGTGGCTCTGTTACAGTGACAGCACTAATAAAGGACTTTGTTAGCATGTTATTGTCCGAACTTCCTTAGAGACCCTGCCACTGAAGCCCTCAGCTGACCCCATCAACAGGCAGGTGGCAGTTGATCAATTGAGTACAAAGTTACTGGGAGAATAATTTCAATTACAGTAGTGTTATTGCCTATACTGTAGACAGAAAGGAGCAGAGGTCATCCATCTTTCTAAATTTGCATGCCAAGCTGCATTTAATTATTGCTTTTTATGAAGAATAGGGAAATAAGCACTACTGGCAAACTCCAAAAAGGCCTGGAGCTTTTACCATCCGTGGCATTTGGATGAAAGTTCAGACAATGTAGAAGCAAGACAGACATTCTGAGATCTTGGGAATTTCTGGAATAGTGGGAACTCTAAAGTCAATCAAACTTATTTGGCAGTTTAATTAACTGATTAATTTAATAACAAGCTAGCATTGAAGGCTGGAACCAATGTCTGCATCTTGAGCAAAAGGTCCATGCAGTCTCAAACCATTTTATGAGTCCAGCAGCTCAATTAACACTAGAGAAAACAGTGTTTCTTTCTTATAAAGAAAACAAAAGATAAAAATTAAATATTAACAGCTCTTTTCTGATATTTTGCTTTTCCTTAGAGTCTAACTAACTTCCTCCCAACCCTATGACTTTGGTCTTTCTTATTCTGTTTGGAGTGCTAAAGTGTGTGGACCTCATCAAAAATATTTTAGAAGATGAAAATATATGTATAGAATGTATAACTATTTTACTAGATGTCATGATATATGTTTTTTAAGCCATTTCCAGCTCTCTTCCAACTGTATACAGGAATTGATATAGTCAGCAAAGTCTTCTTTTTTTATTCTTAGAAAGCTAAAAAATGTTCTTTTGTATATCTGTACCAGCATACTCTCCATGAAGAAACGGTGGTAGTGATGACTGAAGATATGCCTTTGGATGGTTCTTACGTGCCTTCTACTTATTTGACCGAGATCAGTCATATCTCACAAGCTCTATCAGAAGTGGAACAACTTCTAAATTCTCCTGAACTCTGTGCTAAAGATTTTGAAGATCTTTTTAAGCAAGAGGAGTCTCTTAAGGTAAAAGCAGAGTGCTTTCTGTGAACTTTACTGGATGATTACTGCACGGTGAAGAAATTTTTACTTATTCTTGGAATTCTTAAAAATTACAAGATTGTTCAGTAAGATGTAAATTAGAAATACTTTAAAATATTTAGTGTTGGAAGATGGCTTTCCAAAATACTGCACTACACAGAAATAATTGGACACAGATGCAGGAGGGCCAGAATCATGAATCTAGTTTTCACAGATTTTATTTACAGCTAGTGTATTAACTTTACTTTATCCTCTACCAATGGGAAACTAAATGAGATTCAAATTGTATCTACTTTACACTGCCTTAGTTACTTACTTTCTTCATATAATGTACATATTCCATTTCAAATTCATTTCAAATATATGATATATAGATTATAAATGAGTAGAATCTGACTAAATAAGCCAGGTATGGTGGTATACACCAGTAACACCAACATGTGAGGTAGAGGAGAGGGGGAAATTTTCCTTAAATATGAATTCTCAACAGAAGAATCTCAGATGGCCGAGAGACATTTGAGGCATTGCTCAACATCCTTAGTCATCAGGGAAATGCAAATCAAAACAACTTTGAGATACCATCTTACACCTATCAGAATGGCTAAGATCAAAAACACAGAGGACAGCTTATGTTGGAGAGGATGTGGAAAAAGGGGAACACTCCTCCACTGTTGGTGGGAGTGCAACCTTGTACAGCCACTTTGGAAATCAGTATGGCGGTTTCTTAGAAAACTGGGAATCAATCTTCCTCAAGACCCAGCTATACCACTCTTGGGCATATACCCAAGGAATGCTCAATCATACCACAGGGACACATGCTCAACTATGTTCATAGCAGCATTATTCATAATAGCCAGAACCTGGAAACAACCTAGATGCCCGTCAACTGAAGAATGGATCAGGAAAATGTGGTACAAATATTTTCTTTAAAACCACCATGCAAAGACTTCTTATCAAGTTGAGCTTTTCCCAAACAAATAGCAGTCTGTTACTGAGTTCTGAACTGTGACAAATCATGGTGAGGTAATAAGTTATGAATTTTAGTAGGCAGTGTATAGAGACAAATGACTGTATCATCCAGGAAAATGTACATGAGAATGTGTGTCTTAAGATAGTTTCGCAATTTTATACTTCACATTCAAAATGAAATATTATTGTGTAGCCATAGCTTGGTATTTGCCAAAACAAGCAGCAGAATGTTGTAGACAGATGAGTTTGCTATCAGCAGCACGTATTAGCTAATGTATTTTATTTGCTAAATGATTTCTTGGGAGCTCATTCCATATTATACATTTTCTGCATAAGTATACAAATAGAAAACACTGTTTGTTTTGGAAATCAGCATTTCAATATCTTGAGTGACTTGAATTTAATGTCATACATTAAATCAAATAAGCTATAAAATGACACACTAAAATGAGAGCTTCATGGATGTCTGGATCCAGTCCATCTGCTTCACTATGGTGTTGTTATCTTACAATCTTTGAAGTAAAAGTCAAAAGCTTTATGTGTACAGTGAAGAGAAGCAGCTCAAACATTGGATAAAGGAGATTTGCCTGCATATTTGTCATTATTCACATTAACTAATCTCTTCTGACAGCACAGTTTGTAAGCTCATTATTGTCATTAAACATGCGAATCATTAATAATAATCTAATGTTCATTCATTTTCATGTTACTAGACGTATTGGTCAGAGGAGTAGTGACCCTGAACTTACTGAGCTGCATATTGAATATCTCCAATTCAGTACCTCTTTTTTCCACCATTATTTCTTTATTTTTTCACATCCCAGACTGCAGTTTCCTTTCTTTCCTCTCCTGCCAGCCCCTCTGTCTCCAGCTCTTCTTTGCTGTCCACCATCTATCCACTACCCCTCCCTTTCTATTCAGAAAAGGGCAGGCCTCCCATGGATAGCAATAAAACCTGGCATATCAAATGGCAATAATACTAAGCACCTCCCCTTGTATTAAGGCTGGGGAAGGCCTTAATAGAGCTTGAGGAATAGGTTCCCATGAGCCTGCAAAATAGTCAGAGACAGACCCTTGTTAGGAGTCCCACCAGCAGACCAAACTACACAACTGTAACATATATGCAGAGAGCCTAGGTCAGTTCCATGCAGGCTCCCTGGATGTCCCTTTAGTCTCTGTGAACCCTTATCAGCTCTGCTTAGTTGGTTCTGTGGGTTTTCTTGTGCTGCCCTTGACCCCTCTGGCTCCTACAATTCTTTCTTCCTTTCTTCCCCAGGATCCACAGAGCTCAACCCAATGTTTAGCTGTGTGTCTCTGCATTTGTTTCTGCCAGTTGCTTGGGAGAAGCCTCTCTGATGATACTTGTGCTAGGCACCCATCTAATGAGTATAGCAAGATATTATTAGACATCATTACATTGACATGTTTTTTTCTTTCTGCCAGTCATACTTGATTCTATCCTAGGTCTCTGAGCCATCTAGGCTCTGGGGCCTGGCTGAAGCATGAACCTAATTAGTCTTATCAATAAAAACCAGGAGTCAGATATCAGGGTAATAACTTGCAAGATCAGAGAAGCAGAGAAGCAGCCATCAGTGATTTTTTACCTTTCTGGATCCTCCTACCCAAAGGGCCAAGATTCTGTCTCCTCCCCACCTTATCACTTCCTGTCTCTGCCTCCCTAGTGCTAGGATTAAAGGTGTGTGCCACCACTGCCCAGCCTCTACGGTTAACTAGTGGCTAGCTATGCCCTCTGATCTCCAGGCAAACTTTATTTGCCAGAACACAAACAAAATATCACACAACACCTGGCACTCCAGGCAGTGTTAGGGGTGGGCTCACTCTTGTGACATGGGTCTCAGGCTGGACCCAGTCATTGGTTGGTCAATCCCACAATCTCTGTGCCACTCTGAATTCCAGCACATCCATTAGGCAGGAGAGACTGTAGGTCAATGGTTATGTAGCTGGGTTGATGTCCCAATACCTCCATTGAAAGTCTTGCCTGGTCACAGGAGATGTCCAGTTCAGACTTTGTATCATCTATTACTAGGATTCTCAGCTAAGGACATCCTTTTAGATACCTGGGAGTTTCCCTTGCACTAGGTTACTATCTCACCACGAAATCTATTCTATTTCCTATTCCCAGGGAGATCCAACCCCCACTCCTTGATTCATCCTTGTTACTTAGCTTCTCTGGGTCTGTGGATTGTAGCTTAGTTATCCTTTACTTTAAAATTAATATCCACTTAATTTTAAGTGAGTACATACTATGTATGTCTTTTTGGATCTGCATTACCTTACTCAGAATGATTTCTTCTAGTTCAATCGATTTGCCTGCAAATTTCATGCTTGTCAGTGTTTTTAACACTGAATAACACACTGTTGTGTAAATGTATCACATTTTCTTTACCCATTCTTTCGTTGAGGGGCATCTAGGTTGTCTCCAGGTTCTGGCTATTATGAATAAAGTTGCTAGCAACATAGTTGAATAAGTGTCCTTATGGTAGGTTGGAATGTCTTTTGGATATATGGCGAAGAGTGGTGTAATTGGACCTTTAGGTAGGATGATTCCCAATTTTCTTAGGAACTGCCATATTGATTTTTAAAGTGGCTGTACAAGTTTGTACTCTCAACAACAATGGAGGAGCGCATCCCTTATTCCACATCTTTGCCAGGATGAGCTGTCACTTGTGTTTTTGATTTTAGCCATTCTGATGAGGGTAAGGGGGAATCTCAAAGTCATTTTAATTTGCATTTCCCTGATGCCTAAGGATGCCAAACATTTCTTTTTTTTGCATTAATATCTTTATTATGGCATAATGCAGTACTTTATACAGTAACTCATTTGAATGTAAAAACATTTTATGTACAACTCCAGGAGAAATAATGTACAGATATCTTGAACATAAAAAAGGTTATAATTCAAAAATTCATAGTTATTTGAAACTGGAAAATATTTTCTCTGTAGAAAATAGTAAAAATAATAACATCTTGCAATAAGCCCTTTTAAGCCAAATAATAGCTGAGTTATACATATAAATATTGATTAGATTCTGGGATACAGAAGAAACCTATCTTCATCTGTTCAGAGAGCTATGTTTTACTTAAGTTGTGAAAGTGAGATTCCTAATCATCTTCCCCCTCACTGTTTGATTTATGACAGACATTTTTCTATAGGCTAATCCATAATCTAAAAAGATTTTAGCTTCCCCTCCTCAAAGTACAGCCAACATATCCTTTCATCAGTTTGATATGGTACAAATTCTTATCCTAATAGTGAAAGGTTTTACTAAAGCATGCCCAGTGATTGGGCAAAACCAAAACTTATTTTATGCCACAGTTATCCTAGGGTCCTTCCTGCTAGGTAGCCTCCCTGGATCTGTGAGTTGCAGTCCGATTGTCCTTTGCTTTACGTCTAGTACCAAATTATGAGTGAGTACATACCATGTTTGTCCTTCTGAGTCTGGGTTACCTCACTCAGGATAATTTTTTTCTAGTTCCATCCATTTGCCTGCAAATTTCATGATGTCATTGTTTTTCTCTGCTGAGTAGTACTCCATTGTGTATATGTACCACATTTTCTTGATCCATTCTTCAGTTGAGGGGCATCTAGGTTGTTTCCAGGTTCTGGCTATTATGAATAATGCTGCAATGAACATTTCTTTCAGTGTTTCTCAGCGATTTGAAATTCTTCTGTTGAGATTCTCTGTTTTGATCTGTACCACATATTTTCATTGAATTTTTTTTCTGATGTCTAGTTTCTTGAGTTCTTTATGTATTTTGGATATCAGCCCTCTGTCAGATGTGGAGTTGGTGAAGATATTTTCCCATTTTGTAACCCTGCCATTTTATCCTATTGATGGTGTCCTTTGCTTTACAGAAGCTTTTCAATTTTATGATGTCCCATTTATTAATTATCAATCTTAGGTCCTGTGTTGTATTCTGTTAAGGAAGTTGTCTCCTGTGCCAATAGGTTCAAGGCTATCTCCCACCTTCCCTTCTATCAGGTTTGGTGTATGTAGATTTATGTTGAGGTCTTCAATCAAATTGGACTTGAGTTTTGTGGAGGGTGATAGATATGTATCTATTCACATTCTTCTACATGTGGACATCCAGCAAGACAGCACCGTTTGTTGAAGATTCTTTTTTTTCCCCATTGTATAATTTTGGATTCTTTGTCAAAAATCAGTTGTCCATAGGTGTGTCGATTTATGTCTCAGTCTTCCATTCAATTCTGTTGATCCACATGTCTGCTTCTACACCAGTACCATGTGGTTTTTTTTATTACTATAACTCAATAGTAGTGCTTAAAATCAGGGATGGTGATCCCTCCAAAAGTTTTCTGATTGTACAGGATTATTTTACCTATCCTGGGTTTTTTTGTTTTTCCATATAAAGTTGAGTATGGTACTTTCAAGGTCTGTAAAGAATTGTCTTGGGATTTTAGTGAGGATTGCATTGAATATGTAGATTGCTTTTGATAAGATCACCATATTTACTATGCTAATCCTACCTATTCATGAGAATGGGAGATTTTTTCCATCTTCTGATATTTTCTCCGATTTCTTTCTTCTAGACGTGAAGTTCTTGTCCTACAAATCTTTCACTTTCTTGGTTAGAGCTGCACTGAGATATTTTATATTATCTGTGGCTTTTATGAAGGGTGTTGTTTCCCCGAATTCTTTCTCAGCCTGTTTATCATTAGTATATAGGAGGGCTACTGATTATTTTGAGTTAATCTTATTTCAAGCCACTCCATTAAAGGTGTTTATCAGCTTAGGAGTTCCCTGGTAAAATTTTTGAGGTTGCTTATATATACTGAAGAAATACTTTAGGACTGCTTCCTTTCCAATTTGTATCCCTTGATTTCCTTTACTTGTCTTATTGCTCTAGCTAGAACTTCAAGTACTATACTGAGTAGATTAGGAGAGAGTGGACAGCCTTGTCTTTTTTTTTATTTTACTAGGATTGCTTTGAGTTTCTCTCCATTTAATTTGATATTGGCTGTTGTCTTGCTGTATATTGTTTTTATTATATTTAGGTATATCCCTTGTATCTCTGATCTCTGCAACACTTTTATCATGAAGAGATGTTGGATTTTTTTAAAATGCTTTTTCATCATCTAATGAGATGATCATTTATGGTTTTTTCCCCTTCAGTTTGTTTATATGATGGATTACATTGATAGATTTTTGTATGTTGAACCATCCTGGCATCTCTGGAATAAAGCCTTCATGATCACAATCACATCCTTTTGATGTGTTCTTGGATTTGGTTTGTGAGTATTTTATTGAACATTTTTCCACAAATGTTCATGAGAGATATTACTCTATAATTCTCTTTCTTTGTTAAACCATTTTTTAAAAAAATAATTTATTATGATTTCATGTGCTTTGATGTTTTGCCTGCATGTATGTCTGTGTGAGGGTGTCAGGTCCACTGGAACTGGAGTTACAGACAGTTGTGAGCTGCCACGTGGGTGTTAGGAATTGAAACCAGGTCCTCTGGAAGAGCAGTCAGTGCTCTTAACCACTGAACCGTCTTTCATCTTTCCATTCCCTCTTTCTTGAGTATTTATATGGTTATCAGGGTATCAGGATGACTGGGGCTTCTTATAATGAATTTGGTAATATGCCCTCTGTTTCTATTTTGTGGAAAAAAATTGAGGAGTATTGGTATTAGCTCTTTTTTGAAAGTCTGGTAGAATTCTAAGCTAAAACCATCCTGCCTTGGGTATTTTTTGGTTTAGAGATTTTAATGATTGTTTCTATTTCCTTAGGGGTTATAGGTCTATTGAAGTTGTTTATCTGATCTTGATTTAACTATTGTTAAGTGGTATCTATCAAGAATCTTTTTCATTTCTTTTATATTTTCCAATTTTGTAGAGTACAGGTTCTTGAATTATGCCCTAAAGATTCTATGGATTCCCTTGGTATCTGTTGTTTTGTCCCACTTTTTGCTTATGATTTTATTAATTTGGATACTCTCTCGTCTTTTAGTTAGTGTGGATAAGGGTTTGTCTATCTTGTTGACATTCTCAAAGAAGCAACTCTTTGTTTCATTGATTCTTTGTATTCCCTTTGTTTCCATTTTATTGATTTCAGCCCTCAGTTTGGCTATTTCCTGCCTTCTATTCCTCTTGGGTGTTTGGCATCTTTTTATTCTAGAACTTTCAGAAATACTGTTAAGCTGCTATATGAGATCTCTCTAATTCTTTACATAGGCACTTAGCACAATGAACTTTCCCCTTGCAGCTTTTAATATTCTTTCTTTGTTCTGTATATTTAGTGTTTTGACTATTATGTGGTTGGGGGGGGGTTTCTCTTATGGTCCAATCTATTTGGTTTTCTTTAAGTCTCTTGTACCTTTATAGACATCCCCTACTTTAGGTTAGGAAAATTTTCTTTTATGATTTTGTTGAAGATATTTTCTTGTCCTTTGAGTTGGGTACCTTCTTATTCTATTCCTATTATTCTTAGGTTTGGTTTTTATATAGTGCCCCAGATTCCTGGATATTTTGTGTCAGGAACTTCTTAGATTTAACATTCTTTGACCACTGTATCAATTTCTCCTATTATACCTCTATGCCTGAGACTGCCTTTCATCTTTTGTATTCTGTTAGTGACACTTGTGTCTGTAGTTCCTGTTTCTCTTACCTATATTTTCCATCTCCAGGATTCCTTCAGTTTGTGTTTTCTTCATTGCTTCTATTTCATGTCTTGAATGGTTTTATTCACTTTCTTCACCTGTTTGTATTTTACTGGATTTCTTTAATGGATTTTTCACTTTCTTTTAAGGACTTCCACCATCTTAATAAAGATGGTTTTAAGGTTATTTTATTGTGCTTCAGCTGTGTGTGAATATTCAGGGATTGATGTAGTATGATAGCTGGGCTCTGGTAGTGCCATGTTGCCCTGGGTTTTGTTGATTGTTTTCTTACACTGGCCTCTAGTCATCTGGGTTTGGGGTTATTACTAGTTTAGGTGCAGATTTCTGAGTTATCTTTGTTGGATGGATGCTTTTTGGATGTTTTCCCCGACTTCTTTTTGTTTCCTCTCTGGTCTTCTAGCTTGAGATGCCTGTGGTTCTCGTGCCCAGCAAGTCTTCAGGTGCAATAGTGTGTTTCCACTGGGGTTTGGTGGTCTGCTACCCTCTGAGGTTTTGGGTGCTTGCCTTGCTTCTAAGGTTCAGAGGTTCTGGGAACTGGTATGGCCTCTGTGATTCTGGATACCAGTGTGGTCTCTGGGGTTCCAAGTACCTTGGGTTCCTGATAGCAGTGTGGCCTCCAGTAGAGTGGGTGTCTTCTGGGTTTCCTAGAACCTACGTGGCTGCCAGTAGAGCAGGAGTCATCTGCTGGGTTGTGGGTCAGAATATGGAGTCCAAGGAATGAGGTGCTATTGGGTACTGCTAGGCAGACTCTGGGGTTCTTAGTACCAGTGTGGCTCTGGTAGAACAAGAGTCTTCTTCTGGGGGTTGTGGGTGACGATATGGAGTCTAGGGAAGATATTGCTGTTGGGTACTACTAGACAGGGTTTAAGGGGTATTAACAGGTGGTGGGCAGCTTCTTACGTGGGGTTCCATGTGTTGGTGTGGGCTCCAGTTGAGCAAGAGTCTTCTGATGGGATTCAGTACCTCTTATAGTAGTATGCTCAAAAAGACAGAATACTGTCTACATTTACAGCTATTCATTGACTCATCTTGATACATTTACTACTATAGATTATGATAATTTTTGTAAGATTGATTAATATAGTTTGTAAGAAGAGATTATTCCAGGTATAATTTAGCTGGATTGTTTAATCTTCATGACCTATGACAGTGGGAATAATTCCATGTTTCTCAAAACAAATCTTCTGCAGGGGAACGGGATTCCTACATTCATTGATTTTTTTTAAGGGAGAGAGTTCTCAATTACTCCTTTAACACACATATATTTCCTTTTAAAGACATTTATCATTGTCATTATCTAAAAATAGAAATGTGGAGTACAGATTACACTCCTGCTGGTTAAGAAGGCTTGAAGTTAAATTATGGTTAATTTTATTCTGGATATATTTACAAGAATCAAATTACAAACTATATCACACAATGCTGGAGTTTAACCTACATGTTTCTTAAGAGTTCAGTACAAGCCAAATATGAGCTATATAATTAGTCCTTGAACACAACATGATTAAGTAGCATGGATGGTTTGAGTATTTGTGTTGAATTCAAGAACTGCCTAATTCATTTTGACAGAGAGTGAAGACAAATGTTATCCTCATATGGATGTATATATTTGAAAGCTAATGCACTACCTAAAACTTAAATAAGATGAGTAACAAGCATGCACGTGAGTAATAGATGTTCTTAGCTCAAAACCAATTGTATCAATTTTAATTAATTATGTTTGATTATATGTAAAAGTTAATGATACATATAGAGTAGCATCATTATTTTGAAATATACTTTTTGTAAACTTTATACATTTTGGAATTCATTGCAATTTTATTTTTCAAAATAAAAGATCATCTTAATGAAATTTACCAAAATAAAATTTGCTAAAATCAAAATTTCTAGTTTCAGAGTATCTCATATGAAAACAATACAGATGTTTCTAGCATTCCCCAAATGTCATTTTATGAGAACTTTAAATACTTGAAATATTTTCATGAAAATAGAAATTATTCATTAAGGAGTCCAATGGGAAGGATCCAACCTCCTTCTTCCCTATTCCAGATTTTACTTAAAGTTCTCTGTAACTTGGTTTCTTGTACATTCTTGAGAACTCACCCAATCCTGTTTCTCATCAGTATTCTCTAAATGCTGACTGGCAACTGCCAGCACAAAGCATCTCTGACTCTTTGTGCGCATTTTTTCTGTAGCCATCACATCCCACAAATTTCCAGAAGTTAAAACTCTGTCTACATTTCTTTCCCATTGCAGGAAATAAGAGATGACTGGAGGCATATAAGCAGTAGTCCTGATTCACCCATCAGGTGGGGCAATTGAAGCATGACCCAACATCATAAGCCATGCTTACAACCCTGTTATATACATAATTGAAACTTGCCTCATAATTGTGCTTTTCACTAGCTTTCTTTTTTATCACAGTGTCTTAGAGTGGTTCCCCAATATACCATGTGCATACACAATCTAGTTATAAGATCTATTTCTATAGGAATTCTATCAAGGACATTTGAAAATAATGGCATACATATATAATGGCATTTGCTGTTCAAAATCCTTTGGCATACTCCATTCCACATCTACAGAATTGTCTAGTGATGTTGCTGCGACTTCACTGACAAGTTCCTTAATTGCTCAGTTAGTCCATAAAACTGACATATATGGTTTTTGTTACACAAATAAGAGCAAAGTTTACAATTAGGACAATGTGCTGGCTGGTTTTATGTCAACTTGATACAAACTAAAGTCATCTGAAAGGAAGGAGCCTGAATTGAGAAGATGCCTCCATAAGATCAGACTGTGGGCAAGGCTGTCGGGCATTTTCTTAATTAGTGATTGATATAGGAGGGTCAAACTCACATGAGTGAGGCTACCCCTGGACTCGTGATCTTGAGTGCTATAAGAAAGTGGGCTGAGCAAGCCATAATGAGAAATCCAGTAAGCAGCATCCTTCTGTGGCCTCTGCATCAACTCCTGCCTCCAGGTTCCTGCCCTGTTTGAGTTCCTATCCTGATTTCCTTTGATGATAAACAACGTTATGGAAGTATAAGCCAAAAAAACCATTTGTGTCCCAGTAGTTTTTGTCACAGTGCTTCATCACAGCAACAACCCTACCTAGGACAGACAACTAGATTCATTCTTTTGATGGAATATTAATCCAGATAAGTGTGCTTCTAAAACAACTTACCTATATTTACTTATTCAATCATGCTCATAACTCCATGAAACAGATAAAATTATCATACTTCTTTTTTAAATGAAGAAACTGAAGAAACAAAATATACGTATTAAAAATGAACAAAACTGATGTTGATGAATCATAGTTTATTTTCAGTGCAATGGATCAAACTCGTGCTTTGTATGTACTGGACAGGGGCTTCACAACTGAGGTACACATTCATCCTACTGAAGAAATTGACTTAACCCAAACAATTGTTTTAGAATATGTGTTGTTGCTTCTTTCATGAATTTCTTCATAAGATGTTCTGTTGAACATAGTGAAGATAAATTTAGGTGAAACAAGGCAGCATGCTGAAGTCCATCCTCACTAGTTCACAAGAAAAGTTTTTAGAATCTGAGTCTAGATTGTGTCATGTCAACATTAATAAATTCTATAGGAAGAATGAAGAAAGTGGTCAGAAAGATCGAAATATTGACGAAAATATGTTGAATGAAAAAAAAATAAATTCACAATGCATCATTTCCCCTAGGTTATTTGAGTAAAATATAAGCTAACAAACACAAAATGAATAAATATTGCCATAACAAGGTAATATTTATTATGATAAAAGAAAATCCAGAGTTAGCTGAGCAGATACAGAATCACTAAATAGAGAATAGGTGCAGTAGCAGAATTCAGACTGAAGTTGTAAATGGAGTAGTAGAGAGGCCATTTGAGCACAGACTGCATAAGAGTAAAGGATTCAGCCTTACACGCTGGGCAAAAGAAATTGTAAATAGTTCAAACTGTGATAGTGAGCCTGTCTTCATCAACAATCTGAAAGAAAGCCAGAGTAGTAGGGTAAAATAAGAAGACTAGGGGATGAAAGCACAAAAGAATTTAGAGAACAAGAGTATGAAGGTCCTAGTTGGCAGTTGTAAAGAATGCCTTTCTCTGTGTAAACAGTGAACCTTTGTAGATTTTTTAGTAAATGAAAAATATGTTCTGATTTGTGTTTTAAAAGGATCCTCCTGACTTTTCACTGGAGACTAGAGCTATGCTGGCCAAGAGTATGATCAAGGAGTCCAGGAGCTAGATTATGATGACTTGGACTAGGTTGGTAGTGTAATAATGTCAGATTCTGGAAATGTTTTCAAGGCAAAGATAGCCAATTTGTCTCTGTATTTACATTCTTAAGACCACTTCTTAGAAGATTTGAGCCTCAGGTAAGATAGGTTTCCCACTCAATTGATGTATGATTCACTGATGGTTTGAAGATTTCTTTTTTATTTTTGCCTGATGAATTTCACTGTTGTCTTGAACCAGGGACAGAAGTACTGCCAATAGATTTATGAGCACACATGTTGAGATCTC
This sequence comes from Neotoma lepida, assembly GCA_001675575.1. Classification (NCBI taxonomy): domain Eukaryota; kingdom Metazoa; phylum Chordata; class Mammalia; order Rodentia; family Cricetidae; genus Neotoma; species Neotoma lepida. Next base: position 665,783 of record LZPO01046802.1, read on the forward strand.
ACTCCTTTGAAACCTATTTCATACCACTTAATCACATATTTAATAATGGCAATCCTGAAGACAAAACAAATGCCATGAGCAAAGTGACTATTTTTCTATTTTAGTAGGATTAAATAATGTACAGAGTCAAACAAAATACCCAAATGAAAATAAAGGAATGGTTGTTGATGAGAAAGCTTTAATAAAAGGACATGCTAGGTAAAGGGTTGAGTTTTCTGTCAATTTGATAACATTGCAGCAAAATGGTTACTGCAGTTCGTCCAAGATAACCATGGATCAGATAAACTCTGAAAGTAAACTTTTATTACAAAAGCTCTTAAAATTCTATTTAAATCTTCTAACATAACAATTTGGTAAATAGAAATATATATTATGTATTATTAATGACATTTGGAAACAAATCTTTCATGCTAATGAAAACATTATGAATATTATAATCATATAAATATGTCTCTGAGCTTGCTGGAGCTGGTACACGCCTTTAATTACAGTACTTGGGAGGCAGAGGCAGGCAGATTTCTTTGAGTTCAAGGCCAGCCTGGTCTACAGAGCAAGTTCCAGGACAGCCAAGGCTAAACAGAGAAACCCTGACTTAAAACAAACAAACAAACAAACAAATAAATAAAAACAAAAATCCCCAAACAAAGAAAAAGCTATGTCTCTGAAAAAAAAGGGTTTTCCAAATATTTATGCTGCGATATATATAAACCCTCTATTTGTCTGCTTTTATGATTTGAGATTTATTTAATTTTGTGTATAAGTTTATATTTTGTCAATATTTTTTTAAAAATCTATCTGTTGGCTATTGAATTTGAATCCTCCATAAATTATTGAGTTTGTAGATATAGAGGTAGGAACTGTAGCTCTAGGTACAGAACTAGAAATATATTTACTCTATTAAAATAATGAACATCTCACATGTCTGTGTTCCTTGATATAGTTTTTCTTCATATTTTATCATTTTCTCTATTTATAGTATATTATTCTTTTTCTCCACCATTATTTATCAGACTCGCCAATTTTCCTACTTTGATTCCCATTGTGTAATTTACTACCAATTTTGCTAAAATGTACTTTAGTACCTACTCTTACTCATTTTATTCCCTTAACAAGACTGTTTCAATATTTTCTATATATTCTATAGAATTCTAAAATGCATAATCATCTGTACTAAATGCTACAAATGATAGGGCCAGTATAAACATTAAATTAATTTGTGGGGAGGATGTTCTCCTGTTCAATAACTTTTCAAGCTGTGCTTTGACCAATTACGATGTCATGTTTTGTACTCCAATATTCAATTCAGAAATGAGTCAGTATTTATTTTTATGTGCAGATATGCATCATCCTAGGTAGTATATTTTGGCCAATTATGTTTGCTAAGGAAATAATTTTACAAGTGTATCATTAACCATAGAAAAATATAATAGGTCAACTTTCCAAAGAGCCCATAAAAATAACTTTTAAATTGTCTTTAGAATCTCAAAAAGCCCAAATAATTAATTCCTTAAAAGCTTTTTCACTGAACACTTAACTTCACATGTCATTAAGGGACTGTGTAGCTTTTGAGAACATGAAGAATATGGATATTTGGTCTGATGAGATGGCTCAGTGAGTGAAATTTCTGCCTGCCAAGCCTGACAACATGAGTTTGATCTCTGGAAACTATATGGCAGAAGAAAATAACTAAGTCCTGGAAATTGTCCTGTAACCTACACACCCACAGGAATACACCCACACACCCCCCCCACACACACATACACAATTAAGTAAAGTAGTAAAATATTTTTTTAAAAGAATATAAAAATTCAACTTACATAGGGTGTTGTATTTATGTGCCATTTAAAGACAACATCCACAAACTGAAATGAACTGTATTTTGAGTCTTTGGTATTTCATTTTCTCCTTTTTAAGCCCTAGGTGTCTTGGAACTCACTCTGTAGTCCAGTCCCGCCTCTGCCTCTAGAGTGCTGGAATTAAAGGCGTGAGCTACCACCACCCAGCTCTTCTTTTTATTTTAAAATAGACTTACTGCACTAAGGTTGCTGTTCTAACAGCTACTAATGGGTTTCGATGATATTTTTTTCCTAGAAATAAAAGCCCTATGTTAACCAAGTCACAAAGTGTGTCAAGGCACCTTTGATACTTTAAACCATGTAAAGCTATTATCATAAGCTATCCCCCAAATGAAACTGAAATGCAGGATTTATAAATATAAAAGTGCACATGACTTTAAATGTACTTAATATGTAAAGCTGTGTAAGGCTACATTTATCATGATAATGAGTTCACAACAACAAGATATCATTTTCAGCATTGGTGACACGTTGCAAATGAGCCATCTATTTACTACTACTGAACTCTGCCCCATGATGATGAACATCCATATTGCCCACTAACAAGAATAGGAAATTATTTATTATTTTTCTTCTCCACTAGTGCCTCTGCATCTCTAAGAGCAGTAACCAGCACTTATTATGCACTCAGCATACTTCTCTTGAATGGAAATCTGATACATTCAGACATTTACTTTGTGGTAGAAGAGGATATATATAAATATATATATATATATATGATAAAAGTGTTAAATAAACATCTTTTAGAGAATCACATGGACTTTTAGTTAAATTTCTGTATTGTGTTATTCAGTGATATATAACATTTTGTTCTTTTTTTTTGTCCTAAAAACACCCCTCACCCTTAAAATATTTATTTTGTAGCTAATGAATCATATGATTTAAAGTAGGAGCAAGTGTAGTGTTTAATAAGAAAAGGATGCAACTTTATCTTTTTTATTTAATTTTTGCTTTGTTGTTTCATTTTTGTATTGGTTCTTTGAGGATTTCCTACAGTATGTCTTATTTATATTCACCCTCTTTTCACAACTCCTCCCAGATATATTCTCTTTACCTCTTCACACAACTTGTGGTCCCCTACACACATGCGCATACACACACACACACACACACACACACACACACACACACACACACACACA
>LZPO01046802.1:676551-691581 GCA_001675575.1 Neotoma lepida
TCCCCAGAAAGTGTATGTATTGTTTGTGGTTGTGCTTGCTTGCACACATGCACCCATGTGATTAGGAATACACATACATATACAAGCTTACACATCACATTAAACCAGAACCAGATAATTTTTGTATGCTGTTTTGTAAGGCCCTTTTATTCTTATTTGATTTTAGCCTTTATAGGTGCTTATAGATACGTGCTTTAAGCATTTGGGCTACCGAAATATAGGCAAATGTGATCAGTTGTCTAATGTGAATTCAAAGAATCAACTTTCTTTAAAAAATAATAGAAAGCTTACCAGATTTTTGATTCTTGTTGATGAGTCAGTAGCCAAGTGTAAAAGATATCAATGACTTATAGAATCAGAAGTTGCATGTGATAAGTGCTTTTGAATTCAAATTGTCTAGGTCAGGCAAATTAGCAGAAGCAGCAGTGAAGTCATGTAGGTGTGAATTCCTGGCACATGACCTGGTCAGGTTATTGCAACATCCCTAAACACACTGAAGGCTCAGAGCCACAAAACATGGCAGTACTATTGAAACTGACAAAAATAAAGGCAGACTGTCAGAGACACACTGGGTTCAGTGGATTTTAGGGTTAATAGCAGATAACAAATCCACTCTATCCTCTTAAAACTTTTTTAATAACTTTTGTCATATTGTCAACTTTGTTTTTATAAAATATAAACTTTTAGTCAATAAATACACACCTCATGACAAATAAAACAAATTATAATATTCTATTTTTACTGAAAGAAAATGACAGTGTCTTTAACAAGATATTATCAAAACTAATCTTTGGGGAAAATGATCTCTTTATTTCAGCCTTACTATTAAAGAGATCCATCCTTATGCAACCTTTCTTGTGTTCTCTTAAAATCTTCCTTTAGCCATGTAACCATCTCTTATGCAATTAAAACACAGCATATTTCTGTGATTAGCATTTCTGTAAGTAAAACTGGTGGAAGAGAGTTTTGGTGTGAATTTTTAAGGATGAGTAAATTCACAGGCTATTTCTGTGGTATCACCCCTCCTTTCTCTCATATGTCACTACCTAATGTGTTAGATGTGGCCTTTTACCTCAGAGTTCAGCTGAGGTGTTGAGCAAAGAAATACGTTTCCCATCATAGGGTACACATGGAGTTGAAGAGAATACCTTATAATTACTAAGAAAACCCTAACTTGAAACTAATTCATATCACTCATAATCTCATACACTGTACATCTTTGAGTGGATATACAAGACTATAAGCAAAAGTTGACTTCTTTTTAATTTCAGAATTCCATCTAGAACATTTGCTTATAATTTACATGATCTATATTCTCACCAGGTTCTACAGCTTAATTTTCATAATTTACAAAATCACACTTCACTATTAGATACTGAATTAAATGCAGAATTTTCAGTTTGAGATTTAAATCCCATTATTTTATGTCTCTAAGTTCTCTACCCTAGGCCATTTTCCCAAAGTTCTTTACATTTTATAAAATCAGTTGCTTCTGATTGTTTATGTTACTTCTTTTTCTAAATGTTACATCTGATTGTTTATGTTACTTCTTTTTCTAAATGTTACATATGGGCTATAATGCCTTTCTTGCTTCTGCTAGTTGATTACTGCCCCGCTTTCCACATTCCTCATGACCAAGTGATACATCAGTCCTTCTCCAAAGATCTAGAAAACATTAGAGAAAGAGTGAAAATGACAAAGTACTAGAGTAAGTATACTTGGGCTCTGGTCAGCATTCAAAAGAAAAAGACAAAAGAGAAACAAAAGGAAAAGTTATGGCTTTCTGAATCAGGACTCAGGAAAGTAGGCAGACACAACAGAACATTATATTGGATCTGGACTGACTGTGTTAAAGAGCAAGGATTCTAGGAAGGAAAACTATGTTATCTCTTTAACAAGATAATTATTTGTCCTATCTGTTTAGCATAGCTTAACATGAATCTGTCTTCCTGAGAGGTAGTCACTTGGCCAAGTAATTGGCCAGGACAAATGCATTAAATGTTTTGATTTCAAAATCAATTTATTTTGTTATTAATTTGTATGTGTACATGTGTGCTTTAATGAGTTTATGTGAACCATAGGCATGAAGGAGCCTGCAGAGGCCAGAAGGCAGCATTAAATCCCCAGGAACAAGAGTTGACCTGTCCAGAAGGGATGCTACTGAGGAAGCATACTGCCAATAAATTAGGTTTCTGTTTATATTTCAGAGAACATGCCTTGGATAAAATCTAAGTTTGAATATTAGTGTCCTTTACAGGATATTGGAAGTCACAATTACTAATGGAAAGCCACTGTACATAAAAGGAAAACTGAAAACACCAACAAGTACACTCTAGTATTGACATAAGATAAGAAGGATACAGAGAGGAGACAGCGAATCTGTAGACATGGAAATAGAAAATGCAAAAGATCTTAAGCCAAATGAAGGCAATTTTAAGCTGTAGGGTGAAATCAATTATACTGGAATGAAGACAATGACTCACTCATTTGATTTAGGCAATTCAACTACAGGAAATAAAGACTCATATGAATAAAGTCAATGATTTAGAATTGCAAAACTATTTCTTCTAGGACTATTTCTCCTTTTTTACTTTCTAGAGAAAGCTGATTTATTTTTTATAATATATATTTTCATTATTACAGAATATAAAAGACAATCTGCAACAAATCTCAGGTCGGATTGATGTTGTTCACAACAAGAAGCTAGCAGCCTTGCAAAGTGCCACCTCTGTGGAAAGGGTGAAGCTACAGGAAGCAGTGTCACAGCTGGATTTCCAGTGGGAAAAAGTTAACAGAATGTACAAGGAACGACAAGGGTAGGTAGCATTTTAATTGTCCTGAAAGTTTATATCACACTTTTCAGGAAACTCTAAAATTCATTCAAATAGTTTCTATGGGTAGAAAGACAGAAAATATATTACTATAAAATACAAGCACATTATTACTAATGGACTGAGTTATTGAGACATTATGTTTGTATAATTACATCATTCCCTAAAAGTGCATGTAATGTGAAAGCTGTTTTGTTCATTTAATTAAGGTGATATAAAGTGTAAAATATATGTCTGTAATTCTATTGCCTCCTATGTATTTATAAGAGTTATACTACTTAGAGCAGTGTATTTTAATATAAAAAATCCCTTCATTTTAATTTATTATTTTTATTTGGAAGTTGATATTTATATATTTGATAGTCTCTCTCCCAAATTTCCTTTTTTTTAAATATAGAAAGCTTATTTAATAGATTTCAAATCAATTTTAGTGCTTACCTTGAGTAAAATATTTAACTTTTGAGTTAATTTTTAAGGTATTCATATGCATTAACCTCACATCACATCACAAGAGATGAATTATTTCTTCTTTTGCAAATTTAGAATACAAGTTTTCTAAACTCATAAAACAATTTTAAGTTCTGTAGTTTAAATATAGACTTCTTCATTTGCCTAAGAAAGATTCAAATTATATTGTATTTCTCATGTGTCTATTTATAGCCATCTGTGTGCTTCAGGTTTTAGTTTACTACATTATACTCTGAAATAGATAATTCAGAGAATAATTTCAGTTTTCGCCAATGATTGTCTTTACTGTATCCCCAATTATCTTCCATCTAGTGTTATTTTTGTAACATATTCAAACTTTAGTTCTATAATATTATTTTCCTATGAATAAAACACTGACTCATTAATTTGGCATAAAAGATCTTCAAATCACCGCTATTCACCTAGATCTGGTCAGCCATGCTATTTGTCACATGTTGTCTGCACTACAACTCCTCTATATTGTGTTTTAGCAATATGAAGTTGCTTTGCAATTTCTAAAGTGTATTGTTTCCTCTCTATCTTATCAACCATATTCATCAGGATTCACTTTAAATATTCTATGGCTCTTGAAATCAAAGATTATTAGTGTATCATGATGTCTTGAAGCTTGAGTATTAGTTATCACTAACTATATTATATCCATAAATCATTTTACACTTACAAGTGCTTCCAAATTTGATTGTTACTTTATACAAAATATATTCTTTGATGTGACCTTCCACTACAATTTACTGGGTAGTAATAAAATTTTTAATTTGTAGTTTTGCAAATTATAGTTTTGTGAGAATATCTCTCTTCAGTTGAATTAATGCATTTATCTCAACAAATGACAAAACATTTAGACCAACACTGTCTAATTTCATTTTTGATGAAGTAGAGAAAATTAGCAATCTAGTACACATACTGTAAAAGACAATCTTGCATTGTTACTGTAGTATACTTTCATACTCCTTGTGGACTAATTGTGAGTCACTGCAGGTTTATCCAAATGAGGTCAGATTCATCACTTTTTTGGAATGTGTTCATTCCACTGTCTTTTGTGCTTTTCTTCTTATTTGCTTGCATCATTGTGGGCTATGCACATATGCTAAGAACTTTTGGAGTTTCTTGAGTACTCAATGATTACTGTACTTCTTTAGGCGCATGCCATCATGACAACATGTAGCATTATTGCCTTCTGACGATGCTTCTTCAGTTTAATCATACATCTGATGATCTGTGAGCCATATATTCACTTTTAACAGACTAAAACAGTTATTTTCTTTTCACTTCACCTTTGACCCTAGATGTAATATTGAAACAGGAAAACTAGTGCTAGTCCATAAAGAAAGTAGCTGAAGTTTCACACAAATTTGAGATATTTTATGTTTCTGGTGAGTAACTATGTCTCTAAACTCAATAGTCTTACTCTTTCTTGCCCAGAGGTCAAAGGGAAATTCTCACTTTACTCTACTTGGCCTTCTCCAACAATTACAAGCTCTATCATTTTCTATGACTTTTAGTCAAATCTCAGATAAAACATTTATAAGTAATTGCTTATAAACAGGAACCCTAGAGTTCACCTTCCTTTGAAATCTTGGCTTTTATCTAGACTGACTATGCATTCTTGAACAAAGTCCCTAAGTTTTATTTTCCTTAAATATAAAATGGGAAAAGAATATTTTCCAAACTACTGTGTTGTCATGGGGAGTCACTGATAGAGCAAATGTACAAGGGCTTGCTAAAAGAGGTCTATTGTAATAACAAAAATGATCCTGTGGCTCTGACATGTTTGAGTTCTGCTAATTTATTATGTTTTTGTTTATTTGTTTATTTCATGTGGGGACAGGACATTCATGCTTCATAGTGGAGTTCACAAGCGGAGTTCACAGGATTATTTGGAAAGTTTTCTCTTTCTATCATGTGGGTCCCAAGGAATGAATTCATGTTATCGGCATTGGCAGTAAGCACCTGCTGAGCCCATAATCTATTTTTATACTTCCATATTTTTGCAGTTACTACAGAGAGATGAGTTAGACTCAGTCTCTGCTTTTTGTCTCCATAATCTGTAATAATTATCTATCTTATGGGCAAGAATGATTTCCCCAGTAACTGGAATTGAACCATCTTATCCAGACTCAGGAACAACTCAAAATAAAGTACTTCTGTCATGATTCAGTACTTAAAAATGATATTTAAGTAATTTTTCAGAATTTCATGTGATGTGTGTTGATCATATTCACATCCTTCTCATCTTCTCCAAGATCAACCTCCATTCCATTACCCACCCAAGTTTGTGTTTTCTTTGAAAACAAAACAAAATATTTTTTTCTGCTGTCCAAATACTTCTGGTGTAGGGCTAGCCGTGGAATATGGTCAACATACCAGAGTCAAGCCCCTAAAGAAAATAAACTCATCTTCTCCCAGCAGCTATTAATTGCCAGTAGTTCTTTATCTAGGGTGGGACTTTGTGCCTATCTTTACTTCCTGTGCTGGGATTTTGTCTGGCTTGAACTTGTATTGATGCCATGAGTATTGTCACAATCTGTTAATTCATATGCAACTCTCCTGTTGTATCCAGAAAACAGTCCTTTTTAGTCTTCTATCATTTCTGAGTCTTGCAGTCCTTCTAGTTCACCTTCTGTGATGATCCCTCAGCCTTGGGGAAAATGGTATGATACAGATGACCCATTTAGGACTGAACACTCTACAGTGTCTTCTCTGCATAATGACCAGTTGTGTGACTTTGTGTTAATTGTTATATACTGTAAGAAGAAGCTCACTACCAGTGAAGAAAAGTAATCACCAATCTTACCCACCTGTGAACCCTGTGACTTACAGTAATTATGGAACTGGCAGAATACAAGCAACCACAGGTGCAGCAGTGGCATTGATGTCATTGGATTAACCAACCACATTTTGTTCAGAATTAAAATCCATAATATGAAACCTATATGTGACATGATTGCAGCCATGAACCTGCAGCTAGATGTGTCAAAGGCCCTAGAAGAAATGTAAATTTAAAAAAAGTGCCTGCTAGTGTTAAGGATACAGTATTCATTCTGCAAACCTTCAAAATGGCCTGCTAGTGGAGGGTCTCATACCCATGAGCATATTGGCAGCATTCACTGGACTTAATAAGTTATCCCCCCCCAAAAAGCATATAGTTGAGAATTGGAATGTTAGGTGGTTGCAAAAAGAGTGGGAGTTGAAATGGGGACAGATATTATCATATTTCATTGTATACATGTATGGGATTCTCAAGAATTAAAAACATGATTTAAAAAGGGCCTACCAGATGATAGACACTCTGTATTGTTGTCTTTATTTTCTAATGTAACATTTATGATTTCTAAAGACAGTGATGAACCTGTCATATGTTCATGAATATACTCATTAAAACTTCTGAATATAGCACAGTTTAAACAGGATAACCAAAAATCAAAAATCAAGCAGTTTATAGACTTCAAATAGCCATACAGCCATTAGATGGCATTATTGTGTTACAACAAGTTTCTGGTCTAAGATAAGATAGAGTTTTTATAAAATCTCCATTTCTCTCTGAAAAATCCATTTAGTCAGATGTTTCAGGGTAGATCTCCTATGTATATAAGTAATTAAATTCAAGATTTTAAGCTTTATGTATGATCTTAAGAGAACATAAATTCAAGATCACTCAAATAATGCTGAATTTCTACAACAAAATTCCTTTAAAATGGGTAAGAAAATCCATATATTTTAAAAAGTGGAAATCTATTACTTACACTGTTTCATATCAATTAAATATTGGTTAATAAATATATATGGGGAGATAACAGTATAAATTAAAGGAAGAACAATTGTTTAACACTGTGTCAAATAAAAGAAGCTGGACTGGAATGAATACATATTTTTGTTGTTGTTTTTGTTTGTTTTTTAACTTTACAGCAAGCACTTTATTGACTGTGCTATCTTTCTTGTCTCCCCAACATCTATTTCAGATATGCTGTCTAATGGTTAGCAGGCTAGATTTTTTAACTCTTATTCTTCTCTCATACATTACATTCTGACTTCACTTCTTCTTTCCCCCACTCATCCTAGTCCCTCCCCTACCTCCTCTTTCCCTCTCTCCACTCTTCCTCTATTTCCCCACACACACAAAAAAAGGAAAGAACAAGCCTCCCAGGGATATGCACCAAACATGGCCTAAAAAGACACATAAGACTGGGCACAAACTCTCTTATCAAGGCTGGATGAGGCAACTCAGTAGGAGAAAAGGAGTCATAAAAGCAGGCAAAAGAGTCAGAGGCACCCCTACTCCTACTCTTAGGAGTTTTACTAGAACACCCAACTATACAACTACAAGGTATATGCATAGGACATAGCTCAGATTGATATGGGGTCTGTGTTTATTGCTTCAGTCTCTGTGAACCCCTATGAGCCCTGCTTAGTTGATTCTGTGGGCCTTGTTCTCTTAGTGTGCTCAACCCCTCTGGTTCCCACAATCCTTCCTACCCTCTTTTGTGGGGTTCTCCTGGCTCCACCTAGTGTTTGGCTGTGAGCGTCTGCATCTGCTCCTATCAGTTGCTGGATGACAGCCCCCCTCTGATTACAAAAGGCTAGGCACTGATCTGTGAGTATAGCAGAATACCATTAGAAATCATTTCATTGACCTTTTCTTTTTACCCCAGAGTCCTGTTTGGTTCTATCCTGGGCCTCTGGTCTATCCTGCCTCTGGTTGCTGGCCATCCAGTGTGTGCTCCCTCCTGTGGCATGGGCCTCCATTTGGACCAGTCATTGGTTGGTCATTCCCAGAAGTTCTGTGCCACCATTACTCCAACACATCTTGCAGGCAGGACAGATTGTAGGTTGAAGGATTCCTGCCTGAGTTGATGTGCCAGTCACACTGCTAGGAGCCTTTCCTGGTTATAGAAGGTGGCCAGTTCTGGCTCCTTATCCCCTATTCCGAGGAGACTTTGCTAAGGTAACTGTGGTAAAGTTCAAGGAGTTTCCACTGTACTAGATTTCTACATCACACTCCAAATGCCTCCTACCCACCATTATAGTTGTCTCTATCAGTACTCTCTCTCCATTTCTCCCACCACTTGACTGATCCCCCCTGTTCCCATCCACACCCAACCCCAGTCCACCTGCAAAATCTATTTTATTTCCCCTTCCCAGGAAGATCCCTGGATTCCACCCTTGAATGCTCCCTGTTACTTAGCCTTTCTGGGTCTGTGGATTGTAGCATGATTATCCTTTACTTAACTGCTGTTGTCCACTTACATGTGAGTACAGAACATGTTTTTCTTTATGAGTCTATATTACCTCACTCAGAATGATCTTCTCCACCTATTTGCCTGCAAATTTCATGATGTCATTGTTTTTGCTGCTAAGTAATACTCCATTGTGCAAATGTACCATACTGTGTTTTCTTTATCCGTTCCTAGGTTGAGGGACATCTAGGTTGTTTCCAGGTTCTGGCTATTACAAATAAAGATGCTATGAACATAGCTGAGCAAATGTCCTTGTGGTATGATTGAATATCCTTTGGGCAGCCTACAGAATGGGAAAAGATCTTCACTAACTCCACATCTGACAGAGGGCTGATTTCCAAAATATATAAAGAACTCAAGAAACTAGACATTAGGAAAAAAAATTCAATGAAAATATGTGGTACAGATCAAAACAGAGAATTCTCAACAGAAGAATCTCAAATGGCCAAGAAACACTTAAAGAATTGTTCAGCACCCTTAACTATCAAGGAAATGCAAATCAAAATGCCTCTGAGATTCCATCTTATGCCTGTTAGAATGGCTAAGGTCAAAACTACAAGTGACAGCTTATGTTGAAGAGGATGTGCAACAAGGGGAACACTCCTCTGTTGCTAGTGGGAATTCAAACTTGTACAGCCACTTTGAAAATCAGTGTGATGGTTTCTCAGAAAACTGGGAATCAATCTACCTCAAGACCAAGCTGTACCATGCTTGGTCAGGAATTTTTTAGATTTAACATTTTCTTTGACTGCTGTATCAATTTCTTCTATTGCATCTTCCATGCCTGAGATTCTCTCTTCCATCTCTTGTATTCTGTTGGTGATGCTTGCATCTGTAGTTTCTGTCTGCTTACCTAGATTTCCGTCTCCAGGATTCCCTCAGTGTGTGTTTTGTTTGTTGTTTCTATTTCCATTTTCAGTCTTGAAACTGTTTTGTTTTCTTTTTTCACTTGTTTGCTTTTTCTGGGCTGTCTGTAAGAAATTTATTCATTTCCTCTAATTTTATTGTTTGTCTTTTCCTCAATTTCTTTAAGGGATTTTGTTATTCCCTTTGTCAGTTCCTCTGTCATCTTCATAAAGTTGGTTTTAAGATCACATTTTGTGCTTCACCCTTGTTGGAATATTAAGGGCTTACTGTAGTAGGATAGCTGAGTTCTGGTGGTGACATATTACCCTGGCTGAAGTTTATTGTGTTCTTATGCTGGCCTCTAGACATCTGAGTTTGGGGTTATTATAAGTTTAGATGCTGAGTTTGTCTTTGTTAGATGGGTGCTTTTTTCCTTGGTTTATGTTTCCTCTATGGTATTCTGGTGGCTGATGTGTCCACTGGTCCATCAGGGTCCCTCTGCTGGGGTTCTGGCAGTCTGCGTGGCCTCTGGGGCTATGAGTGCAGGTGTGGACTCTGGTAAAATATGGGGCTTCTGCTGGACTTATAGGCTGCCATATCATATCGTGATGAGGAGAGGAGAGATGCCTGTTGGGGTTAGACTGAGCATGCACTGAGGGAATTTTAGAGGTCTGTGGACTGAGGGGTTGTGTTCTTACCTGGGGTTCTGGGTGCTCGTGTGGCCCCTGGTAGAGCAAGGGACCAGGAATACATATTGTATGTCACATTTTTTCTTTTTTTTGGTTTTTCGAGACAGGGTTTCTCTGTGTAGCTTTGGCGCCTTTCCTGGAACTCACTTGGTAGCCCAGGCTGGCCTCAAACTCACAGAGATCCGCCTGCCTCTGCCTCCCGAGTGCTGGGATTAAAGGCNTGCGCCACCACCGCCCGGCCATTTTTTTTTTTTTTAATTAAAGATGAGCACATTGGAAGTTAGAAGTCAGATGCAAGATCACTTTTTTTTTTGACAAGCCTTCATTAAATACAAACAGGAACAGTTTCTAGGGTCTGTGTGATGTTTAATTTCTTTATCTTGATGCTAATTATATAGATGTTCCCTTTAATAGAGTTTGCAATACTGAATGTTTCTGTACAATTTTCTGCATGAATGCCATATTAGCGTGAAATTTTCATTTACAGATTGTAAAAGGGAAAGAACAACAACAACAAAAAAAAACAAGAAAGGATATAAACAAAATTTATAAAATAGTTTTGGTAAAAACATACTACCTTGTTCTGTTTTGACCATTTCACCCTGAACCTCTGAGAGTACTTTATCATTTCCCAGGGCAGCTTTGATAGTAAGGTTAGGGACACTATTGTTTTGCAGAAAGTCTTTTCCCCGGGTGTCATCATCAATTCTGAAACCAAAATACCACACGTCAGTTGGATCTGAAATTGGGAGAGCTGGAAACAGCTTCTGCAGGGGTTTCTTCATTGCTTTGTTTCCTTGGTACTTCAGAGATTTTACTGTCCTTGTGCAGGATGAAGAAAATAAAACAATGAATGAAATAATAACAGTGCAGAGTATACATCTGGGATTGTAGCTCCATGGTAGAGAACTTGCCTAGCACACATAAGGCCATGGATTCAATCTTTAGCATGACAGTAAACATTTAAAATATATGAATAACTTTAAAAATAAGGCAGGAATAGAAACCAAAGAAATCTGATTTGAAGAGAAAACTAAGTCATCTCTGGAGAACAAGCATACCACTCCTAAAACATTTTCTATCTCAATTGTGATTTCTCTAGCATGTAATGATCATTTACTTCTTTTGCCAATGTGAGGGACATAACTAACTCCGCATTGCCTACAAGGAAGGACAGCATAGTAATTCCAATGTCATCACCATATCATTGTACCCTCTAAAGTAGACGCTAGCAGGACAGATGCCTAATTTGGGAACATTTCCAGAATTGTTTGCTCCTAATAAAGCATTTATCTATGACATTAATAGCCTCTTCTATTTGTTACAATGTCATATGCAGTTGGGAAGATACAAGAGAAGCATATAAAAGATATTGATAATTCAAGAGATTGCCATTTCAGGCTTAGAATTAGTCTCCACCAAATCTGAAGTTTTTCGTGTGGGAGTGCAGCCTAGGTGTAAAAGTATATATGCCAATATATAATTCAACTCTGAGTTTCTGCATTATCTAGAATTAAGGAGAGAGGAAATAATTAACATTCCCTGAACATGAATAAGCCATTTATATCTCATTCCAAGATTATTGCTTCACTGAGAAAATTGCACCAATTATATAGATAAGGAAAAGAACATGTGATAGCAGTCAGAATGTGACTTTCTATAAAGATCCAAATTTTTAAAACTTTTAAAACATCATGATAGAGGGAAAGACTTCTGTTTTGATTTTCAATTTCAAAATTATTTTTGAAAATCATTACTAAGTAAATAATTTTATGCCACCATTTTTTTTTAATTTTAGCTCTTTGTGTAAAAAAAGAGATCCTATGCCCATAAGTGTGGCAAAATTTTTTAAATGAAAACACACTGCCAATTCTGAATGTTGGAAGTATCCAGAAATTTATTCTTCTCCTCGACTTTTCATGTCAGATAGGTAAACCTATATTGCTTCCCATCTATGCTACTACAATGGTTAGGCTGGGTTATTTTGGGGTTCAGAATGTAAGTAACTGCCTCAGTTTTGTTTCTTTATACAACGCCCAGTGGTATTAAGTACCATCTGGTAATCAATAATAGTAACAAACTACAATTCGACAGTGTTTATATGTTACATATGCCAGATACATCATAAATGTTGGAGAACGGAAACCTCTTTCTAACTCACCCTGTTGTTTTCTTTTTTACAAGCTTATCATCTATATTGTATTTCCTACTGCTATGCAGCCTTGAATATTTTAGTTCAAGTCTACTCTCTTCCCACATAATTCTACTTCATGCTGTTTTGTTTAGTCATTCATATCTCTACCAAGTCATTCCTATTCATATTCATATTTGTACAGTCATTCATAGTTCTACACTATAACTTAATCCTTAGCTAGTGTAAATATCTTTCACTGGTCATTAAACACTGAAAGAGAAATTATGAGCCAAATAGAGGAACCTGTGCTTTCATCCAGGTGCTCCAAAGAATTATGTAACCTGATACTAATTACACAGACGTTTGTAACACTAAAGTTAAGAATGCAAAAGGTTAAAGCCACAGAGTTAATATTGGGAGGTTGTCTTAGAGTTTCTATTGCTGTGAAGAGACATCATGACTACGGCAACTCTTAGAAAGGAAAACATTTCATTGAGGTGGAGGCTTGCACCTTCAGAGGTTCAGTCCATTAGCATCATGGTCGACATGGCAGTATGCAGGCAGACATGGTGCTGGAGAGTAGATGAGAGTTCTACATCTTGCAGTCAACAGAAAGTGGAGTGTCACATCTAATGAAACTTGAGCAAAGGAGACATCAAAGTCTATCTCCACCAGAACACACTTCCTCCAACAAGGCCACACTTCTTAATAGTACCATTTTCTTTCAAACTGCTACATTCCACTCTCTGGCCCCCAAAGGCTTGAAGCCATATCATAATGCAAACTGCATTCAGTCCAACTTCAAAAGTTCCCAAAGTCTACAACAATCTCAAACTTATTTAAAAGTATAAAGTTCAAAAACTCTTCAAAGATTCCTGCACTCTTTTAACTGCAATCCCCTGTAAAATCAAAGTCAAAAAGCAGATCACATACTTCCAACATATAATGACACAAGATATACATTACCATTCCCAAATATAAGAAAGGGAGCATTTGAAAATACTGGACCAAAGCAAGACCGAAAACCAACTGGGCAAACTCCAAACTCTGCATCCCCATGTCTGAAGTCAAAAGGCTCTTCAGAGCTTCAACTCCTTTCAAGCTTTGTTGACTGCAACACATTTCTTTCTCTTGGGCTGGTTCCACCCCTATTATCAGCTTTCCTTGGCAGGTATCCCATAGTTCTGGCATCTCCAGTATCTTGTAATCTCCAAGGCAACCCAGGGTTCAACTTCACACTTTCATGCAATGGCCTCCCTAGGCCTCCGTTCAGGGACACCACTCACATGTGCCTGGCCTCCGTGGTTTTCCTTAGATGAGGAGATAAATTCCATAGCCCCTTTCTTCTATCTTTTTAAAAACGCCAGAACCACGTGGCTGAAGCTGCCACGTTCTGCTGCTTGCTGGTGCTTGTACATGGCCCCCTCACGTAATTACACTTTCATCAGCTTTCTGTTTTCCTTCACTGGCTAAGTTTGGCTGTACATGAATTTTCTCTGTAGACCAGGATGGCCTCAAACTCAGAGATCTGCCAGCCTCTGCCCTCTGAGTGCTGGAATTAAAGGCATGTACCACCACACCCTGCTCTAAGCTTTTCTCTTATTCCTTTACACAAATTGGAAACTTAGCTGAGTGGGATCTTGCCCTGAGGTCACCATTCCCCTTATTCCATTTCTTAATCTGTTTATCTCTTTGAACACAGAATTTAGCTCCATTCCACTTTCTGGTGCTCCTTTTTCCTCAAATATTTTTCCTTGCTCAGCTTGCTCCCTTTCATTATATATCTTCATTAAAGTTAACAGTAGTAACCACACAACAGAGTCTATACTAGGCTGTTTTAAGATTTCTTCTGCCAAGGGAATTAATCCAAAACTCTTCACTTTAGCCTCAGGCAAACTTTTCAGACAAGGGCAAAAAAACAGCCATATTCTTCCCAAAATATCACAAGAATGATCTCTAGGCAACCTACTAAAATTCTTCTCCTCTGAAACCTCCTGAGCCAACTCCCCACAGTTCATGAAATCACACTCAGCACCACTGTCTTCTGTGTTCCTACTAATATGGCCCATTAAGCAGTGCTTAACACATTCCACTACTTTCCTAACCGAAAGTACCAAAGTAGGATGCCATTAAGCTCTGCTAAAAGTGTTCAACTGATTTTCTAGTCCAAAGTCTCAAAGTCTTCCATATTCCTCCAACAATCATTATGGTCATACTTAGAGTAATTTCCCAGTCCCTGGTACCAAATTCTGTCTTAGTCACTGTTCTATTGTTGAGAAGAGATACCATGACCACGGCAACTCTTATAAGAGAAAGCATTTAATTGGAGTTTGTTTACAGTTTTAGAGGGCAGTCAATTTCATATTGCATCATTTATATTTTCCCTTCTGGATTTTTGTTTCAGGACTCATAGCAGGAATACATTTTCATAATATGTTTTCTGTTTGGACTCTACTATCTGAAAGCACAGTGTTTTTAAATGACATTTAAAAATTATTGTATTTAATATGAAATGAAAAAAGTCTGAACTATGTAAGAGGCAGGCCAGAGCAAATGATAAAGGCTTTCTGGAGATGTAGTTCAGTGATAAAGTGCTTGTATGAAGTGCTTGAGGAATACAAATTTGTTTTTGTATTTTGAAAAGTCCTGTTTATCCATCAGGACCTAAGGCAAATATTTACCACTTTGTATCACCCCTGGGTCTTCAGCTATTGCTTCATGGTCTAGAGTGCTTAAACTAGTCCTTAATACAGTTCCCATAAAGTTCTGCCCATAAGGTTAGGCATGCTTTATTAAGCTGTGTGCAC
>LZPO01046802.1:702757-717086 GCA_001675575.1 Neotoma lepida
GTTAAGTACATAGTCTTAAATTACTTCAAGACATGTTATTAATTTGATGGCAAGATGTGGAAAAGTTCAGTCTCTTTGCATGAAAAAAAACTTTTCAGACAAATGTTGCATGTCATAATTATTCAACTCTGAAATTTTTATGTTAAGTCAACTACTTATAATACACTTACAAATAGTTACTTATTTCCAGTGAAACTATCTTTTAAGAAACAAATCCCATTCCTCAAGAACTTAAAGAAAGACATAGGATACAGGCATTTTACTTCTGGGGTTGGACCTTAAGCAAACCAAAGCAGGAAGAGGAGACAGCTCCGCTGATAAAGTGCTCATCTCAAAAGCACTATGACCTGACTTTGGTCCCCAGAAGCAATGTAGATATTGTGAGGCAATGGTAGTATGTTCCTGTAATCCCAATCCTGGGTAGGCAGAGACAGAATGGTCCCTGCAGCTTACTGGCTGACCAGTCTAGCCTATTTGACAAACGCCAGGCCAGTGTGAGACACTGTCTAACGAAAGAAGCTGGATGATGTTTCTCAGGATGATACTGAGGTTAACCTTGGGCTTAGACATCAGAAAACCACATGTGATGACATGCAGTTGTAAATTAACCCAGCAATGATAAGGTAGACAAAAAGAGATCCCTGAGACTCCCTGGGCAGCTAACTTGTCCTCTTAATGAGCTGAAGGTTACTGAGAGACCCTGTCAAAACAAACAAAAAAGGTGACCTTTGCCTCAGGAATGACAACAAAAGTTACTCTCTTTGTATACACAATAACTGGGGAAGGAATACAGTTGCAGAATAGCTTGGGAATAATTGACTAAAGATGGAGGCCAGGATATTGTTTCCTCAAGAAGCCAGTAGAAAAAAATGTACATCTTACAACAGTAGTAATATTGCTCATTAGTCACTTATCTATTGGAAGTATGTGACCATATGCTTACTGTGATTTCAACACCCATTCTTGTCTTTTTTTCAGTGTAACAATTGTGTCTGAAAATAAAGTATGAGGAAGAGAGAATCACATATTAAGAGAGATGTTTGTGTCAAACAAAATATAAGTTTAAGCATTTATTTAATTTTTGGCCCACATAGAGATACAATAAACAAAGGGGAAAAAACTTATTAAATGCTGCAAGTATTGCTTAAAGTGAAACAGAAAATATTGCTTATTAACGCAAGTAAGAAGTAATTTGCAACAAAATTAGCTCAAGAGAAAGTGAGGAAAACTCACATTTACCACTTTCATTATGTGGTTCTAAGATAGATGTAAATACTATCATTTTGAAGAGGGATAGATCATAAGCAGAAGAGAAAGTAGAATTTTTGAAAAGATACATATTTAAATGTGGAAACGCTGCTTCCAATACTCCCACTGAGAAATATGCCATAAAACCCTCTACAGTGCATAATATACAAATGAAGCTCCTCCAGCTCCTCCAGATAAATATTCTATGGAACTGGAAAGTACTATAATTTAATAATTTAATGTTATCAGAAAAATAAATAAAAATGCCGAGGTGACTTACCTCATTTTTCTTGGGAAATTCATGTACTGAACAGTTCAGAGCCCATTTGATGCAAATCTATGCTACATCACATGCCAAATAGTTGTAGTCAGACAACTAAAACAACTTGATATTGCTCTAAGATTATAAGCTTTCTCACAAGGAGAGGGTGCAAATAATGCAAATTACTACTGGCCTACAGGCTACTCTAATCTAGGCTTTTCTTCTATTTAGTTCCCCTCTTCCCAAATGACTATAGTTTTTGTTAAGTTCACAATTAAAATTAACAAACCCAGTAACTGAAATAGAAATGATGATATGTATTTTTACTATTATAATAAACCTTAAAACACAATAATAATTAAGGAAAAATATACCATGAGTTTGAGGTATAGGACATAGAAGATGTTGGAAGAAAAGGAAGGACCATTATGTAAGACTGGTGTGGTATTTCATACATTAGCATAACATATATTTAAGAACAGTACCTATATATTTAACTTCATTATTATGTTCATATCTTAAACGTTGTCTGCCACCTTCAGAATAACCAAGGTATAATTAATCACCCACAAATCAACCTTAGATAGTCTTCATAATTCACTTCATATAGTTGAGTGAGTTAAGAAATTCAAATAATAATTATGCAGTTACTAATTCAAATTTTTTGAGAAACCAAGAAGTTAAAATATTAGGATTATATTTTTGATGAGATCCCTATTTTCTACTCTTTATCTTTTTTTCTGGAATAGTGCCACAATTAATTAGTACCCTAATAAAAGCAGTTTATAAAATGAGTATCTGGATGCTTGTAAGTCTCCATTGCAGAAAATAATTGTTTAGCTATACCTTGAAGTAAAGTTATAATAAAATTTTAATTTTTTAGTGCAGACTAAATGATGTTAAATCATTCAATAAAAGCGTACACTAGCATAGCTCATAACACTAAACAATATAAAATCCAGAACTTAAAAGTAGCAAAAAATATTGCATAAATATTAACATTGTCATTTTAGGTGTCCTCTCTACCAGGAATTTAAGATAACATTCTAAATGAAAACTTTCTTCCATTAAATGTCATTCAAATTACTATGTAAACATTTCCTATGTATATGAATTTGTAGCGAAACCATAAGTGATGTGTAATAAGATCCTTCTGAGAACTTCTTTTTCAGAATAGTTCTTTAACTTTTCCTAACCTCATTCGTCAAAAGAAATAATTAAATAATTATCATTGCATCTTCCTGTGTCATATAACCTATCATACCAGGAAATGATGCAGCAGTGGAAGCTGATAAAATATGCACTCTTAACATACCTAGCTCGAGGCTAGTAAATGCAGGCTATTTGTTTTTTTTTAACCTTTCCTGTCCATGGCTAAAATGTGTGAGAACTGAACACTCATTGACTCGTTATTTATTCAGCAAATACAGCTATGACCCCAATATGATTTGGATACTGTATTTAAAGATATAATATATATAGATTTAATATATGTATGATCTAATATATAAAAATCAACACGTGAACACTTGCAACAAAATATATGGGAGGAAAATAAATGAACAACTCACTATTTTACTACAAATCAGCAATGTTGTTCATGTTGAGCGCTATAAATGTATAATATGAGCATGACTAATGCTGCATACATATCACACTCAGCAAAGATCAGAGAGAAGTAGTTTTGAATTGAGGAGGAATTGACTGTATCTGGGGAAAGTTTAGTTGAGAAGCCCTGTTTAAATGTCATGGAGAAGGAATCCGTGGAGTCATAAACAATTAGCTTCATTCTATGCCAAAAAATAGCAGTGTCTTTGGCTAAGCAGAGTGCAGTAGAGTGTTTGCTGACCATGCATGAGGATCTAGGTCCAAGCTCTAGGATACAAATAATAAACTTCACACTGCTTTAAAAAATATCTATCTACTACTGTCATATATATATCTCAATACTTACTAAACAAAGTATTTGATATTTGTTATATTTATGGCAGCTAAAATAGATTGAACATTACAAATAGAATTTCCAGATAAAGGGTGAGGTATTTTCAGGTGAAGTAACGATATTTATAAATTTTGCACAGATTCAGTTTTAAGTAGAGTAATAGAAAAGTATGGTACAAGATTGATGAGATGTGAATGATTGTTCAAGGTGGTAAACAGAACGTCATCAAATTTGGTTACGTGTGGATAGTTTGAAATTTTTAAGTTATAAAACAACATTCTGAAATAAGATAAATTAGAATTATGGGATTTAATTTATTCTCTGCCAATGCTTTCTTCAATTAGTTTAACAGTTAATTTTAAATCACATGGGTTGGGGAGGAAAACTAAATGAGACGCACGATTTCCTTTTACTTAGAGCTCATTTAGGCCATGCATTTTGGAGAAAGACAGAGGAAGAGGAGCAGGAGGAAGGGGAGGAAGCTTGAAAACGAACTTACTATGGCAGGCAATGATAGAGATGTAGAGTGTATGGAAAATGTCATGGGCTCCACATCTGCAATTCAAACATTTGCCATTAGGTGGTGCTAATTGTGAGCCATGACTTCAGATTTGACTTGTGGTGGTAATCTCATTCCTCTTGTCAAGACAAACCTTTTCCCCACAAACAGTACTCTTGCTTTCAAAAACAGAAAACATCATGAGGTAGGATGTCTTCAAACAGCAAACAAAATCAAGGAATTAAAAATAAAGTAATAGTAAAAGCCTTATCTTCCATGTACATTTTATTTATTTAAGTTAAATAAATCCCATTTAAAATATGTAATGAACATTCCTTCCTAATTATTTTCAGATATTTTAATATTATCTGTCATCTTGAAATTTGTGCTAGTGGAATGAAAATATAATGGTGTAGAACCAGCTACAAATTTGGTAATAGTACGTAATGTCTTCTCTAAAGAAAGCTGATTGTGAGGCTTTGCCTATTATCTTAGGAATGTGACTACTCTTTAACCTTAACATTTTGAGTCCAGAATATTCCAGCAGAATATTACTCCTTAGACTTTAATATGTGTTTTATTTACCAATTTGTAACAGGCATTTCTCGCCAGGATATTATTTACCTCAGCATTTTTCAAGTTACATTCACAATTACATCATAAATGATATACAGATTTTATGTAGTTTTTACCATAGACTGAAGATTACATAATCTGCTGTCATGTATTTTCCCTTATTAAAGTCCTTTTTAGCTAGCTTTTGTGATATAGATATCCCTTACTGTATTTTACTAAGTACAAAATGTCATTGAAATACTTTACTTAGGTTAATTAAGTAATTTAAAATTATTCTTGTGCAGCAGTATTTGGAAAACTGCTTGTTACCAACTAAGACATACTTTTGGAGCAGAATATTTCCTCAGACCAATATAAACAAACTTTGAATAGAGAAATAAATTTTATGTAATAGTGTCATGTCATTATGCAATTATACAGTTAATCTTTATTCACTTCATATTTTATATAAAAAAGTAACATGTAAAATTCAAGGGTAAGGGTTTGTAAAAATCTTCATTGTTAATTCAGAAGCCAATATTATCACCCTGGTATTGTGATCCCTAGATAATATAACTATGAAATTTTTACATGTATTTATTTATGTCTGTAGCTGGGAGTTTTCCTGTGTCCCACCCAGTCCTGCAGCTGCTCAGACCCAAGTAAACACACAGAGACTTATATCAATTACGAACTAGATGGCCTGTGGCTCAAGCTTCTTGCTATCTAGCTCTTATATCTTAAATTAACGCATTTCTATTAATCTGTAAGTTGCCACATGGCCATGGCTTACAGGTACTTTTACATCTTGCTTCTCCTGCCGGAGGCTCACAGCAACATCTCCTTCCTCTCCTTTCTCCTCCCACTATCTCTCTTGGATTTTCCAGCCTGGCTCCATCCTGCCCTGCCATAGGCCAATGCAGCTTTATTTATCAACCAACCAGAGCAATATATACTCACATCATACAGAAAGACATCCCACAGCATATGTCTTTATTTGGGTTTGGGTATGCATGTGATCTAGTGTACATATGGAGTTCAGAGAACAACCTGCTGTACACCATAAGGTTTCTAAGGATCAAACTTATGTCATCAGGCTTAGATGTTAGCACTTACCTGCTGAGATCTCTCACCATCCTTTAATGCCATTTTTAAACAATCCTCTTTTGTTTTAGGAACAGATTTTTTTTAAGAAACCTAAAGTCCAAAAATCAATGTAACTAGAAGATTTCTCTCTAAATTTCTTATTATTTCAAGAGCACATAAAATTGATTTTGTGTATGTATATACCAAAGCACTCTACCTACATAGTATTAATTATTAATAATGAGATAAGTCAATACCTGAGAAATGAAATAGATAATAGCATATTATACTGACAAACAGATTTAAAATATTTTAGGAGATATTTTCAGGCACATAAGCACATATTTTGCCTGTACTTATTTGGAAAAATCTTAGCAAACATTTACCAAATGAAAAAGAAGTCATATTCTTTTAAATGTAATTATTTTACTGGAATAATGATACTTTCCCCTTCTAGAGATTGGTGTTTGAAAATATTAGACAGAATCACCTGATTAGACATTGGGTTTGAATAACAAAAGACCATAACAGAGAAGTGTTGAGGATGATAGCTGAGGAAATAAATCTTTACAGGATGATTCTATTTTAGTGAGCCTTCTAAAATGCATTTGAGTTGAAGAAAAGCAACGTGTTCCATCTTTATCTTGTCTTCTGTAACAAAACTTAGATAATCTAGCATGTTTCTTGTTACTTGGGTTTAGACATTGGCTATCAAGTCACATAAGATATAGGAGATACAAGTCCCTGGAAAACTGAATCAGAGGTGGAAATGGGACAATACGTAGCTAGTTCAAAGTGAACCCAGAAAAATCATTTAATTATGACTGAAGATAGCATTTCAAGAAAGAAAGTCTCATTTTGTATGTTGGAAAAATTACCATAGTCCTTGTTTCTTAGGTCAGTGTCAGTGGCATGAGAAGTTTTCTGTTCTAGTGATCACTATAGAAGAAGCCGGTTGAGATTAATACAAGTCATATCAGAACTTTCACTTAAGCTTATAACAAAGTGGTTTCTAACCTGGGTATATGACTTATGAAAAAGTACACATTTAAGAAAAGTTAGCATTTATTGTGAAAGTCAAAGCAAACCCAGAGTGAGAGAATTCATCATATATATGTATATATATGTATATATATACACATATATGCATATATATATATGACTTCTCTAGTCTCTTAAAAATTAGCCATGAAAAAATGTAAAACATGACATATATTTGTATACACACACACAACTCAATCTTCTGCAGGAACCAAAGTATAAATCATTAAATTGAACAATATTTATTGCCAGACTAGACTTTGAATCACAAAACAACCATGGAGACCAGTAATGATTTGGAGTAAGTGGGAGAAAAATTGCTTCAAGTAAGGTGTGTGTAATTGCAGACAAGTTTGAGTGTGTAAAACTAGATGCTGACATATGGATTCTCCATTCATGAAAATAAACCTAGAGAAAATGTGCAGCTTCGGGGTAGACAGTCTGGAATTCCAGCTTACATAAAGCTATGGGCTGATGGAGGCCTGAAAACAATGGCACAACATTACAACCCAGGACTGTGGTAAAGTTTGTCTCTTGATTTAGGAATACATCGAAATTATCCCACAATAATGCAGCACTGCAAGAACTTAGAACTTTGCGAAGCTGAATAGAGACAGTAGGAAGTAATGTAGATGCAAACACAAAATGTTAAGTCAGAATGAAAAAGGATGGAGAACAGGAAAGAATGTAGAATTTCTAGTAAAAAATGACAACAATGTACACTTATCTCCCTTCTACTGCAAACTGTTCTATGATAACACTAAAGGAACAAAAATATACAGTTGTAAAATGATAAATGAAGAAACATCTACAAAGACTTATCAAGTCTATAAAGAAGTGATTTTGCTAAGGAACATTCACTGTCTAGAACCCTAAAAAGACTCTGTAATTGAAAGCACTAAGAATTTTAGAAGATTAGACAGTCTAAATTAAGACTGGCTGGAAATAACATAATTATGTAAAGCAGTTGAAAAGGGGTAATTATATTCCAAGTACCTAGGTCAGAGTGCTTAGACCTTAACCTCTAGCATCCAAGTTAGACATGAGGCAGTAGTTTCTACTTCAGTGTGGTCAACATAGAAGGACTGTTGGCACATGGTGAACTGGATCACTTTATGGAAAGGGTGAGATACCATACTAAAAATGAGGGGTTCAACTTAAATTCAGTAGATTTGATAGGAAGATCCACAGTCTCCATCATTCTCTGGCCCTTCAGTTTCTGTCTTCTGACTAGTATATTATAAATTTATTCTGCAGAGAACCTATAATCAACCTGTAATCAGGTCAACTACCCAAACATAAGTCCATTTAGGATGCTATAAAAAATGTTGTAAACAGGATGTTTTATAAACAGCAAAAAAGGATTGCTTTTAATTCTAATGAATAGAAAATCCATATGTAAGGTATTGGCAAATTTGATGTCTGTTATAGGTCTACTTCATGGCTCATGGATGACCATCTTGTTATAGTAATTTCTTGTAACAGAATGGATAAGGGTCTCTGTTGAGCCTCTTTTATGTGGCCATGAATTCCATTCACAAAGGTTCTGGCCTCAGACCATACTTACTTCCCAAAGTTTCCACCTCTTGATACCATCCCTTTTAGGTAAAGAATTTAAGATAAGTGTTTTTGGCAGAAATATTCAGATATACTAAGCTGAGAACCACTTAGGTAATATGCGGACCCCTCTAATGACTTTGCAACAAAGAAAACCTATCAAATATTTGAAAAGGTATAGACGTGTTCAGTGAACTTCCAAATAAATTAAAGAAAGAGGGGATAGATTTCCAGTTATTTGAAAAACAGTCCTCTCCAACACAGAAGATCAACCAGCACAAAAATAAACTAATATATGAATGGGGTAGGGGTGGAGGACCATAGCAACTACACAGACTAAGAAAATTTGAAGACAGACAAAGGCACAGATTCTAAAATTACTTTAAATAATTAAAATATCAGATGATTCTGCCAATCATATGAGAAAAGGAAGTCCAAGAATCTATGTAAAATATTTCAGAGAAAATGAGCATTCTTAAAAATACAACCAATGAAATCAGTCTGTATGGTAATAGAATGATAGGAATATGATATTTGATATTTATCCAAATCCAGAGATTGTATAACACCATGAGTGAACTCTAGTATCAATTACAAACTTGGGGATGATATGCCTATGTAGGTTCAACATTTGTTAAAAATGGCTTGGGATTTGACAATGGAGTGAGATGCATGTGTAAGATACAGGAGGTACATGAATAATCTGTCTCTGTGCTCCTCAGTTTCATTGTTAACACAAAACTATACTAAAATAATATCTAGTAAAATTGAATAAACAAAATAAAAGTTTCAGAAGAGAGTCAAAGGATAAATTTGAAGAAGCTTCCCATAAAATTGCATAAACAAAGACAGAAACTATGAGAAGAAATATAAGAATCTCTAAAGATCAGTCAAAGTGCTTCTCATATTGAAATGATTTTATACTTGAGAGATCAT
Organism: Neotoma lepida; assembly: GCA_001675575.1. NCBI lineage: Eukaryota > Metazoa > Chordata > Mammalia > Rodentia > Cricetidae > Neotoma > Neotoma lepida. The sequence continues at coordinate 711,884 of LZPO01046802.1, forward strand.
TGAACAATATATGGAGCATTTAAGAAGGTAGGAGACCACTATGCAACTTTCACCTTGTGAAGAGTGACCAACAAAATGTACAATATGTTTATTCTTAATAAATAATTATTCCGGTCCATGTCAGTAGTGTCTCAGTTGCTAAACTATGACCCACATTGTATAATATCAAAATGGTATGATTTGCAGGAAAAAAAACAAGAGAAACACTTGTGGAGAGGAAATTATTAAAGAAATGATGAAACTGTCTTAGAACAGATTTGATGTACCATGTTCCCACATCAATAAGGAAGTATCTAAAGTCACACCTAGGGCTATCATGATGAAATTTCATGAAAACGGGGACAGGTAATACATGAGCTGACTCCAATGATGATTTTCCGGGTTTCAAGAAAAATAGAATCTGAGAGAAACATGAAGCATTGCCTTTATGCTTCTCAGAGTAATTTTTAACCTTGCTTCTGGACCGTATGTGATGGTTTTAAAACTATGTTCACAGATTATTTAACACTTTTCTCTGCAAGGGAAGGATTGATGCTAAAATTTCCTTCCATTCAATGTGCATTGCATTTACTGGTTTTCTTGTGATCATATGCCACTTCTAAATTTAGGTTACAGAAAGGCTAGTGTCCTTCCTATTTTCCTTTCTCCCTTTCCTCTCTTTCTCTCATTCTTTTCCCACATTTCCCTCTGTGCTTAATAATCAATATTCTGTGTGCTTTTTCACATTTTACATGATTTCAGAATAAGCAAGGCTTACTAAAAAAAGGGATGCAAAAATGATGATATGCACTTGAATAATTAGGCTACCCGAGGCTGTAGCTTTTGTCTTCTCTGTAGTCTCTTCCTCTTCCATGCCCCATTCCGTTCTCTGTCACCAATTCCTTCTTCCTTGAGAAATTGTATCCTGACATCACCTTGAAAGAAACTGGGATATTCTTTTAGGTGTAAACCATTCGACTCCAGGTAAATCTGAAGAGATTGTAGGTATAGGCAACAACTTATTGAAAACTCCTGACATATCTTATGAAGCTTTAACCTTGATAAGCCATGTTTAGAGCTTTAAAAATCAGAAACTAGGCTGGGCAGTAAATGTGTTTGGTTTAAAATCTTAAGTCCTGAGGCAATTAGATTCTCAGCAATACACAAGTTATATACCCCGAGAAAATAGAAATGAAAAGAGAGGAGATAAAGTCAATTTCAGAGCGTCTCCAAATTTGCCTCCTTCAAACCCTCTTTTTAGTCCATCTATGAAATAGCATAATCTAACAAGTGAGGAAGAAAGTCATGGAAGAATGCAATTATGTATTAGTCATGATCACCTATGTTATGCTGTAGTAACAAGTAAACCCTCAAGTATCAATAACTAGAAACACGCAGAGCAGTTTTTTTTTCCTTGCAATAAATTCAACATGAATCAGTCAAGTGTTCTGTTTGAGTAGTCCCTCAGGATCTCTGTTGTAGTCTTCTATCATTCTACTGTAACATTACAAATTGGAATATTCACCAGGTCAGAGAAAATGTGTGGACATGTCACTATGACTTTTAAATATTTCCACCCTGAACAATTTTCATTACATCATTGTACATCATTGCCCACAGTAACTCATAAGACTAAAATTCATGGATTGTAGTATATTATAATCATAAGATGTAGGGCCATTAGGAATATGGTAAGCACTAGTATTATGTACCAAACTTAGATAAACAATATCACACACACACACACACACACACACACACACACACACACACACACACACACACACACACACACACTCACAAGGAACCAAATAAATTTAGGAGAGTGATGTCAGGAAGATGCATGGGTAATCTTGTGACAAGAGCTGTATAACTAGTCCATAGAACAACCAATGTTGACATGATCAGGAAATGGGGCTCTGAATCAAGGAATCAATGATAAAATTCACTTGAGAAGCAGAGGCAGGGAGATCTCTGTGAGTTCAAGGCCAGCCTAGTCTACAAAGCTAGTTCCAGGACAGCCAGGACTGTTGCAGATGGAAATCCTTTCTTGAAAAACCACACCAAACCAACCAACAAACAAAAGTGATGATAAAATAAACAGTGCTAAAAATGGATAGAGTATCTACCATGTTTGAGTGTGCTAAGAGGTTATTTTACTATTTTGTTGGAGAGTCACATACAAAATATATGATAGAAGTAGAATTTGAAAGTTCAGTAAGTACACAAATTACATCACTATTTCACATCATACATAAGCTATATTATACATTGTATATTGATTACAATGAAGAGTAAACTATTACAAAAACACGTAAAATATGTGAAATTTTATTATTTAGATAAGAGAACAGTTTCTCTGTCATAAAATAAGATTTATAAAGAAAAGATTGTTATATTTGACCATTTAAATTCAAATATCACACAAAGACATCATAAACAAGGTTAATCATATGTTCATAGAATATATTTCCATATAAAAAGCAAGCTATAAGCATCAGAACTTAGTAAAAATTTTCTGATCAATATTTTTAAAAACTAATAAAAATGTTTCAAAGTTTTAAAAAATATGAAGTGATGCAGAAAAACATCTGTACATCAAATACATACAGAGATCAATACTGGTTATCATTAACTATTGAAAAAATACGAGAGAGATAATATTCACTTTAATCTCTGGTAAAATTAAAGAAGTCTAATGGGTTAGTAAAGGCACTGACTATTATTGTAGGAATTTAAGTTGAGACAGTCAAATAAGCAGTTGTATAGTTATTGGAACACATGGAAAATTAGAGGATTTATTTTCATGAAATTTGGGTAGAAAATAGAGCTCAGGAAACCATATTAAATAGTGTATGTTTTCAAGAATTTTGTCACATATAAAATTGTTTAAACTCACAGTAAGTTTTCAATTTTGCTTGTTTTTAAAATAAACTGCTTGAGCAATAATGAATGCAAAACAAATAAACGTTAGGTCAGAGGACCTTCGGCAGCCTTTATAATATCAATTTAGTCCATCTTGTCACTCATCCATTCCTTCCATACCACTGATATTTGACCATGTCCCTCATCCTACCAGCATAAGCACTGCCTATGAACTTGTGACAACTACAAATTCTCAGACATGCCATATTAGAAATTTGAGGATGGAGTCTAGCAAACTCTATTTGGAAGATCCCGCTAGGAGATTGATAATAAATTTGAGAAACTATATAATGATTTTTTATGTGCTTCCTCTAGTTCATAAAGTGCCCTCCTTCCTTTCTTTGCCTTGGCAAACTCTGATCATCCTTCTAGGCATCCATGTACTGTCTGGTTTTCTCTACTGTAAAGACGTTGCTAACAATTGCTGCATTCTCTTCTCACAACTTCTGAGGCAAACTTAAGATCCTCTTGACTTGCGTAACCATTTTCTCTCTCTTTGGATTCTCTCAAAAGCAAAACCTCAGGCATATATGCCAGTTTTAGGTTATTTGAAAGGTGTAGGATGTCTTAGGAGGCTAAAAGAAGACTGAAAACATGAACCCAGTACAGCAGGTGTGTTTTCAACCCAATTAATGCTTTGAGAACTCTGTCCCCAACAGAAAGCTCTGGGAAGCAGCATAAAGCAAGGACTTTCGATTTATCTCCTTGTTCTTGCTAGCAAACTCTTCTACTTACTCAATTATTCTTATCAACTATGTCTCAGAGAAGCTCTCAGGGGAGTTCATCCTTGAGCAGTTTGACTCGCCATGGTTGGAATTAAAACTGGCCGCTTTAGCAAGAGGGGACCCTTAAGCATTAAAATCCAACTGCTGGCATTGGAAATTTGGCTTGCATAATTGAAATGAAAACTCAAGGCCACATGTCCAGGGCAAAATTAGTATCTGCTACAACTATAGTTCTTATTTTCCTTATTATTTTTAATGCACACATTAAGCTATGATTTTTTGATTGACAGATTTATACCTTTCTTTTCATTGATCACCCTTGAATATAGTACATTATTAACCCCAGTACTAATCATTCAATAGGTGTTTATTAAATGAATGAATAAATGGCTAACTTGATCCAAATTCAGATCTTCATGCATATTTATGAAATACTCTAGGCATCCATGGAAGCTGACAGTTTTACTTCTTAGATATCCTACCTTTTTCTGTATTTGTGTTTGTTTTTCCTATTTTAAAAATGGTTCTGACTGCTCCTCTTTTTGCAAAAGCTATGTTTACGTGCCTGAGAGCATAGCATATACTGATGTTAATCAAACTTTCGATGGAACGTCTAAAATGATAGCAAAGCATCTGCTCTAATTAAATAATAAAGTAACCTCTACAGGTTTAGACATGTGCCTTCAAGTGTAAGAAAGAAAAAAAAAACGAATATAGTAAATTTATGCCAAGAACATTTCCCTCATGTACATGTGTTTTAATAAGATGGAATGTAAAATAGCAAAAGATACCTGATTTCTAGGATAATATTTATTCATAAGGTAGTCAGAAAAGATAAAAATTCCTTTGACTTCAAGTTGCTAATGTCACATGCTATTTTAGTTCAGTGAATTGGAAGTTGTGTTTCTTCTGCAGTTTCTCTTTGTAACAGTCTTGCTCACAGTAGTACAGCCAGGCTGGGGAACAGGAGAGCCCTGTATCCTGATAGACATAGCATCAGTATACTCAAGGTAAAATGAGCATTCCAGCTACACTTCTCAAAAGAGACTCCTGACAGATATAATTTAGTTAACATTTTTTTTCCGTGTGTATAAACTTAAATGCACTTTGTAATTAAATAATTCTGTAATTTAACAAGAAAGTACTATAGACCCCTTCAGTCTAACTAATTGGTGAAATCCTCAAAAAGCTGTCATGTCTAGTGAAATTATTTCTCATTTTCCTTATTACTTTTGATCAGTTAAGCTTAGAAAATTTCTTCTTGTTATTTCAATTGAAATGTTACTTTTGTCGTCTTTGATGCTAATTCCCTGTTAATGTCACTTGGCGCCTCTATTTTTTTTTTCTTTGTAAGTATAGCTGTATCTACATTATTCAAAATTAACAGCAGAATTTTTCTTTCTTGGAGAATTTACTTTTTTATATTAGTTGACACTCATAAAGATCACCATTAATAGATTCTGATTCCACGAACTTTGAGAGTGGGTATTATAAAAACAATACGTTGGAAAGGTTAGGATTTCAGATAGTAAAACAGCTTGGCATGCTCATTAACATCACACATTAGGAGTAGG
>LZPO01046802.1:717166-734844 GCA_001675575.1 Neotoma lepida
GCTGGCCTCGAACTCACAGAGATCCACCTGCCTCTGCCTCCCGAGTGCTGGGATTAAAGGCGTGCGCCACCACCGCCCAGCTGGAGTAGGGTTCTTTGTGACCAACTTAATAGGCAATGCAGTCTGATGCAAGGAAATGATTCCAGGGAAATTAAATAAAAGAGAAAATGGAATTTTCTGTGTAGAATAAAGATAAATTAAAAGGATTTTTCTTCCGTATTTATTTCATCCTTTAATTATTGATGATGATGATGATGATGATGATGATGATGATGATGATGATGATAAGGTGGTACTACAGACTGAAAAAGAACCTCGGGCACATTATACAAGAATTTTCCCACTAATCTATATCTCTAGCCCTCCTTTTACATTTTATTCTGAGATGGGATCTCACTATTTTGGCCAAGCAAGCCTTTAAATCAGTCTGTAGTCCACGAAAACTCAGAATTTTGAATTCTCTTATATCAGCCTACCACTCATCTGAGATTGCAGGCTTACACATTCAGGGATAGTTTATTTTTGTATTTGTATGACTGTACTATAATTCTTAAATAATATATTCTAAAATACACAAGTATCATAATCTCTACTTTTAATCTTCCTAAGGATTTAATCTTTAAAAGGAGTCCTTATAAAAAAGAGAGATGATTTATAAACTAACTTCCAGATACCCTTTATCATTTCTAGTTATACATTTTAACTGTGCCTTTGAAAGTTTCATGTGTACATGCATTTACTTCATAATTTAATAATAGCACATAAATGTGACAACTATACAAATATGTGTATATACTTATTCATATATAATTACATGGAAGTTGTGATTAATATTTCCACCATTGATTCTTTACTTATTTTATTTCAACAAATTTTACTACAATATTTATAATCCTTATAAAAACCTTGTACAGTAGAAATTATACTTATTTCACAAATGTCAATTCTGAAATTGATAGATTCAAATAACTTGGTGGAAGTTTGTATAGCATCAATAAGCAATAACATGAAATTTCAAGGTCAAAGTGTCCTGTCTTCAAATTTTACTTGCTACATAATTGTATTGTTTTACTACCTGCACTTAACCAAAAATTATATCCCCTTTTTGGCATAAGATAATTTAAAGTTACCTGAACTATTCTACCAATGGTTTACCTCCTAGCATAGATGTGGAAAATTTCACAAAATCTCATCACTAGTTCAAGAAATCTAAGCAATTAACAAATGTTGAGAGAGGATGAATTAGTCTTAGTCACGGGTGAACTCCATGATTGAGTTATCCAATACCAAGTGGTCAGCCCTAGAAACATACATATAGGCAACACTGAGTAGAATTATTTGGCTATATTTATATGTTCATTCATTTATATATAGCAACAATGGGTACCAAAAAGAAGCTTGTGAATTTGAGGTGTAATAATAAGAGGGACAAGAGAGGAGAGGGATGGGGAAATTGTGCAACTAAAATTTTAAAACATTTAAAAATTAATACTAAAAGCACATCAAATCATAAAAAAGAAATTACTGATCTGCAGAACATGTTTCCATTAAAACATATAATAATACAAAATTGATACCTATTGCACATATTAAAATTAATCATTTGAGTACTTGAATTTAATTTCCAAAAGTTTGTTAGTTGTTAGATTTTCTGATGTAGAAAACATAGCAACAGCAACAGCACAAATCAAAGTAGGGAAATTCTTTAAAGGAGAACAAATAAAGAGTGTTAGGTTGAAAGGAACAAATTTCAATTACAACAGATAAGCTCTGTATATCTACTCTGTAACACCGTGCATGTAGTTATCGAGGATATAATGTATACCTGACATTACAAATTCCTACTGTAAACAATTACTGAAGTAGGTGAGAGGAATCTTTGTAGGCGAGTGGTGTTTTTATGTTTTGGATGGTACTTAGTTCACCTATGAGTCTACTGTAGAGATCTGTTTTTTTGTCTTTCATGAGATTGTTTGGTGACTTGAATGACAGAAAAAAGCATTATATCAACGTATATTTTTGCCTTGTATCCCTGATTAGAAACATACAACCCTGCTTCCCAAATCTTACCTTTTTCATATGCAAAAGGGATATAATAATAGTACCCACCCCAAGGTGTGTTTGAGAATACTGAATATTTAAATCTGTAGGTGTTAGTAGAGAGCTTAACAAGTTTTTGGCCAAAACTCCATACAGCTGTTTTGAGGGGAAGCTTATTACAGCTTATTACATACATTCCATGTTTTATCTCTGGATGGAAATGAAGACATTGTTGCTTTGAATAACATACTGACTAATAAATTAGAGATAATACTTAGAAGCTAGTGTCTCATATTACAGAATAGTCACTGGGTGTGCAATCTAGATGATGTGTAAATTACAATTGAAATAAATGCCCACATTTTTTAGGAAAGAACCATGAATCTCTCAAGTTCTCAAAGAATTTTAGCTTAAATTCTTAGAGACTGTAATTATTTAATTAAGTTTACTGAATCAGTTTCCATAATTGATTTCTCCAAAAGAGCGCAACACTATAGCTCACTAATAGAAAACTCTTTCTGCTACTTTCGGTATTTTTAGAGAGTGCTAATTGTGCCAAATCAACATGTTGAAATTGTATAATTTTTAGGTTAACATTAGCATAAGCTCACATTGTTGAGTTTTTTTTGTCAGAAAGTTTGCGGGAATAGTATACCCTAAATATTGTCCCAACACAATGGAACTGTCAAGTATCACACTCTTCACACTTTCACTAGTCTAAAGGGACTTTGGACTGTAGCAAAAATGTTTATAAAAGAAAGAGGAAGGTAGATTTCCAGAAGCCTCTAAACCAGTATATCAAAGGCACTTTTCACTCCATGTTATATAATTCGGTTAAGCAATCAAATCTAGGGGAGGTGGAAACAAGGATCATTCAAACATAAAAATATAAGTAACACTTACTAATACTTATAATGTCTCTTCCTAAACAAAAATAATATGTTTTATAATATCCTAAAATCTTAAGTGCTGATAAAATGTATACATATATTCACATGAGACAGAGAGCAAACACAAACACAGAAAGTTACACAGACATAGAGTAAACACACACACACACATGCATGCACACATATACAAACAGAGGGAAAACTTCTCATGAAAATACCTAATTTATCTAAGAATAATTCTGCTTACTGATAAGGCTATTAGCTGTCCCCTCCATATACCTATAACATGGCTGGAAAAGGGAGGATTTAAAATACTTGGTCATAGACAGACCAGCAAAGTTGTAAAAGTACATTAAAATAAGGTTAAAATATATTGAATTCTTATAATAACTTAAAGTATTTGTAAGTCAATAATATCATCAACATTTATCAAGTTTTATCGTTATTAATTTTATTTTATTTTATGTGTATAGGTGTTTTCCATAGATATCTGAATGTACATGTATGGATAATTCCTGTGTCTGAACATCTCTTGTGGGTGCAATACCCATAGTGTCCAGCAGATTCCGTGGAACCAGAGTTACAGATGGTTGTGAGCTGTCCTGTGGGTGTTGGAAATCAAACATAGGTCCTCTGCAATATCACCCAGTGCCCTAAATTGTCTCTCCAATCTATATAATTATTATTTTTAAAGTAACACCACTGAGTATTTTGTTGAATGGCCAATGTTATCAATACTGTTTTAGTGTGAAACACCATTTGAAAAATCAACATGTTGACTAGTTCTTAAGTAATCGTATGTCCTCATATTTGCATAACACCTTCTCAGGCTTGCACAGTAATTGTGATTGAGCTCCCTAATTTGTCTATTAAATAATCATTCCATTTTTTTATTAATTCTATCAACAATTTTCTAAAAATAATATTATCTAAACAATTTTCTAATAGGGTCTTTTAGTAACAAGTTTGGATACCAAGTTTGAATTGTTACAAAGTTGACAAAGTAACTAAAATTTGTATTGCTATAAATACCACTAACGTGTTTTTGTCATCCATAGGCTATAGCATATCTCTATGCTCTGCATTAATTTTACTTTTTTCCTGAGATTAGACTCCAAAAGTTGAAATATGAAAACCCAACATTTATGGCTCCTAAACAGAAGCTATGAATCTGTACAATCTCTCAAAAAACTATTCCTTCATACATAACTTTATAAAAATGCATTGAACACATACAAGTGCCAAGAACAATGCTTGTTACTAAGAAATCATGTTTTCCTATAGCATATCTCTTTCTCTGCTAGGTTTACAGTATACTGGGGGAAAGCAGCACTGTAAATGTGAGTGTACAAATAGGCTACGAAGTAATGTATTATTAGTTGTTTTCCCAAGAAGTTCAAAATGTGTTCTGAAGGGATCTAGTACCAAGAAAGACAGGTACTGTTGAGAAGGTAGCATTCCTAGATTTAGCTAAATGTTCAGAGTAAATGCAGGTTTTGGAATACTTTGCAGATTTTAAGATATTTAATCCTCAAATGTAGCATACACAGCTTACTCTCTCAATGACTATATTGGAAGCACAAAGGAAGTGTGGCAGTGTAGTAATTAGTTGCAGTAGTAATAAACTGAAAATAGCAATGATGAGAAGTAATATGTAGAAGACAAGATATCAGGGGCCATGGCAGTGAGGATAGGGTATACTTAATACCAGTTTTAGTTTGAAGGCACATAGAGACAAAAATCGTGAAAAAAAGGAGAGGTATGAATGTTAACCTCAAAAATTCTACATTAGATATCATTAACTAAGAAGTAAAGATGTACAGAACAGAATAAGAATTTAATGACATAGCAGTTTTTTGATTCACCTAGAATGTACTGGAAAGAATAGCTCACGCAGGCAGAAGCATGTGTGACTAGAAGCAGGCCACACTGCACACAGCATGCTTGATAACTACCCCATGACTGTGTAGATGGACTCCCCTTGGGTCATCCTTCTCCACTTATATACTCTACTCCTTCCCAGAGATCCCAAGGGCACACGCAATTAAAGCAGAATTGCATATAATTTCCTAGGATAGTTAGCTAAATCTCAAGTAGGGGTCACATGACTCTCCCTATGCCCTCTTTCCAAGAAAAAAAAAAATGGAACAGTCCAGAAGCCCAGCTGTAAAAGTCTTTGGTGATAAGGGCCAGAAGAATCCGTGAAGATGGTTACAGTTTGGCTTGAAGAATGGTCCTATACATCAGACCAGACCTGGAAGCTGTGTCATAATCTTGTAGATAAAAGGTTGATTAACTCCTATCCATAGTCCACCTCCTGAGTCACCACATATTTCTGAAAATAAAGTTTTATTGAAATTCAACCACACTCTGTTTACCTTGAGTCTAACACTGGTTTTGAGTCATAACATCATATCTCTGCACCATAAGTCTGAGTCACATAAAGCTTAAAACATTTATTTCTTGAGGCTTTAGTAGATAATATTTGCCAAACGCTACTCCAGATTTCAGTTGAACCTTTGTAAAGTGAATGAGATGCTCCAGAGAAACCTGTCCATCATTTCAGGCAAATCATAGCTGCCTCCCTAAAAACAGTAAAAGTGTATTTAACGATTGAATTAGGTCCATTAAATTTCAAATCCTGCCTAACTTCTTTAACTTTTCATAGGAAAAGGAGTGAAAAGTTATTAGGAGAAGTTGGGGAATCAGAATTGATAGATTTCACCAGTGAAGGAACAATAAAAGCCTTAGAATGTTTTTCTAAACTTGACTGTTATAAAAACTGTGAGAAACTTCAAATCAAAGCAGTAATCCAAAATCATTTGAAGCCTGAGAACCAGTCTCACAACCTAGGGAGGATTAAGGATCAATAAAATAAACAGGGTGTTACAGAATAAAATGTCAATCTAGAGCTGTAAAAATAGCAACACTGGCTATATTGAAAACAGTAAAGCTGAATTAAAAGCTATCACTTTATAACACTGTGTTAGTTTAGTTCTTGCTTTGCTCCATAAATATTTCAAATTATGAAATTTTTATTAACAGTGAAAGTAGAACTACTGAGTGGGGTTTTGGAAGCGGAACAAGTATTTTTCACTATAAACATATTTACTTTTTCACTGCATACTCATTTTGTACACAGTGCTTGCCTCACCTAAAAAATTAAAACTGTAATTCAAACTTACAAAAATATGCATACATTATTTTTGTATTATATCATATACAAAAATAAAATATTAACAGCTTATAGACATAAATGAAAAATGGCAAATTAATATACATTTTGCAAAAACAAACAAGAATATATTCATGATTATTTGGTAAATAAATATTATTGCAACTTTAGTATCAAATAATCCTACTTAAAAGCAATGCACTAAACTACACTGCATATTAATAATTTATGTATATCAAAATACATCATTAGGAGACTAAAAGTTAATGCCATAAATTGAGATAAGATATTTGAAATGCACATATATTATATGAGGTATGAACATCCATAATTATGGATAATTCTTATTAATCCATTAAGGAAGGAATAGAAAAAACAACAGAAAAATGGGAAAAGTTCTTGTGAACTGGTAAGTGACAAGAAGATCCTCTGAGGGCTGTTGGTAATATTCTTTATTTTGCCTGGATGGTGTTCCCAAAATAATCACTAAAAAAATCAATAATGTATTTTACCTTTCAATGTAACTCTAACACTTCTCATCACAACAAAAATAGAGATCCAAATAGCCAATAAACATATGAATATTTTGTAAATCTTAATATCGAGTGGCATGCATGTTAAAATTAAAATGAAATACACACCACACCAACCACGATGGTTGAAACTTTGGTTGCCAGATACTATGTAAGAAGTTTGCATGCATTAATTTCTCCCTCATAATTAACCCTGAGAAGTAAGGAATAGCTTTAAAATCAGTTTTCAGAGGGACCAGTTGTTTGCTCAAGACTGATCAAGATTCCAGCCTCACAGTCTTCCCTCTACTTGATTTGCCTCAATGGGCCTAAGGATGGATCCACTTCCATTCATTCCATTAGTCTCCAAAGAAGACAAATTTTACATGTGTACATCTTGGGATCAGTATGTAAGTTACATATGGACTTCTTAGTTTATTCTAGAGAGCAGAGGACTGTGTCTAAGGGTTGATAACTGACAATTGATGCCATGGGAACGCTCTTCCAAGTGTGCCATGTCTTGTAGAGAAACCTTAACAACTATTAATATATTTAGGTATTACTAAATGACTTGATTTCTTGGGAATGTGAGGGGTGTGTATGCATCAGCTTATAAGGAAATATATTAGATAAATCATGTGATTCAAGTACACTGTAGCACCATTAAGACTATCCTAGTAAGACACTAATATCTGTCACATCATGGCAGCAACACATGTGGAGGAAGTAATCACATCACCAGTGGTAGCAAGCCAGAGAGATTTGTTAGGTGACCATGATAGGAATTTTATCATAATCTTTTTAGAACTCCCTTAATTGATATAAGAAATGGAACCAGCTCATTACTCTCCATTAGGTTCCACCCCTTAGATCTCCCACCACCTCTATGTCACACAAAGGACCAAGTCTCTAACACATGGAATTATTCAAATCCATATCATAGAAAGATACTAGTATTCTGGGCTGCTAACCAATTTACCTTTATTTATAAGTTACCTAGACTTTCAAACATGAGATTTTAGCCAAAATCTTTCCTATTCCTCTAATCAAAGACAAAATATGTAGGAGCAAATGATGAGCATCCTAGTGCTGAATTTGCAGACCTAAGTATAAAGCCACAATAGGTAGATCTGAAGGCTACTCAGGTGTTATTTATTTAAATTTATTTCTTGGAATTGAGCACTACCTTAATGGCTTGAAAGTGTTAAAGTATGTCCCAAAGTACCTAAATTACTCCCTAAATGTAATTTATGCTTGAAAATAATCTGACTAACTTGATTTAGAACAGCAGGAAATAAGTTATGCTGCACATAAATGAAACAGCACTGTAATTTTAAATACTGCTTGCATAGTGAATGAGAATTTTAATATTTGCAAAATTTTAAAATCACTTGATTTATTATCCTTATTTTTACACTGACATTTTTGCTTCTTTATTTAGTTTGGCCCATATTGCCTCTTACACCTAGGGAAAGGGATTGGAACTTTTTCACCCTTAGATATAACGTAGAAAGCAAAACATTCATTTCTCAGAATGTTATTTTTCAATGTTTCCTTATTCGTGTCAACTTGCTGCATCCATTTCACTCATTCCTAGACTATTTAGTTAATGGAGTGAGAGGAACTCAAGGAACACAGTAACAGATTGGAGACTAATTTTATAAACTTAATATTGTAAAAGTAGTAAAACTTTACACACACACACACACAAACACACACACACACACACATGATCTTTGGTGGTAGAGATTTTAAAAGTAGACATGATAAAGTTACAATTTCATATGATAAATTCAAGAATAAATTTAGGTTGCTACTAATGCATATTAAATGCTAAGGGATAATATTACAACTTTATGTGATGTTTGAAATGGAGTTTAAAGTATTATTACTCACATTAATTGTCATTATGTATAAAACATATGTTTTTATTCTTTAATATTTTCTTTGGATAAAATCGTTCATTTGGACAGCAATTTTAACAATAAAATTAAATCAACTTCATGGTTTTCAAAGTTTTAGAGGCTACCTACTATATGGAAAACTTTATATATTTATCTAATTGTTTTTTACTTGTTCACATAAAACTGTTAAAATTGCAAAGCTGCGGTTTGGAACAGTTGTAGATAACATTAAAAAGAAAATAAAGACAGGGACTGAAGTGCAGTCCCTAGAGCTGGAGCATTTAGAATGAACAGGGAAACTACAAACAATCCCATGTGCCACAAAAGCCCATCCAATCTTACTATTTGGGTATCAAAGAGACTATAAATATACAAGACACTCATCTCGTTCCCCCTCCTCTTTGTAATTTCCCTGTCATTAGAAGCTATGTGTACAGTGATCAAGTATATGGTCCTTACAGGTTTTCTACTCTTAAATGATTATAGAAAGATAGCCTATGAAAAGGATTTAGGAATGAGAGTGGAAAGAGATACTATAGAATCTGGTGGAGAAGAACAGTGCCAGTATGATGAGCAATAGGGTGAATCTGTGATTGGAAACCCCTGGGGTAGCCTACTTATCACAACATGAATATTTAACAAACAGCTACCTCCTAGTAGGTAACAATGTTAAGGGGCTAATTCAGGTGACTGAGTGGTAAATAGAAGCAAACCAAGAAGAGGAATGCTGACTGCTACAAAACTGGATGGATCAATTGTGACCAACTGTTAACTGTGCTCTGGTACACTATGTGCTTCTCAGACTATGACAGTAGGAGTAGAATTAGTCATCATCACATGAGGTTGCCAGTTAAATTAATTTAATATCATTTTATTGTTCTGACTCATGAAATATAGAAATTAAAACTAAACCACATTGAAAAATAGATAATGAAAAGTGAAATCAACCTAGGGGCTAGAGAAATGGTTCCATTATTAAGAATACTGACCGCTTCTCTGGAGAACCCAAGTTCAATTCTCAGCACCCAGATACAGTTATTCAAAGCTGCCTGTAACTCCAGCTCCAGGCTCCAGGAGATTCAATCACCCTATTCTTGCCTCCATGGGTACCCAGATGTGTACTAGGCTCTTTCTTTTTTTGGGTCACCAACCAGCTCCCAAATCATGACACGGAGACGTATTGTTAGTTTTCCATGCTCAGCATAGATTAGGGCCATTTCTAACTAGCTCTTTTAACTTAAATTTACCTGTTTCTCTTTATCTACTTTTTGCCTCTGGGCTTTTTACCTTTATTACTTTCTTCCATACATCTTACTTTCACTGCTTCTCCTGTCTGGCTGGCAGTAGCTGCCTCGCTTCTTTCCCTGGGTGTCTCCCTTGTTCTCTCCTGTCTTCTCTCTCGTTCCTTGTTTTTCGTTTCCCTCTTTCCTAGACTTCTCCTCCTGTTTATTCTTTCTGCCTTTATTAGACCGATCAGATGCCTTAGGCAGGCAAGGTGAAACAAATGCAGCACATCTTTATATAATTAAACATACATCCTTACATCATTAAACAAATGCAGTATAAATGAATGTAACACATCTTTGGGCAATCAAAATAATATTCCACAGCACAGAAGTACATGTCATACATTCACACAGACAGACAGACAGACACACACACACACAAACACACACACACACACACACACACACACAAAGAAATTTTAATTAAAAATTGACTCCAGTCGTACCAGCAGGGAAGAGTGCTAATTATACTTCAATATTTAAGATTTTTGTTCACCAGTAGCTCTTGATTTCTAGAAACACAGATTCCCATAAGACATGTCGTATCCAATACTTTTTTAAAGGATGTAAACTCTTAAAATGTGTTATCAGATCACCTATTATATATGATCACAGTTGAATACTAGATTGTTTGTAAACATGCAAAACATTCCCATCATCATTTTGTTGCTGAAGAATGAATTTTATTTGTGTAACTCTAGAATACCATTAGTTATTAAAGACAGATCTTACTTTAAACCAACCAGTTAGAGAAAACCTGTATGTGCTATCATTCACTACATTTATCACACTAACAAACTATTGTTTCAGATTATTTTTACAAGAAGATTATGATTTGTTAAATGTAAATTCTGTCATAATGTAAGGCATATACTCCTTCCACTCCAATATTCCTCTGTCTCTCATGACTATGTATTCTATCTCTGCTTCTTTGGCAGTTCCTCCCCTCCCACTTAGTCCCTTACTTGACCTTACCTCTATGGTTGTACAGATTCTAGCACGTCTATCAAATGCTTAAAAGCTAACATTCTCATATAAGCAAAAGCATGTAATATTTCTCCCGCTCTCTCTCTTTGGTCGAGGCTACCTCACTCAGGATGACTTTTTCCAGCTTCATCTGTTTACCTGTAAATTTCTTGTTGTTGTTTTACATATGAATAATATTCCATTTGCAGACATCTGGGTTATAAGGCCTGGCTATAATGAGTAGAGAAGCAATGAACAGGAATGAACAATTATCTCTGCTGTAGGCTGTAGGATCCTTTGTGTATATATCCAACAGTGATATAGCTGGATCTTGAAGTCCATCTATCCCCAAGTTCCTGAAGAACTGCCATACTGATATCCATAGTGACTACGGAAGTTTGCACTCCCACCAGCAACAAATAAGTGTTCCCTTTTCCTCATAGCCCTAACAGCATGAGTTGTCACTTGTTGTCTTAATCTTGATTATTCTGAATGGTGTAGAATAGTTTTAATTTACATTTCCCTGATAGTATGATGTAGTTCAATTTTGCATTTCCTTGCGAAGATTGAACATATTAATTGTTTATAATCCATTTGTGTTTCATGTTCTGAGAAAACTTCAGTTCTGGATGCCATTTTTAAAACTAAGATATTTGTTTTCTTAGTATTAAGTATTTTTATTTTTTTAAAAATATTTAAAATATTAACCCTCTACTAGATGTGTAATTGGTAAAGATCTTCTCCTATTTTGTAGCCATCTGCTTTGCTCAAATGATGCTGTCCTTTGCCATACAGAAGCTTTTCAGATTCATGAGGTCGAATTTTGTTGGCCTTCGTACCTGTGCTATCAATATGCTGTTTAGAAATGCTTTTCTTGTATCAGTGAGTTCCAAATTATTATTCCCCACTGTCTCTTCTATCAGATTCAAGTTCTCTGGCCTTTTGTTGAGATCCTTGATCCATTGGGAGTTGAGCTTTATGCAGGATGACAAATATGGATCAACATGCATACATATGGATCTTTCATTCATCTACACATAACTATCTAGCTTGACCAGCATCATTTGGGGAAGATGCTTTCTTTTCTCTAATGTGTATTTCTGTCTTCTTTGTAAAAAAATAAAGTCAGGTGTCCATAAGTGCGTGGACTTATGTTTGAGTCTCTAATTCAATTCCATTGATAAATGTATGTGCTTTGTATGGCAATATCATGCTGTCTTTATAGCTCTGTAGTATAATTTGAAATCAAGGATGGTGATACTATCCAGCAGTTCTTTTACTGTTCAGGATTGTTTCAACTATCCTCAGTTTTTTTGTGTTTCCATATGAAACTGAAAATCGTCCTTTCAATTTCTGTGAAGAATTGTGTTGGACCATTGACAGGGATTGTGTTGAATTTGCAGATTGCTTTGTTAGATGGCCATTTTCAGTATATGATCCATGAGCATAGACAATCTTTCCATTTTCTGATATCTTTTTCAATTTTTTTCTTCAGTGACTTGGAGATTTTATCACAGATTTTTCACCTTCTTGGTTAGGGTTACCCCAAGATATTTTATATTGTTTGAGGCTGTAGTGAAAGGTGTTGTTTCCCTGATTTCTTTCTGAGTCCTTTTTTTATTTGTATATAGGAACACAACTGATTTTTGAGTTAATTTTGTATTCAGCTACTTTGTTGGAAGTGTCTATCAGGTATAGGAGTTTCCTTGTGGAAGTTTGAGAGTCACTTATGTATACTAGCATATCATCTGCAAATAAAGGTAGTTGACTTCTACCCTTCTCATTTATGCCCCCCCCCGATATCCTTCAGGTTTCTCATTGCTCTACACAAGACTTCAGTACTATATTGAGTAGGCATGTGGATAACAAAACCTTAACCTTGTTCCTGATTTTGGTGGAACTGCTTTGAGTTATGTGCATGTGGGCTGTGGAATTGCTGTAAACTGCCATTATTATGTTTTATGTTATGTCCTATGTATCCCTAGTCTCTTCAGGCCTTTGTCATGAAGGAATGTTGGATTTTGTCAAAGGTAATTTATGCAGGACTATGTGGTTTTTGTCCATTTTGTCTATGTGGTGGATTACATTTATCATTTTACATATGCTAAATCATCCCTGCATCTCTGGATTGAAGCCAAGTTGAGCATGATGGATAATCTTTTTGATATTTTCTTAGACTAGCTTTGGAAATATTTTATTGAGAGTCTTTGCATCTATGTTCATACTGGATATTGGTTTGTAATTTTCTTTGTTGCGTCTTTGAGTGATTAAGGTATCAGAGTAATTGTGAGCTCTTAGAATGAATTTGGAAATGTTCCTTAAGTTGCAATTTTGTGGAATAATTTAAGATTATTCTTTTATTATTATTCTGTGAAGGTCTGTTGAATTCTGTGATAATCCATCTGGCTTTGTGTGTGTTATTTTTTATTTTTATTTTTTGGTTGGGAGACTTTCAATTATAGTTTCTATTTTATTATGTATTAGGGGTCTGTTTAAACCACTTATCTGTTACTGATTCAACTTTAGAGGTTATCTATCAAGAAATTCATCATTTTCTTATAAGTTTTTCACTTTGGTGGAGTATAGGTTTTTAATGTATATCTTTAGGAGTCATGTTTTCCTGGTGTCCTCCATCAACTCTGACTCCTATAATCTTCCCTCTTACTCTTCAGTGGGATTCCCCAAGCTCCAAGGGGAGGGAACCAATGGAGACCTCCTAGTTAGCCTCTCACTCCTCATAATTTCTGGCTGTGGGTCTCTGCACCCACTTCCATCTGCTGCCAGAGAAAGCCTCTTTGATGATGACTGGACAATGCCCTTACCTATAAGAATAGCAGAATATTATTAGGAATCATTTTCATTCATTTTGGAGAGGGGCTGTCATGTTTGGTTCTACCCTAGGTTTCTAGGCTATCCAGTCTCCAGGATTTGCCCATCCAGGCAGTGTAAGGCATTCACTCCTTCTCATGGCATGGGCCTCATGTTAAACCAGACATTGGTTGGCAACTCCCAGATTGCTCCAGCACATCTTGCAGGCAGTTTAGATGGTAGGTTCATGGTTTTGTGGCTGGGTTGGTGTTCAGGTTTCTCTTTCTGTAGCCTGCAAAGTATCTCCCCATGCCAAAGAGATTAGAACGTAGAGGTGAAGGCTCCATGTAGGTACCAGCTCTACCTATGTTGAATGAGCTGTGTCCGCCCTCGCTGTTAGTTTTCAGAGAGTGATGCCCTGTCTTAGCATGAGCCTAGGATGTTTAGGGATCTCCACAGGACACTCAGCCAACAAGTTGACCAAATGAAACATTAACCCACCACTGGAAGACTTGCCTGGCTACAGAACATGGCCAGTTCAGACTCTGTATCCTGTATCCTTAACAGGATCAGCACCACGGATTCCAGGAATTTTCCACTGCACTGAGTTTACACATTGTCCACCAAATGTCCCCCCAATTCCAGCAGTCTCTCCCTGCACTCTCTCCTTCCATCCCTTCCCCTCACACCAGATCCCTCCTGCTCCCATCACCACCTGCCCTATTTGATGCAAAATCTACTCTGTTTTCCTTTCCCAGGAAGATTCATGCATCCACTCTAGAGCCTTTTTCTTTATCTAACCTCTCTGGGTCTTTAGACTCTAGCTTGATTATCATGTACTTAACAGTTAATATATGATTATAAGTGAATCCATACCATAATTGTCCTTTTGGGTCTGGATTACCTCACTTAGGTTGATTTTTTTTTCTTGTGGCATCTATTTGCCTGCAGATTCCATGATGTCATTGTTTTAAAAGCTGAGTAATATTCCATTGTATAAATATATGACATTTTCTTTATCCATTTTTTTGAGGGTCATCTAAACTGTTTTCTGTTTCTGGCTATTATGAATAAATCTGAAATTAAAATGGTTGAGCAAATGTCCTTTTGGTAGAATGGAAGTCCTTTGGCTATATGCCCAAGAAATGTATACCTGCGTCTTGAGGTAGATTGATTCCCAATTTTCTGAGGAACTTATATATCAATTTCAATAGTGGCTATGCATTCCCAACATCAGCTGAGGAGATTTTCCCCTTTACCCATCCTAGCCCAAATGAGCTGTCACTGGTGTTATTGATCTTAGCCATTCTGACAAGTGTGAGCTAGAATTTCAAGGTAGTTTTGATTTGCATTTTCCTGATGGTTAAGGATGTTGAATATTTCTTTAAGTGTTTCTCTGCCATTTGAGATTCTTCTCTGGATAATTCTCTGTTTAGTGCTGTACCACATTTTTAATTGGATTTTTTTTGTTTTTATCTAATTTCTTGAGTTCTTTATGTATCTTGGGTGTTAGTCCTCTATCAGATGTGGAGTTGGTAAAAATATTTTCCAATTCTGTGGGTTACCATTTTGTCCTACTGATGGTGCCCTTTGCCTTACAGAAATGTTTCACTTTAATAAGGTCTCATTTATTAGTTGTTGATCTTAATGCCTGCTCTATTGGGGTTCTGTTTAGGAAGTTGTCTCCTGTGCCAATGAATAGAGAGAGTGGCCGATTTTGTCTTGTTCCTGATTTTAGTGGAATTGCTTTCAGTTTCACTTCATTTAATTCTATGTTTGCTATAGGCTTGTTGTAAATTGTCTTTATTATGTTGAGGTATGTCCCTAGTGTTCCTGATCTATCCAGGAGTGTTATCATGAAGGGGGGTTGGATTTTGTCAAAAGCCGTTTCTGTATCTAATGCAATGATTATGCGTTTTTTTTTTCTTTCTGTTCATTTACATGGGAGATTACATTTACCAGTTTGTATATGTTGAACTGTCCCTGCACCTCTGGGATGAATTCCATTTAATCATGGTGGATGATCTTTTTGATGTGTTCTTGGATTCAGTTTGCAAATATTTTATTGAGTACTTTTGTATCTATGTCTATAACGGAAATTTTTCTGTAATTCTCTTTGTTTATTGATTCTTTACAAGGTTTTGGTATCAGTGTAACTGTGTCCTCATTAAATGTATTGGGCCATGATCCTTCTGTTCCTATTTTGTGAAATAATTTGAAGAGCATTAGTGTTAATTCTTCTCTGAAAGTCTGGTCAAATTCTGTGCTAAAACCATCTGGTCCTGGGCTTTTTACCCCCTTGGCAGACTTTTAATGACTGCTTCTATTTCACTAGTGGATACAGGATGTGTTTAAATTGTTTATGTGATTACAATTTAACTTTGGTAAGTCTTAACTATCAAGAAAATCTTGCATTTCTTTCAGATTTTCCAATTTTGTGGAGTACAGATTTTTAAAATATGTCCTTATAATTCATTGTATTTCCTCGGTGTCTGTTTTTATGTCCCCCTTTTCAGTTCTGATTTTGTTAATTTGGATATTCTCTCTCTGCCATTTGGTTAGTCTGGATAAGAGTTCATCTATCCTGTTGATTTTTCTCAAAGAACCAACTCTTTGTTTCATTGATTCTTTTTTATTGTTCTCTTGTTTCTAATTTATTGATTTAAGCCCTGAGTTGATTTCCCACAGTCTACCCCTCAAATGTGTTCTTACTTCTTTTTGTTCTAGAGCTTTCACGTGTGTTGTTAAGTTGCCAGTATGAGAGCTCTCCATTTTTTTTTAAATAAAGGCACTTAGTGCTATGAACTTTCCTTTTAGCACTTTATTCATTGTGCCCCAATGTTTGCGTATTTTGTGCATTTATTTTCATTGAATTCTAGGAAGTCTTTAATTTCTTTATTTCTTCATTGACACTGTAGTCATTCAATAGAGAGTTGTTCAGTTTCCATTAGTTTGTAAGATTTCTATTGTTTTTGTTGTTGATGATATCCAGCTTTATTCTGAGGTTGTCTGATAGGATGTAGGGAGCTATTTCAATTTTCTTGTATCTGTTGAGACTTGCTTTGTGTCTGAGTATGTGGTCAATTTTGGAGAAAGTTCATTGAGGTATTGAGAAGAAGGTATATTCTTTTGTGTTTGGGTAAAATGTTTTGCAAATATCTGTTAGGTCCATTTGGTTCGTAACACCTGTTAGCTCCAGTATTTTTGTTTAGTTTCTGCCTGGATGGCCTGTCCTTTGGTGAGAGTGGTGTACTGAAGTCTCCCACTATCAATGTGTGAGGGTCAATGCATGATTTAAGCTGTAGTAATGTTTCTTTTACAAATTTGATTACCATTCTGTTTGGGGCTTAGATCTTAAGAATTGAAATGGCATCTTGGTGGATTTTTCTTTTGATGAGTATATAGTGTCCTTCTCCATCTTTCTGATTAATTTTTGTTTGACATCTATCTTGTTAGATATCAAAATGGCTACACCAGCTTGCTTCTTAGGTCCCTTTGCTTGGAATGTATTTTTCAACCCTGAGGTAATGTCTATGCTTGATGTTGAGGTGTGTTTCTTGGATGCAGCAGAATGATGTATCTTGTTTTTGAATCCATTGTGTTAGTCTGTGTTTTTTTATTGGGAATTAAGACCATTGACATTGAGAGATATCAATGACTATTGATTGTTAATTCCTGTTATTTGTTGTTGTTGTTGTTGTTGTTGTTGTTGTTTATATGTTATGGTTGTGTTCTCTCTCTCTCTCTGTTGTGTGTGTGTGTGTGTGTGTGTGTGTTTGTGTGTTTATTATTTTCTGTATTTTCATGGATGTTGTTGGTCTCCTTGGTTTGGAGTTTTCCTTCTAGCACCTTCTATAAAGCTGGATTTGTAGATAGATGTTGTTTTAATTTGATTTATCATGGAATATCTTTCTTTCTCCAGCTACAGTGATTTGAAATTTTGCTGGGTATAGTAGCCTGGGCTGGAGACTGTGGTTTCTTGACTCTGTAGGACAACTCTTAAGGCCCTTCTGACTTTTAGAATCTCCCTTGAGAAGTAGGATGTTGGGGAATATTTTAAGGTGTCTTACTTTTGTTTATGTTGCATTTGTTTAACT
>LZPO01046802.1:738940-766579 GCA_001675575.1 Neotoma lepida
AGAGAGAGAGAGAGTGTTTGCCTTATGTTGGAACCTGTCTAGAAGGAGAAGCTGTGGTATACTTAGTAGTAATGTAGTTGCTGCAAATATCCATCATGATAAAATTACAAGTGCATTTCCCTCAACACAGTTTGTGGGGATGTAGCAATATTTCTATATATCCTATTGACAAAATGCCTTATGAGACAGACCAGAGGCCAAAACAATGTTGAGTTAATTGTTAGTACTTATTGACTTTTTCTGGTTTATTTTAATGGAAATGCAACATATGGATTATAACCAGGGAATCATTTAATTCCAATGTGTTGTGTCTTTTAATGTGCTGATAAAAATAAATTAGATTGTGGAGTATATAGTTTAGTTGATAACATATAGATTAAGTCTAAGAAATATGGTTTATTATACCAAGTCTAAATTTTTTTGTTGCTTTGTTGCTCATTGTTAATGTTGCAGTTTTCAATCAAATGGGTTTGAATTGTGGCCAACATTTAATGTCCAAAAATACTAATTAAGACAGAGACAAAGAAAAGGGTACTTTGTAGCAGACTTTCTTGGACTGCAAGCCCCCAATCATGACACAGATCCTTATTATTAATTAGGAATGCTCGGACTTAACTTAGTCTTGTTTCTCTAGCACTTTTAAGTTAAGTTAACCTGGTTCTATTAGTCTATGTGCTGCCCCGAGACTTGTTTACCTCATCTATGTGCTATCCATCATGCTTTCCTGCTTCCTACATGTCTGTCTGTCTGGTCCTGGCTGACCAGTCCCAGGATGGATGGATGGCTCCCCTATTTTCTGTGCCCTCCAGCCCCACCTATCCCTCCTCTGCCTAGCTATTGGCCATTCACCGTTTTATTAGACGAGTCAGGTGCCGTGGGCAGGCAAGGTAAAACAGCAGCACATCTTTACATAGTTAAACAATTATTCTCCCACACAAACAGATGCAGCACATCTTTGCATAGTTAAACAAATATTCTATTCCACAACAAAAGTTCATTAAACAACTTAAACACTTTAAAATTTTATATTCAATATGATATTAGAGTTTACAATTCTCTATTCTCATGTATTTGCCTAGCAAACTTCTTATGTTTAGATATTGAGCATTCAAACACACATGTAAATTACAGGTGAGGTAAAGAAAAAAACAATACTTTTAGAGTCTTCTATAGTTACATATGTATAGTAAAATTTGCTCACACATCAATGTCAGCATAAATTAGAGGAAATTCAATACTTTATGATCTTCTATTCTATAGAAGATACATTCTGAATAGCACCAATGTGAATCTTGAGCTAAGGAAGCACACTGCAATCTCTACTTCAAAGGCATATGTATAATACAGTCATATAATATGTTCTTGAAGAGATATGTAAATTTCTTGACTTTCCAAAGATGTCTGACAAGGGATATAAAATATGTATACTTATAATATTACACAACAAATGTAATTATTTATTATGAAGTTGATATGAGTTAATTATGATGAAAATCAAGCAATATAGAAGTAAAAATATTCCTCCACTATAATTCCCAGAGGTTGGGTAATATTGGAATAAACTCAGGGCCTTGTTCATGCTCTAAGCACCCTCTACCACAACTGGTAGACTCTTTATCCATAATATGGACTTGGCATTTTTTAAACGTTTAGTTCCTTAATGAGTTCACAGTGAGAATGAGTTAGCATGAAGAAGGCTTATTAAGGATCATATTTTTGGTCAAGCAATTGATTTATGTGCTGTGGCTGTTTGTCTTATTTGTTATATTGATTGTTTTATATCAATGAGATCATAATTTTCATCAAAATTTCAAATGTTTCAGCTTTTAATTTTAAGTAAGGAACCACCAAATGCTTATATATTATCTCAATTAAAGTGGTCATACTAGTCATTAATATTCTGTTCATTTTCTGTTCATTTCCCTGTCCATAATTAGTTTTTATATAATTTCTATTGTCAAGTCTAATGACATTTTGTTATGTCTAATATTTGAATAATTCATTTTTGTGTGTATTTTTAATGGCATACATTGTTTTATATATATATATATATATCATATTTCTTAGATATGAAATTTGGGTGATTTTATACCTACCCTGGGTCTACTCAATTTGTCCTATAATGTCTTAGTGATATAAAATACAGAATAAACTCATAGTTTCCTTTTTGAACTCAACAATATATATATTTACATTACATTTAGTTAATGTGTTTTATCCTCACTCTGAGTGCTATTTTAATGTATTTTTTAGTAACTTGTAACTTTTGTAAGGTGTTGGAAAAATAAATTGCTAAATAATTTGTCATTCAAATAAATTTTCTTGAGCTATCTTGTGTGACCCTAGTTTTAACCTAGTTTAAAACAGCTTTAAATTTATAGATTTTCTTTGATGCATTATTATTTACAATTATTCAGCTAATTTTGTTCCATTACTGAGGCAAAGTCCTTCTGTTTCCTCTGATACCCCTTGAAAGTTTTTTTTTTCCATAGTGTCAGGTGGGAACTATCAGAGCCAAAATTTAGCTTCTTTCCCTAGTCTTTTGTAGTTCTCTCACATGTACAAGCTGTTTAGGACCTACAGGAAAACAGCTTTCTGCAGATCTTCAAAGTTCTTCCTCTATGTCTCATTCTCCTTTCTAGTATTCCACCTTGTAATATCTATGTTTGCCCCATTGGACTTTGTGCTCCATCTCCTGAAATCAAGTCATCTGGTGTCATGAATATTTCCACATCTTTTCTTATAGTATAGACATCTTCTTATATAGGAAGGTGTGCAAATTTAGTACTCAGTCATGTGATTGTTTCCAATCACTCTGTCATCATAGTCCTTTGTCCTGTGTTCAATGTCTTTAAAATCATTCTTTCATACGTTATTTTTTCATGTTCATATGTGATGCTAAATCTTCTCCCTTTTATTAAAAATTGCCATGAAACAAAAATATGAAGATTTTAATATTTTTCAAGATATTATTACTAATACAGTCATGCAAGTCCTTCATAATGTAGATGTGTAGAATATGGAAAAGCGCTCACTTCCTGACAATGTAATTTATTAATTACAATTGGTGAATATTTATAAACATATTTCCAACTCAGAGAAGTTGTAAAAGTGTTTTATTTAGTCTATTTCTTAACCTACAAATAAATAAGAAAGAGATTTATATATACCTACAGAAATGTTCTACTAGATACAGAGATTTTAATGGTATCACAAGTCCTATAAAATTTAGTCTGCTTTTTTCTTCATTAAATATGAAATCTGACTACACATGGATGTTTACATATACATTAAGATGTCTGAATAAGTTTACATTCTAAGTAAGATTTTATTAAAGATATTTTTCTGAGATATATCCAATGGTATCTCTTCAGCACACAGAATCTTGCAGTAAATGTCTCAATTCAATCCTTAGCTATGTTCACACTTTATCAAACGAGAACATAACAATAAGATTGGTAGAAGAATGACATTTCTCACAAAGCAATACTACATTTATTATAAGACCTCATTGTGACTTATTACTCATAATGACTGATTATCTCATATTTATAAATGTTAAGATTGAATTATTAGTAGTGAATACTGAATTATTCATCTCAAACATCTTAAACATAGTATAAGCTAACTGTAAATGCTATTAAACATTATTTCCATGAAGTACGGGAACTTCTCAAAGTATAGCACTTGGAGTAAGAATTGGGGAAAATTCCCATTCATATAGACTCACCATCCTGAGATGGCTGATACTTCTGTCTTCTCGGTTTCTAAGCAACAAGAAGAAATGTTAGTGAGAGTTTTCAGAATAAAAGTTGAATACCATGAAGTAAAGTTATAAAAATGTATTAATTCACATGGTGATAGTATGCATTGGTATGTCATCAATTACTTCGATTAAAAAACAAAGATGTAGAAATCATAAAATGCCCTAATATTAAGATTTAACCTGCATTCAGCTAGACTTGAAAGAAATAACTATTAAAACATAAGCTGTTGTTGAATGTTATTGAATTCTTCCAGTTGCCAGTAGAAACAATAAAAAATCGCCATTAGGTTAAGTATTTGCAAGTGCTGAATATTCTTCCTTTTAATGGAAAAGCAGCCTGTTTGCTTTTATGGGGTAATGCTGCTTAGTGAACTATATTAAAAATTAACAACACCTTCTAGAGAATATTGCCATGAATATGTGTGAGGCTTTGAATCTTACAAAAAAATTCCATTCAAATTCAGCCTTAAGAAGTAAGAGACAATAGGATTATTTACATAAATTTTGGAGTTTAAATCAACAAATATAAAATTAAGGGGACAGAAGGTGAAATAGCAATGTGTTATATTTCTATGAGTTGATAACTCTTTTTAAAATAAAATGTAGTCTTTCAATGTTGATTAGTGTTCAGTTATATTCTGCAATGCTGCTGTGTTTTACTCCTGAATAATTTCACTTATATTGACATGCAGTATATTCATGTATGTTGCCATAAATAAATTGAATTAAAAGTGTCTACTTTGTTAAATAATAAATTTTAATCATTGTAATAGGACAAGAATTACACCAAAATTGACTAAATACAGTAATTTCAATATGTCTACTACCCTACCATTAACTATCAAAAATAGATATAGAGTAAGATTCTACTCTGCTGTATCTAACAGAGAACAGTGTATGAGTCAACTTGTAGGTATGCCAGTGTCTTGGACTTGGAGGGAAAAGGCAGAGGGAAGGCTGCATCAGTGTTAAGGACCAGCTGAGCTGCTCTTCATTTCACTGTACATTGCCTACCAGTGATTGAAGAGAGCATTTTGTAAAGAACCCACTTTTGACAACTGTAGATTCAAAGTGCACAAAGGAATTGAAGGGACTCCTGCCCAAAAGTTTGAGACAAATGGGTCCATGAAAATGCTTTCTTCTTCTTAATGGAGATGCCGTAGAGTTCTCAGTCTTATTCTGCTTTCTCCTCTTGCAGCCCAGAAAGCCCTCTTAGAGCAGAGGCTGCTATTGAAAAGCCACTGGCTTGTGCAGACCTGGTAGGTGGTGAATGAACTGAATAGGTCAGTGATGATATCTGCTGCAGAGGATGTGATTTCTATCTAGAATGGGCTTTAATATTTAATTAGACATATACTCTCTTAAAGGACTCTATATGAGTTAACTAGCATTCTATTAATACAGATTAATTCAAACACTCTCTCCTTTTTAAAGGCGTATGGTGTAAACGGCTAAATTGGAAACAAGTATGCATTGTATATAGTCAGTTTTTACAGTGCTGATTTTACCAGCTGGCTGGTGAATTTGACGGCTTCTTAACAGCCTTGCTGCTGATAGAAACTTTGATGGAAAAATCACTTGAGTAAATATTCCTGCCATCTGTTGCCCTTCATTGGGACCCCAGTGTTAAGAATAATTCATGCCATTGCTTGCCCTTTATTTTTCCCCAGCAGTAATAAAACTTCATAAGATTTCATTTTGTAGTCACAAAATCTATCCTGTTTTCTGTAGCTAGAGGATGCATACTAACACTAGGAAAGCAGCAAGACAATTTACTGTTAGGGGTATTTGTCACTAGTCACTTGCTTTAGGTTTACAGCAATGTATAAAGAAGGGGATACGTTACAAAGTGAGGATTTCAATATTATTAGCTAGCAGTGGCATGGGAATTCAGAGTCTTAATATAGTTAAACAGTTAGGCACTTCATTTTTTTTTGTTCTCTCATAAAATACTTTGTGACTGAAGTTTCCTCTCCCTCCACTCCTGCCAGCCCCACTCCCTTACCCACAGATCCACCCCCCCATTCCCTTTTAGAAAAGAGCAGGCCTCCCAGGCATGTCAAGAGAACACCAGCATAACAAGTGACAATAAGACTCGGTAGAAACCCTCATTCTTAGGTAAATATTGTTAGGTTTTTATTGCTACTTAGAAAGTCTTCTACAACTTCTTGGCTCCCATGCATCTTTTCAGAAGTAGTAAATAACAGATTTATTGAGAATTTGGCACAGTGCAGAAATTCAGAGATGGGCTTTAAGTCATAGGTCTCTCATAAATAAGTGTATTAAAATAATTGGATAATGCCAGTGACTGTTTTTAATATTATATTCAGCACAACATCTTCAGGATGACAAATTGTTACATGTTATTATGGAGAAGGGAGAACAACCATTGTAAGTAACCATGATAACCATAGCAGTCAAAAGCTTCTTAAAATGCAGGAAACCCAGCTGTCCCTAAGGGATTCCCCTACTTAGCTTATGAAATCATCAAGAGTAAGGGAAAATGTGGAGCAAAGTAATTACACATCTCAAATTGAAAAACTGTAAGCTGTTCTCATCAATATAGAAGCAAAGAGAAAGAGAAATTAATAGCTAATGAAAACAAATTAATTTCCATGTACATAATTTCCACAAAGTATCAATGCTTTACAAAGAAGATATTCCAGTAGTTTCCTCTTATACACCTTCTCACATACTGCTGTCCCTTCTAATGCTTCTTTCTGACTTTACTATTAATTGTCCTTTCTTTTGTAAACACTAACAGATACCCATCCCCAGCCTCCATGTCCCAAACTCACCTCTCTTTGCCTCTGTGTATTTCTTTTGTGCATATTCCTTTTGTAATATGACTATCAATCAAACATGCATTTTGTTAAAGCTATCTATTTTAAAGTAAAACTAATCACTCACATGCACAACCAGACATGAAGAAATAGACACACGAGATTGCTTTTCTCTAAATTAGCCTCTTTACATTCTTAATAATGGTACTACTTCACAGTAGTATGAGATATGTTGACATGCATGCTATGTATACTTTCCCATTCAAATGCAAACCTTATTTTTCTTCCTCACCAATATGCCTCAGTACATAAAACAACTTATTTAAACCTTTAATACATAATATTCTTTGAATGTGCAAATACATTAGGGAATTGTACTTTCATTGCACTATTTCCTTTAGGCGAAGAATCCTTTGCTTTCTCTGCCATTCTTATCCTACTCCATATCCAAAACCCAAATACCTCATAGTAAAGTGCTCTAACCACTTCCACACTCATAAATTGTCATATCGTATGACAATTTAACAATTTGATGGCCCCATTATCTCACTCATTGAAACATGCTTTAGATTTTTTTTCTCCATTTATTATTTGAGAGTACAGGGGAAGTCTCATGCTACAATATGCATGGGGAGTTCAGAGGAGAGCTTACAGGAATTGGTTCTCTCCTTCTATCAGGTGTGTAGTCAGTCTTTCTTTGGACTTCCAGTTCCCAAATGACACAGAAACTTCTTATTAATTGTGAATGCTTGGCCTTAGCTTAGGCCTTTTCACAACTAGCTCTTACAACTTCAGTTATCTCACTTTTATTATTCTACATACTGCCACGTTGCTTGTTACCTCTCCTCCATATTGTATGTCCGACTCCCTCCACATCTTGACGGCTTAATCCCTCAGCCTCAGACTCTTCCCAAGTTCCTCTCCCTGGATGTCCTGCCTATTCTCCCCTGCCTAGCTATTGGCCATTCAGCTCTTTATTAAACCAATTAGAAGGCACCTTAAGCAGGTGAGGCAAAATGTAAACACATATTCCTACAGTGTAAACAAATGTCCTACAACACACATGGGTCCCAGAGTTCTAACTCAAGACTTGATGCTGCTTGGTAAATTATTTTAACCACTGAGCTCTTTTGCTAGCACTGAAACATAGTGTGAATGCCTTAATTGAAGAAAAAATTTAATTGTGTCCATCCTGAACAAAGCACACACTGCTTGCTACTAGGAGCACAGAGATTGACTAAGAAGCTGTTTTCCTTAAAAGAACTCACAGCCTCAGTATTTCAGTATATCGATGCTAAGGTTAAGTGTAGTGCAGTGTGTAGACACTCCAAGAAGTACTTGTTCTAGTCAAAGGAAAACATATTTTTGTTTTTGTTTTCCAACTAGTGATTTCTCACAGTCCTTTTTTATTAATTAATTAATTTTTACAATCTCAATCACAGTTTCTCCTCTCTCCCTTTTCTCCTCCCAGTCCCTACCTCCAACTTCCCCTCTTCCCCATCCACATCCACTCCTCCTTTCAAAAAAATTCAGGCATCCCCTGGATATCAGCCAGTCACAGCATATCAAATTGCAGTAAGACTAGGGGCCTCCTTTCCTATTAACGCTGGACTAGGCAACCCAGTAGGAGGAAAGGGTCCCTAAAGCAGGTAACAGAGTCCAAGACAGCCCCTGATCCCACTGTTAGGAGTCAAACAAAAAGACCATGTTACACAACTGTAACATATGTGCAGAGGGCTTAGGTCAGTCCCATGCAAGCTCTCTGGTTGGTGGTTCAGTCTCTGTGAGCACCTGAGACCAGGCTAGTTGATCCTATGGTATTCTTGTGGTGTACTTGGCCACTCTGGCCTTTGCAATCCTTCCTCCCTCCTCTTCCACAGGATTCCCAAGGTCCACCTAATATTTGGCTGTGGGTCTCTCCATCTGTTGCTGAGTGAAGCCTCTCTGATGAAAGGTGGGCTAGGTAACGATCTATTAGTATAGCAGAATATCATT
This sequence comes from Neotoma lepida, assembly GCA_001675575.1. Lineage (NCBI taxonomy): Eukaryota > Metazoa > Chordata > Mammalia > Rodentia > Cricetidae > Neotoma > Neotoma lepida. The sequence goes on from LZPO01046802.1 coordinate 747,485, forward strand.
AGGAATCATTTCATTGACTATTTTTTCCCAGTCATGTTTGGCTCTATCCTAGGTCTCTGGGCTATCTAGCCCCCGGGTCCTGGCACTCCAGAGGGTGTCAGGGGTGGGCTCCATGCAGTGTCTGGTCTCAGGGCTTATAATCTTTCTTGATATTCCAGCATTACACCTCGAAAACTCCCAATCTCTCTTGGGAAAACATTTTTTTTTTCTTTTGGAGAACTAGTAAGATAAGTAATGTGAAAAACAGCCTGAGGATAGCACAATCTATGAACAAAATACACACAGAGAAAGAAAATGTTCTAATATAGGTGTAAATTGTGAAAAATGACAAAATTGACAAATTAGAGTGCAAGAAGCCTATTCACAGTTGAACATGTTCAAGTTGATTAGCAAATATCTAGTCATAATAATGGTATATCTTCCTACTACATAACTAAATTATTTGTAGGAACCAAAAACATGGACTGTTAGCAAACACAATAGCAAACAAAATTTAAAACCCCTAAAACCCCTATTTAACCTTGAAAGGCTATAATTGATAGAATTGTAACAGCAGCTAACTCATATTAATGCCCCTGATAAAAATTAATAGAGGAAATAGTCAAAGACCTGAGAAATGAAAAATAGTGGGCATATCTGATGCAAACACACTTCTAATAAGTGACATTTTTCTATTTAGATTTTGTGGTCTCATAATCACTGTCAGTAAATTCATAGTTCTTACTGTATAATTCTATATCCTTGGTTCAGTGTTTCATTTTAAACTAGTTCTGAAGAACATTTCAGAGAAATTTAAATTTAAGTAACAAATCTATACGAGGTCTGGGAATTAAGGATTTCATGAAGTATATTGAGCTAGTTAATTTTATGAGTAAGTATATCAACCTGAGACATCACTCAGGGTACTTGCAATGAAATTAATTTTAACACAATGTATAGTTTTTCTAGTGCTATTATAAATTGTCAACTTAATATGGTTATATGAATACCAGAGTAATAAAAGGAACAAACTATTGAGCCAGATCCTCCTGGCAACCTGTTTTTGTGAATCAAGTTTCAATGAGATTTCACAACATTTCTTTATTGACATGTGGTTTACAGCTACTTTAAGGCTACAAAGGAATGACAGACTAGTTGCCCTCAAGATCATATGGCCTACATACTCCAAGACATTCAATATGTACCTATTTACAGACAAGTTTGTTAACTCCTACTTTAGAGAACAAAGAAATAAAATGTTAAAGTAAAAGATGAACTGCCCAGTTACACTCTAGTTAAACGTTCTGTGTTGTTGGCTATATATTTAAATGGATTTTATCCATGTTCATAAATCAAATTGAAACTCACACTAACAAAAATATAGGAAATCAAATAGGCTTCTTATTTAACTCAACTTGGAATTTATAGTATTAATAGCAGGGGATGACTTTCTAAGTTTTAATTTATATTATACCATAATTATTGTACATTTTTATGAGATAGTCATAGGTTTCAGCATTATACACGTAAGATAGTAACCGCATCAATGTACTGGCAAATCTACTGCCTCAAACATTTCTGTTTTATGTCAAAACATTCAAAATCTTTTTAAAGATTAAAATCTAGTTATTTTGAAATATACAATAAAATACTGCTTAGCAAAGGATTAGGAAGCATGGAGATAAGGAGAAATGGGCTGGAGAGTTTTTAGAGCAAGCATGGAGCAAGCTCTTCCCTGGACTGCTCTTACTGCAAGTCTTTTGGGTCCAGAAAGATCTTAGTGGGACACTAAATCAAGTGATTATGATAGCAACTTCTTTCAGTTACTCCCCGAGAACCTTCTCTCATTGTCTGAGTGGCCCTGAGCACAACTCCTTCACTAAGCCAGCCATATTCTTTCATGAAGCTTTGAAACTCAAGGTGAATAGTAAGATTGGGCTTCATCTATTCTAATGGGGACTCCTGATGAGTCAAGAAGGTTTGCCTGCTGTGATTGCCTGCTAGTGCCCTGCCTGTTTGAAATCTTACTATTTTCTTTTCTTTCCAACCTCTTCTATTTCTCACTATGAGTACAGGCTTAGGTAATTTCTGTTGCATTAAATGAAGAACTCAAAGAGTACAGACAACATCCTCAGATAATTTCTTCTGCCCTGGTTGATTTCATAAAGAAGGTTAAGTTCCCCTTGAAGAGACTGCAGAATATAACCGTTTGTATGTAATGAACAGTTTCTAACCCCTTGAGATTGATGTACAATTTCTGTTTGACAGGAGAGAAACGATTAGGTTCCACTGTGACCATATACCCCAGAGTACCAATGTTGCTTCTGTACTTTAAGGTTTTTGGATCATTATATGAGATTCATAATTTTGTCCGGTTGCACCCACTTCTGCATTACATTCCAGTCTTAATTTATTATAGCCTATTAAAAGTTTCTTTGGTAATTTGTTCTTATTGATGCTCAGACATTAAAATGTCTGCAGGCTGTGAAAATGAATAAATTTAATGTGCCAGCATAGTTCTCCAAATCTGGGCTTTAGAACTAATAGTACAGACTTACATTGTATTATAAATCATTGTTAAGACAGATTTATTTGAAAATCTCATTTTATTTAGAGTTTAAATAATACATTTTTATTCATTTACTCCCTAGATTTCTACTTTTTACAATGGATGACTGCCGTGTATATACAAATTGCATACATTTCCTGGCTAATAATGGATTGAAGAGACAACTGTACATTTAAACAACACAAACTGTAGAATACTAGAAGCATGGTACCGCAGAGGTTTATGGACATTCATTTACCATGTTTGCTCTCTTAATTTGTAGAAATATATAGATTTACTTTCATAACTAGGCTTAGCCCTACAGAAATGCTCAGGTCGATTCAATCAATGCAGTGACACATAATATAATTTCATTAAAGAGAGGCCGTAGGGCGACATCTTTGGAAATTATTAAACAAAATTATAATTCCATGCAAGAAAAAGAAGTAAGCAACTCTCCTAGTTTATTATTCTATACTGCTGTAACAGACTACTTGATAACAGGTTATTTCTAATGTCCAGAAATATATTGGATCACTGTTTTGGAGACTGCAATGTCAATGTCAAGGAATTAGTATATGATAAGGGACATTTGTAGGTCATCACATGGCAAAACTTCAGAAAATGAAGGGGAGAAGATATAAAACTTGTAATTTTATGATGTCCCTACAAGCTAGAGTCCTCATTGCCTCAGTCACACAATTAATAATTTTGTCATTGAAAGTATGTTTTTTATGTTATCATTACAATTAAATATTTTCCCTAAATTCTAAATTGTATGTGAATGTGCATGTGAGTGTAGATTCCTGCAGAATCCACAAATCCACAAGAGGGTCCTGGATACCTTGGAGGCTAAGTTAGAAGTGGTTACCAGCAACGTGACATAGGTGTTGGGAAGTGAACTAGGATCCTCTGCAAGACCATCTTTTGATATTTTTCCTTTTATTGAAAATCCATTCTGTTATCACATAATATATTGATTACAGTCTCCCCTCCCTCTGCTCATCCCAATTACTCCCCACTCCCTTACAATCCAGATCCATTCCCTTTCTGTCTTTCATTAAAAAAGAACAGGCTTCCTAGAAATAATAATAAAATAAAATATAATAAGATAAAAGCAGAAACCATCTCATTAAAGTTGAACAAGACAAACCAACAGAAAGAAAAGAGCTCAAGAAAAGGCACAAGAATCAGAGACCCACTCATTCACACACTCAGGAATCCCATAAAAACACTAAACTGGAAGATATAATACATACAGAGGACCTGGTGCAGACCCAGGTAGGCTCTGTGATGCTAATTCAGTCTCTGTGAGTTCATATGAGCTTTGCTCATGTTGATTTAGAGGACCTTATATTCTTAGTGTCCTCCATTTCCTATGGCTCTTACACTCTTTCAGCTTCTTCTTAAGCAGGGTTTCTTGAGCTCTGTTGGGAGGGATTTGATGGAGGCATTCCAGTTAGAGCTTAGAGTTCCAAGGTCTCTCAATCCTTATCTAATGTCTGGCTGTGGGTCTCTGAACTTCTTCCAATCTGTTGTTGGAGGAAGCTTTTCTGATGATGGCTGAACAAGTCAGGGATCTATGAATACAGAGGAATATCATCAGGATTAATTTTATAACTATGTTGACTTTTAGCCCAGTAAGTATTTGGTTTTACTCTGGGTCCCTAGGCTATCTAGTCTCAAGTTCTTGGTCACCCAAGCAGTGTCTGAGATGGGTTCCAATTTGTAGAGTGGGCCTTTAGTTAAATCAGATATTGGTTGGATACTCCAACAAGTTTTGTGCCAGCATTGTATTAGCATATCTTACAGTAGGACACCACAGTAAACCAAAGGTTTTGTGGCTGTGTTGGTGTTCGCATTGCCTTTTGGTAATGTGAAGAGTACATCCCTATATCAAAGATGCTAGAACATATGGGTGAAGGCTCTATGTAGGCATCAGCTCAAATTCTCATGTTCAATGAGCTATATAAGTGTTGTCTTCAGCAATGGGGCCTTGCTGTCAGTTTGGGGAGAGCAACATATCTTCTTGGCAATAGCCTGGGTTGTTTGGGAAATCCCATGGGAACTCTGTCCAAAACTCAATTAGGTATAACCCATTACTAGTACTGGAAACTTCATTTGGCTACAAGAGATGAGCAGCTGGGAGTCTGTCTTCCCCATTATTTGAGGTTTTGATTTAGATAACCTTCATATGTGTATATGATTTAAAGTTTCTACTGTATTACATTTCCATACTACCCCTCAAGTGGCCCTTAATTTTAGAGGTTTCACTTCATATTCCATAACTCAACCTCCCATCCCTTCCCTCTTCCCTCTTGATCCTCACATTCCACCCCTTCCATCCCCTGTCCATCCACAATTATCCATTCTATTTCCCTTTCCTAACATGATCTATCTGTACCCTCTAGTCCCTTACTTTAAATTCACCCTCTGTGGTTCTATCGACTGTAGCTTGATTATCATAGATTTAACAAATAATATCCATATATACATCAATACACATCATATTTGTCTTTCTGGGTCTGGGATACCTCAGGATGATTTTTTCTTTTAGTTCCAAATATTTTCCTGTGAATTTTACAATGTCATTCTTTTTTAGCGGCTGAGTAATATTCCATTGTACCATATGTACCACATATTCTTTATCCATTCTTCTGTTGAGGGATATCTAGGTCATTTCCAATTCCTGGCTGTTATGGATAGGAAAGTAATGAACATGACTGAGCAAGTGTCTTTGTGGGAGGGAAAAGTATATATTGAGCATATATCCTTTGGGTATATGCTCAAGAGTGGTATTGCTGGATCTTGAGGAAGATCTATCGTCATCCTTCTGAGGAACTGCCACACTGATTTCTATAGTGGCTGTGAAAGTTTTCACTCCTACCAGCAATTGATGAGTGTTCCCCTTACTCCACATCATCACCTGTATGAGCTTTCATTTGTTTTACTGAACTTGGGCATTCTGGCAGTTATAAGATAAAATCTCAAAGTACTTCTAATTTGCATTTCCTTGATGACTAAGGATGTTGAACATGTCTTTAAGTGTTTCTCAGCCATTTGAGTTTTCTCTATTGAGAATTCTCTATTTAGATCTTGCCCCATTTTTAATTGTGTTATTTGTTTTATTGCTATTTTTTGAGTTCTTTATATATTTTGAGTATTAGCTCTCCATCAGATGTATAGGTGGTAAAAATCTTTTCTCATTCTGTAGGCTGCTGTTTTGTCTGAATGACTGTATCCTTTGCCGTGCAGAAGCTTTTCAGTTTCATGAGGTTCTATTTATTAATTGTTGATCTTAGTGCATGTGCTAATAGTGATCTGTTTAGAAAGTCTTCTCTTGTGATATGATTGAAAGGCTATTCCCTACTGTATTTTTAGTGGGTTTAGTGCATTTTGTTTTATGTTGAGGTCTTTGTTCCATTTGGAGTTGAGTTTTGTACAGGGTGATTAGTATAGTTCTATTTGGATTATTCTACAAGCAGCCATCCAGTTTGAACAGTAAGATTTGTGGAAGATGCCGTCTTTTTTTTGGTATTTTTCAGGTGTAGAGATATTGTCAAAACGAACAAATTTAGAGATGAAAAGGTTGGCATAAAACAAAAGATACCAAAAAATTAGAGAATCATAAGAACATATTTTTTTAAAAAATTGTACTTTTCAGAATTGGAAAATCTTAAAGAAATGGATAGTTCTCCTGATACATACCACTTACAAAAATTAAATGAAGTCCAGATAAGCATTTTAAACAGACCTATAGCCTACTGAAATAGAAGCAGTCATTAAAAGTCTCCAAACCAATGAAAGCCCAGAGATAGATCATTTTAAGGCAGGATTCTACCAGCCTTTCAAAGAAGAGTTAAAGTCCATGTGCTTCAAATTGTTCCACAAAATGGAAACAGAAGGAACATTCCAAATTTATTCTATGAGGCCACAGTTACACTGGTACCCAGACCACCTAACTATCCAACAAAGAAAGAGACTTACAGACCAATCTCCCTTATAAACTCAGATGGAAATATCCTCAATAAAATACATGCAAACTCAAATCCAAGAATACATCAAAAGGATCATCCACCATTACTGAGTTGGTATCATCCCAGAGATGCAGGCATGGTTCATACTTCTATAGCTATCAGACATAGCATATGTAAATCAATACATGTAATCAACCATATAAACAAACTTAAAGAAAAATAGAACACATGATCATCTCATTAGAAGTAGAAATGGCCTGTGACAAAATCCAATCTTTCATGATAAAAGTCTTGGAGATATCAGGGATACAAAGGACATACCGAAACATAATAAAAGCAGGTTACAGCAAGCTCATAGCCTACATCAAATTAAATGAAAAGAAACTAAAGGAATTCCATTAAAATCCTGAAAAAGACAAAGCTGTCCACTTTCTCCATATCAATACAATATAGCACTTGAAGTTCTAGCTTGAGCCATAAGACAACTAAAGGAGATCAAGGGATACAAATTAGAAACAAAGAAGTCAAAGTATCTCTTGATAGTATACATAAGTGACACTAAAAATTCCACCAAGGCACTCCTACTACTAACAAACACTTTCAGGAAAGTAGCTGGATATAAAATTATTTCATAAAAATCAGTATCCATTTTATATACTACTGAAAAAGGGACTGAGCAAGAAACCAAGGAAATATTAGCTTTTAAGATAGAATCAAATAACATAAAATATATAAAATATCTTGTGGTAACTCTAACCAAGAAAGTGAAATATTTGTATGATAAAACCTTCAACTCTTTGAAGAAGATATCAGAAGATGGGAAGATCTCCCATTCTCATGGATGAGTAGGATTAACATAGTAAAAATGACTATGCTATCAAAAGCAAACCATCATGTTCTCTTTATGGAGCCATGACAATTAAAATTTAATGTGGACTTTAATGTGGATTTTAGAAATGACAGCATTTAAACCTTATCAGTCATACTAACCACTACCACAAAGACTTGGGAGGCTGATCTTGAGAATACCTCGCTAAGTTGTACTGTGAATATTTAGCCTGGATGTTTTATTGGATATAACATTCAAATAATCATATTCATGCAGTGGACATTTACTTTGAACCTCATCTGTCATACCCTGTTCTTGGAGTGCAACATATCAAAACTGACACAACACCAAAAATCCAAAGTTTTATGATGTTGGTGGACATTTAAATAATTGAACACCACTCTCAATGGGAGATAACTGAGAAATATATAGTCCCAGAAAAAAGAAAATGTATAAAAAATGATAATATTTGGAAAGTTGAGAAAGGATAACATAATGAAAGGTGCTTTTGCTTTGATGGCTAAAGGAAAAGGAGTGCTAAGAAAAACTATTAATGGAATCCTTTATTCCTTCATTGGTTTTAGTTTTTTACAGTTTTGATTGATTTCATATTTTAATCTAGTAACCAAATGGTTTACAGATTGCAAGTTATGAAATTATTCTGTTGGATCACCATGAACATTATTTTTAGTGAAATAAAATAGACATTCATTTATAGATCATTTTGTTTCATTTGTCTGTCTGTCTCTCTCTGTCTCTGTCTCTCTCTCTTTCTCTCTCTCTCTGTGTCTGAATGAAAGTCATGAGATAGTATCATTATGAATACAGGAATATCTGTTTTTTAAAGAATTGAAGTATTTTTTAAAAATGAATAATTTGGGAAGGTTAGTTTGACAATACTCTACTGACTATATGGAAACACAGATTGGACTTCTTTTATTTTGTATCTTTTTTTTTGGAGGGAGGCCACAAGGATGGGGTCATGAACCTGGGAGGATTGGGAGGTAATAGTGATTGGGGAGCGCTATGTGAAATTCCAAAATAATCAATAAAATACTATGTTAAAGATTTTGCTTCAAAGATATAAGGCAACATTCTAACTACAGCAGATTACAGAAGACCTTTCATTTACACAGTATTTTTTAAATTACTAAGAATGGAATTTTATGTGACTTTCAAAAAGTGTGGGCAAGATTAGTAGAAAATGATTTCTTCTATCTCTATTACAAAACTGATAGAAAATGCTTTTCTAGAAACACAAGGCCAATAAATGAAGACTCTGCAATCAAAACTCCATTTGATTTTGTCACCAACTATTTTCTAAAAGTTATAAATACTGAACAGAACAAAGAAAATCACAGTTCTACCTAATATGCATGGTGAAAACTAATAGAATGATACTTTCCACAAACTGTAGGACAAGGTCTTCCTTATAGCTGTTAAGCATTTTGATTGATAAAATCTACCATTTTCATCCATAAAAAATATTGTTTAGCAATGAGAACAACCTAAATTAAACTTATATTACATTATTGTAAGTAAAGTTGAGACTCATCATGTTTACTATTGTGATTATTCTTTGATCATTGGTGTATTTAAAGTAGTCTTTCAAAATTACAGATGATATTAGCATTTTGATGATGATAATTGCAGTCATAACAAGTCTGTCATTTATGAAGCTGTTTGATTAAATTGCCTTTTGATTCATCTTGCATTGATGTATGTATTTGGGGCATCCCCTTTTACAACAAGATGCTGAAGGAATTCCACATGCAGGTCTTTTTGTTTACTTCTCCTCGATATAGAATACAAGTACCATCTTGGATGGACTTGTAGATGAGGGTCAAAATTTATTCTGAAGCTCTCTTATATGGGATGAATAGATATATTTGGAAGCGTTTGTGTTGTACATTTTAGGGTACACAGATATATTAATATTAGTTTAAAAATAGCTGATTTTCTGAATAGGGACAAGATTTACAATTTGAAAGCAAGCTTCTTTAGGGTACTTAACATGAGCTATTTATGTCCTAGATTTTCACTTTGTAGTTGTGTTTTTTTATAGAACTGCAACTTAGTATACTTGAACAATTGTTGCTCCAAATAGTTACTGTAAAAAGACACTTGACTATTGTTGTTGGCTGTTTTTGTTCTTTCTCTTGTGGGGGCCCACCAGCCAGCTCCCAAATAAATCATACATAGAGGCTTATTCTTAATTTTAAATGCCTGGCCTTAGCTTGACTTATTTCTTGCCAGCTTTTCTTAATTTTAAATTATCTCATCTACTTTTTGCCTCTGTGCTTTTTCCTTTTCTTACTTCTGTATATCTCACTTTCACTCTTAATCTGTGGCTGGATGTGTGGCTGGGTAGCTGCCCCCTTCTTTTCTTGTTCTCTTGCTCCTTCTTTTCCTCCCAGATTTCTCCTTCTATTCATTCTCTCTGCCTGTCAGCCCTACCTATCCTTTCTTCTGCCTCACTATTGGCCATTCAACTCTTTATTAGATCATCAGGTGTTTTAAACAGGTAAATTAACACAGCTTCACAGAGTTAAGCAAATGCAACATAAAAATGCAACACTCTTTGCATCATTAAAACAAATGTTCCACAGCATCAAAAACTGTAACACATCTTAAAATAATATTCTACATTTCCCCATTTTTGTCTAAATAAAAAGAAAGGTTTTAACTTTAACATAGCAAAACCATACACAACAAAAACAGTTATCAAGTAATAATCACAATATTCTGTCCATGTGTAGTTAGCATATTCAGACAAAACAATGCTTTATCTATCCTATCTTAGGGTATACAAATTTTTTCACCTAATTTATCTTCTTCTATCATAACTAAGGAAAACTGCAACTATAGCAGTCTAGTCTTCAACTACATCAAAGACCCAGAAAGATGTAATATTAACTAACAATAGAGACACTGACCCAAAGTTCCTCTGCAGCATGGGGCATCCATTTTCTACCTACAGGCCCAGAATATCTGGCAAACTTTTTAGTGAAGCAAGAAATTTGAAGGACTGCCTTATATTGGAAAAGTTCAATGGTCTTTTTCCTGTGTGTTCTGCATGTCCAGTCTGCACAGCATATTGTCAGCAGGCAAAAGCAAGAGCAGTTACTTTGACCAGTGACTAACCTTGCCACAATGAAAGCAAACTCCATAAAGAGTTTCTTCAGTACCCATCATCTCTGAAGCAAATTGATAAGATCAATTCTGTGATCTTATCACTTGAACATATCTGCCATTTTTAAATATTAAACTTCATGTATTATTCTGTTACCAATGTTAGAGACATTCTGTTCCCTGCAAACCCCAATAAGCATGACTTGGCCACTTGTCATCCAAAGGGCAATCAAAAGAGCCAAATTAATGTAAAAAGCAGAAAAAAATGACTTATTCCATGTGGCCACAATAAGAAGAAGAATAAAAATATCCAGAGATTTCCCCAAGTCCATCTTGAAGTCCTAACTGGAGTAAAAGTTTTAAATAGTAGCCACCGCATAGCTAAGCAGTCTGGCCAAGACATGGTCACAAAATGCCATTGTCTCAACTCCAGTCTCTCTGGGAAGATCTTCTGACAAGGTGTAAATCTTTCTTTAAGAGATAAATGCTTCCTCTGACTGCAGATTCCCCCTATGGTTGTTTCTATGCGTGAGACTTTCCTTCCCCCAGCATGAGATTCCTGGGGGAAATTATAATTTCTTTGGTGGTGATTGTTTCAATCGTCTGACAGCTAAAGGGAGGGAGGGAAAAAGTGCCTAGTTGTAATATTTCTGATGCTTGGGTAGATTTTAGTAACCTCACATAAGCACTAACCTAGTAAACTTTTAAAAAAGTATTCATGTGATATGCCTGTGTATGGGACTGTGTACACATGTGTATGTGCCCTCAGAGTCCAGAATATGATGTTGAGTTCCTTAGAGTTGGAGTTACAGGTTGTTTTGAGTCTCTTGATGTGAGGTAATCAAACTCCAGGTCACTGGAAGTACAGCAAGTGCTATTAAGCTTTGAGCCATCTCTCAAGGCCCTTTAATGGACTTTAATGGCGAAAAAATGAGCTTTTGAGTGTACTTTCATGTTACTTTCAAGAACACAGGCATTTTCTTAACTTGACCCTTCCATAAGAATCATGACTCTCTCATTAGAAGTACAATGTCCAGTTAAGCAACCACTAGCTAGAAAATCCACTGAATTCTTTATTTTTTATTATAAGATTTTCTGTTTATTTTACATACCAACCACAGAAACCCCTCTCCTCCCTCATCCGCCCTCCAGCCTTCCCCCTCAAAACCTTCCGTTCCAAACTCCTCCAAAGCAAGGTCTCCCATGGGAAGTCCCCAGAGCCTGGACATTCAGTAGAAGCAGGTCCAAGACCCTCCTCCCTGTGCCAAGACTGCACCCGGTGTCCCACCATAGGCACTGGGCTCCAAAATAACAGCTCATGCACCAGGGATGGATCCTGATCTCATTGTCTGGGTGTCCCCCAAACAGTTCAAGCTAAACCACTGTCTCAAGTATCCAGTGGGCCCAGTCCAGCACCATGGGGGCACCACTGCTATTGGTCCACAATTCATGCATTTCCACTAGTTTGGCTGGCCGTCTCAGTACATTTATCCATTTGGTCATCTTTGTACACCTTTCCATCATGATCTCGTTGTCCCTTGCTCACAGAAGCCCCTCTCTCTTCTATTAACTGGACTCCTGGAGCTCAGCCTGGTGCCCAGCTGTGGATCTCTGCATCTGCTTCCATCAGTCTCTGGATGAGGGCTCTATGATGACAGACAGGGTATTCATCCTTGTGAATACTCACTGGAGTATGCGAGTTCAGGCTCCCTCTCAATTATTTCCAGTAGTCTAAGGTGGGGTCATCCTTGTGGATTCCTGGGAACCTCCCTAGCATTCTGTTTCTCCCTATTCCCATGATGTCTTCATTTATCATGCTATCTCTTTCCTTGCTCTCTTACTGTATCCACCCAACCTCCCGTTCCCCTATGCTCACATCCTCCATCTCCTGCTCTCCATTCTTCCCCTCACCCCCAGTCTGCCCACGCAGATCTCATCCAGTTCTCCCCCACTGGGTCATCCACGAGTCCCTCCCAGGGTCCTCCATGGAGCTGTGGGTTGCAGTCTGGTTATCCTTTGCTTTACATCTAGTATCTACCTATTAGTGAGTACATACCATGTTTGTCCTTCTGTGTCTGGGTTACCTCACTCAGGATGATATTTTCTAGTTCCATCCATTTGCCTGCAAATTTCATGATGTCAGTGTTTTTCTCTGCTGAGTAGTACTCCATTGTGTATATGTACCACATTTTCTTAAACCATTCTTCAGTTGACGGGCATCTAGGTTGTTTCCAGATTCTGGCTATTATGAATAATGCTGCTATGAACATAGTTGAGCACGTGTCCTTGTGATATGATTGAGCATTCCTTGGGTAGATGCCCAAGAGTGGTATAGCTNCTGCAAATTTCATGATGTCATTGTTTTTCCCTGCTGAGTAGTACTCCATTGTGTATATGTACCACATTTTCTTAATCCATTCTTCAGTAGAGGGGTATCTAAGTTGTTTCCAGGTTCTGGCTATTACAAATAATGTTACTATGAACATAGTTGAGCATGTGTCCTTGTCACGGTGTGATTGAGCATTCTTTGGGTATATGCCCAAGCCACTGAATTCTTTAAATGTTACTAGTCCAAATTGAGATAGGCTATAAATATAACATAGAGACACACACAGACACATACACAAACAGAGACCAATACATGTATGTGCGCACACATACACGCACATACTAAATTATAAGACTTAAGAATCTAAAATGAAGTAAGAATTCTTGTTCATTGATGGTTAAATAGTATTCTTATATTGGATCAAAGAGAATATATTGTTAAATGTAAATTTCCCTGTATCTTTTTTCGTGGTGAAATGGTTATGAGAAAATACTTTTTTTTCCTGTTCACATTATTCAAATTAATTAAAATTTAACTGAAAGGCAACATTCTATGTATGTATTGTATGTAAGATATGTGGCTTGTATCCTGTTACTCTTATTATGGAAGTCTGATTTGTTGAGTTTAGAAATGAAACAAGCATCATGTCATAGATATATTTTTGTTTGGTTTCAATATGTTTTGCTTGGATAATCATGAAGCTTTGGAGAACTTGTAGGAAAATAAGTAATGTTCATTTTGAAGAGATAATAGGAAATATAATTGGAAAGATTTGGAAAATGAAATGATTAGGGACCACTAACTCACAGTACCACTCCTTCCCTAGCCTTTCTCCTTCCTATCTTCTTTTTAATTTTAAGAAGCATGTTTTATTTTATTTTTATATTATAATTTAATTACATCATTCTTACCTTCCTTTTCCTCCCTCCAAACTCCCCCACATACCTCTTCTTGCTCTGCTTCAAATTCATGCTCTTTTTTCACCATATTGTTATTACATTCATATATGTATGAGATATACATATATATATATATATATGCATATACATCCCTAAATGTAATCTGCTAAGTCTGTATAATCCTACTTGTTTGTCAGAAATGAAAAAACAAAACAACAGTTAGTGTTCTGGTTTAGAAAATACAAGTGAAGTGAACTTTAACACTCTTCCAAACTTTTACATTTTGAAAGGGAGTTTACAATCAAGTATAACAAAACAATTTGGTAGCTAGGTGCAGGACAGCATGATTCTGGGGTAGGGGATGTAAGGATTGATGTTCTGTTACTGCTAGCACCACTCATCCTCCTCAGATACTTCCACAGGAATAAAACATGTGCAATCAGCATCATGTAATAGTTTGCAATTGTAAACTATTGTCCTGCACATCCTGAGCCTTGACAGTGGCTCAGAATTCCTCAGGGCTGAGTAGAAATATATACATTCTAAAGAAAAAGCAAGTGAAACAAGAGAGGAGGTGGCTACTTGGAATAGTGGCAATTGTCAATGCCTGAGTGAATGTGCAAGGTTGCCTGCAGTTTACTACACTTGAAATTTGTAGTTCAACCCTTTGCTGAACTACTAATTATCATTATCGGTATCTGTCTTGATGGTGCCTGAGGAGAAAGGTTCTCAAGTAGAATCAATGACCAAATTATATTGTATATCTTGGCTGTGGAAATTATTGAATTTTAGCCAATATTTTCCAGTCCTTCATTTATAATGTGAGAAAAGAGCAGAATGAACCTCAGCCTGATTGTCCTGACTTGCCTGTCTTAGCACACTCATAAGTGCATGTCAATATACATACAAACTTGCTATCTTCAAACTTTCTTTAGTCTCCTTAATGTGCCCATTTAACTACTGATAGAAAGGAATCAGAAAACAGTATTGATTGCTAAGACTGTTTGATATTTACCACTTGGTTTCTTATGTACAGTATTTATGACCTTGGATGTAGAAAGAAATATGAAGTTAAAAACAGATTTTCATAGGCTGCAAATTCAGGTAAATGTGTATTTTTCATATGACAAATGTATTAGAGACTCAAAGAAGAATATTTTGAAAACAGAGAAAAGAAGGAAATCCATAATCTCACCACAGACTGCCACAGGGAAATTTCTTTAAAAACGTAATTTTCATATAAATCATAAAGAATGCAATGTAGATTTAACATAATAAAAAGCTGTCAGTGGAAAGACAAAACTGGTTCAAAAGATGATTTGAAAAACAAAACCTTTTATAATTAGGGATGGGAATAAGAACAGAGGCCCACAGCCAGACATTATGCAAAGAGAGAGAATCCTTGAAACACACAGTTCTAAATGATACGTCTCCATCAAATCCCTCCCCTCAGAGCTCAGAGAACTCTGCTGAAGAACAAGTAGAAAGAGTGTTAATAGCTAGAGTGGATGGACACGAAGTAAGCAAGGCCCTCTAAATCAACATGAGCAAAGCTCAGGTGAACTCACAGAAACTGAAGCAACATGCTCAGGCTCTGTGTGGGTCTGCACCAGGTCCTCTGTGCATACATTATGGTTTCCAGTTTAGTGTTTTTATGGAATTCCTGAGTGTGAAAATGAGTGGATCTTTGATTCTTGTGCCTTCTCTTGTGTACTTTTCCTTCTGTTGGCTTTTTTTGTTCAACTTCAATGTGATAGGTTTTTGTTTTATCGTATTATATTTTATTTTGTTATATTTCTAAAAAATGAATGAAGGAAGGAATGAATGGAAAAATCTTAGCCACTAGCATAAAGGTTAACAATTGAAGTGTCACTTATACCTGCTGGGAGATGGGAAATCAGTTTTCTCCGATGGAGTGACACTTCAGTGCATGTCTCATGTTCAGGAGTAATTGACCAATAAATAATAGACTCCACAAAATTTTTGTATACTTTTATTTGGTTACATTTTGTTGGTCTTTTTTTCTTTAATTTTTGTTTGTTTGCTTGCTTGCTTTTTGGGTGCCGTTGTATTTCATGTTTTGGGTTTTGAGGTTTCTATTTGTTGTATTGGGGTTTTATTTGTTTTTTGAGAAAAAATAAAAGTAGCATGGAGAGGAAGGAGAGGATCTCGAAAGACTTAGGGAAGCGGAAGAATATGATCAAAATACATTTATGTTTAAAAATTGTCTTTAGAAGAAAAAAGAAAAAAATGAAGTATTGAAAAATAAAATTGGTGAATAAATTTTTAAATTGTTTAATACATTATAGCATTTTGGGCAATCTTTTTTTACTAAATAAAATTTTCTTTACTATGTAATCAAGTATAGTACTGTACATTCAACACATTTATTTTCTTCCCCTGGAATTATATAATGTTTTTCAATGAGGGAATGACATGTCATTATTTTGGAACACAGAATCATCCTTGGGGTTCTTTTTCAAGTTTAAGACAATTTTTCACACTATTAAAAATAATTACAATTAATTTAAGATAGTGCCCTTCCTAGTCTTTTCATTATGGGTATTTGGAACATAGGAAAAATGTGCTAAGTTCTTATCATCTATTTTTAATTTTCTTTATGAAAGTTCAGAGTTGTTCATCTAACACTACAGCTCAAATTCTCCACAACTCCTTATATGCTGAAGAAAATATAACAGAAATAATTTTACAAATTCAGAGTAGCACATCAATGTCTTGATACTTTTAATGTAATTATTGCACAAGTAGCATATTTTTGTCAAAGGCTACATCATGGTTATGCTTGTTGTGAATGGATACAATATTTAGTCAGATAGGAGCTCTATTGGACAGAATGGTAACTACAGATTAAAACAAGGTGTTTTATATTTGAAAATAGATAAGAGGGGTTTATAAAGGTTTTTACCACAAAAATAAATGGTAAGTACAAAAAGTAATGCATATGCTAATTTCAGATTTAATCATTCTGCCAGTTATACATATTTCAAAACACCATGTGGTGTACAATGAATATATACTTTTTAAAGTTGCTTGTTCACATAAATAAAAGTTACTCTACCTATATAGATTATCAAGTATAGGTATTTGGTCCAAGCTTGATAGCCTCAGTTCATTCCCAAGGAAAAACAAGGTGGATGGAAAGAAGATACATTCCTGTATTGCCATTTGACTTCTGCCTGCATGCAATAGCACTTACCTGCACATATACACATGCACACACATAGAGAAAGAAATGTAGAAAATATAATTTAAAAGCTTTCATTAAGTAAATAAATCACTTTGTATGTATCAAGTTTGGGCACTTCTGATTACTATATAAAATATGGTTTTAATAAAAAAAAAGCATGAGTACCAATAGGAACAGGTATCTATAGCCTTATTAAAAGTGTTTTAAGTTGATGCTACAACTGTTTATAAATACCGTGATGAATAATGTGAATTAGTTCATTTTGGTACTTCTCAAATTTATCTCTCTGTAATTTTATCTCATTATATCATTGCATACTCCTTGAGACAAAACTGATTAGTTGATATGAGAAAAATATTACAGTATAGCAAATTGTGGTTGATATATTGTGCGCACTAATAAAGCTTTCCTGGGTTCAGAGAACAGAATAGCCACTAGATAGACATAGAGGCCAGAAAATTGTGGCATATACCTTTAATCCCAGGACTTGAGATTTCTTGTCTTGCTTGGGAAAGACACACACCTTTAATCTCAGGAAGTGATGGCAGGAAACAGAAAAGTATATAAGGCATGAGGACCAGGAACTAGAGGCCTTTTAAGCTTTTAGGCTTTTAGCAGCAGTTGAGCTGAGATTCATTTGGGTGAGGACTCAGAAGGCTGCAATCTGAGGAAATAAGATCAGCTGAGGAGTTGGCAAGGTGAGGTTGGCTGTGGCTTGTTCTGTCTCTCTGATCTTTCAGAATTTACCTCAATATCTGGCTCCAAGTTTTTTATTAATAAGACCATTTAAGATTCACCTTACAGCAAACTCCTTGAATAAGTTTAGAGTTTTAGTTTACAAATTATATAGATGACTAACTCTGGATGCAGTATGAAAACATATATTTAATAATACCACTTGTTCTCATAAAACACTTGACTGGTACATTGTAATCCCCATGAAAACACACAAGTAAATAGGATTTTAAATATAGGTCAGGGATATAGAAGCTTATGTATATGTCTTGTATCTATTCTAATCCCTAGATTAGATTTTGTGGCCTGTTTTATAAAATATTGGCTATATAATTATCATGCAGTGGACATTTCCTTTCCTTAGCAGAATTATTGATTTAATTCAATTTATTAATTTGGCTAAGAAGACACTATACCACTGAGCTACACACTTGGCTTTCGATTCAATTTTGTGCTTTGGAAAATATCTATAGGTTGTTTGGATTTTTGGTGTTTGCAACAACCTGAGTCATTTTGCTTTCTAGAATAGTTCATCAAAGATTTATAGAACCCCTACTGTGTGCTAGATCATAACCCAGGAACCAACAAACACTTTATGCCTTGTTAATTGAGTACTATTCTTGTTTTCAGTGAAAATGAAACTTCTTCACTTGAGAAGAAAGCTGGTTGGAATATTATGTTATTGGAAAGCTACTAGTAATAAGGTGAAATTCAAAGGCAGAAACAAAATAAAAGATAAAACGGTGGAAATACAGCATGTTGGTGACCTTAGCAGTGGATCTGCATACACTTAGCTTGAATAGGTCTTTAAGACCAGATTTTAGCTTTACAATGCCAGATTTATCACCATGCTATGTCAGAAGCAGTGCAGACCTTCCACAGATAAAATGGGTTATTATCAAACCAATAGAGGGCTACCAGAAATAGATTTAGAGCAGGGACTGTTTACTTTGTAAAGCGTGCATCCATTTATCTCTGTTGTTAAATCCCATGAAGTCTTCAGAATAATGATAGTAAATACAGCATATAAATGTATAGAGTTTAAAAGGACAGTATACAAATGTGTAGGGTGTAAAAGGACACCTAGTTGGGGATACATGGACACCTTGGTCAGTAAAGTACTTGCCACACATGCACATGACTTGAATTCTAACCCCAGCCCCCATGTGGAAAAGAGTGGCGTGATAGCACATTTGTAATCCCAGCTCTGAGAAGGAAGAGACAGGAGGAGGATCCCTTGGATTACATTGTTAGAAGGTGTAGTATAATTGGTCAACCCCAGATCCCAGAGAGTCCCTTTCTCATATAACAAAGAAAATCGCTCCTGAGGAATGACTGCTGATGCTGATCTCCCCCACCTCCCTCTCTCTTTTCTCTTTCTTTCTTTCTTTCTTTCTTTCTTTCTTTCTTTCTTTCTTTCTTTCTTTCTTTCTTTCTTTCTTTCTTTCTTCCTTTACTT
>LZPO01046802.1:766725-795364 GCA_001675575.1 Neotoma lepida
TCTCTCTCTCTGTCTCTCTCTCTCTCTCTCTCTCACACACACACACAAGTACACAAGACATCTATTAAATTCCACAGTAAAATTAGCTTTTACTTATATGACTTAGTACCTTTTATTCTTTATTATAATTCTAAACAATAAGCCCAACCAGTAAGATTAATGCATACTGCAGTTCCAAAATGGTGATTAAATAAATAATAAAGTAAGAAATCTTCAACAACTATAATATAATTTAAAAATCTGTTATTTCTATAAGTGAAAAATCACTGTTATTGTGAATGCTCCTAAATAAATTCTAATGTACTCTCTTGATTGTATTCATACAAGTAAAATGTTCAGGTAATGTTTGCAGAAAATAAAGATTACTCAATCTATGTACTTTCAGTGAATATCTTTGAAGTCCAGGCAGAGAAACTCCGTGGATTCCTTTCCTAAGGCTGCTGTTAGAAAGTACTATGAATATGGTTGCTTTACATGAGACATTTATTGCTCCAATAGGTTATACGCCAATACTTTCATATTAAGGTATCACAGGGCGATGCATTCTCTGAAGTCTCTAGAAAATCCCTCACTGCCTCTTACTATCTTCTTGGGATCTGTTATATACAAACTATATTTGTATATCTAAATTTCTGTTTCTATTCTAACTGGTATCTCCTTATATGTCCATCATTGTATCTTATTTCAATGCTTATGAGCACATTAGTTTAAGTCTGCAACTAGAAAACCTATTCCTGCATGACCTCATTTTAACTAATTGAATCTACAAAGAGCACATTTCTAAATAGCATCATATTCTGAGACTGTAGGTAGACATGAATTTTGTGGGAGTAAGGCGCTCTATGTCACACTAAAGCAAATCAGATCATTGCAATAGGTATCAGAAGACCATATTTTCTAGGACAGTTAAAATCCTTTATGTTAACCTGAGAAAGCTTGCTGGGTTCTGATTAAATGAATAAATGTTTTCTCCTAGCATAAATATTTTACTCCCATTCTTTCTGGATTTCAGCCCAGACCACTCTGATTTGAACAGGATAGAGGTCATTGATATCAGGGCAAACGTCCTCTTCAATAATGACTTTCCCCAGCAGTATGTTGATTGTGGGTCTTCTCATTCTTTGATGGTCAACTTCTTCTAAACTGCCCTTCTACTTATGAGAATAAATTATTCAAGACACAGCAAGGATGTTCTTATGTATGAATTCAATGTTCTATGAAATAGTAAAGTTTTGAATATTTTAAAATAAATACCTGTCATTTTGAAATTCTTTAGTCTTTAAATCCAATAAGTTTATTTTATCTTCTACTATATTTAAAATAGAAAGTAGAATTCTTTAAAAATAATATAAAAATAATCTATTGAGAAATAATTTTTCACTTTTTATTTAATTCTCCTGTAAAAGTGAGCCAAAGGTGTTGGTAGTATGAATGTAAAAATATGGAAAACCATGAGATTTTATTGTCTTTTAACATGATTAATTATAATCCTTTATAGACATAAATTATTTTATTAATTT
Organism: Neotoma lepida; assembly: GCA_001675575.1. Lineage (NCBI taxonomy): Eukaryota > Metazoa > Chordata > Mammalia > Rodentia > Cricetidae > Neotoma > Neotoma lepida. Next base: position 768,246 of record LZPO01046802.1, read on the forward strand.
TAAAAATGTTTTTAAATCCTAAATGTATTAAATAAAAATCCGTAGGCTTTCTGATTTTTTTTCCATTTTTAGATAAAGTTTCACTGTGTAGATTCAGATGCCCTGGTATTCACTATGTACCCTACGCTGGCTTCAAAATCACAATCCTTCTGACTTAGCCTCCTGAATGCTGGTATGATAGGAATGAGCAGCCATGCCCAAATAAATTTGGAATTTGGTCTAAGAGAGCCAATTATACCTTAATATAAAAACATATCTAAATGCTCCCACAAAACCAAAGGGTAATGAAGACCTAAACAAGAAGTTTACAAATATTTGTGTGGGGAAAAATGTTTCTTCTGAAAAATAAGAAAAAGAAATGAATATCTTTGAGGAAGATAATAGTGTATGTGTCAACTGGAGATGATATTTTGTATAGATGAGAGAGAAAATGATAATGTGAAAAGGGGCAAGTTCTAAATTTTTAATTAAAAAGTTCAATGTATCAGCACATATACACTATATATAGAATCTATAATGATCTGGAAAATAGGTATGAATAAATACTGATAAATTGTTTTTTGTTATATTACTGTGACAATTTATGATCTGTATTGTTTGCATAATGAAATGAATTGCCAACACGAAAAACTCTAAAAACTTTAGGCTGTCATCTGATTTTCCTTCTGAAAGTCCTAGGCAGTTTTTACATAGCTCAACAGGAACAGAAAACCACCATCAAGTGAAATTTCTTTGATATCTACAATAATAATGTAGAAGCTTGAAAGTATTATCCAGGTTGTCATAAGCCTATTATTGCTTTACAATATATAGAACTGAAAGACAGCATGAATGGCTAAATGCCATACTTAGCAATACTTTTCCATTGTTTAGGACTGGAAATGTGCCTGAAATGTACATTTTTTTTTCCAAAATAGTTTCTGTAACATTTAAAATCTGACAGGTAACCTATCTGTTTTATGGAGTACTTTCAAATGTGAATGTGCATATTTAAAGACACAGATAAATAGTCAGAATAGACATTTAACTATAACAAGCAGAAGAACTAAGCAGTGGTCACATGGAAAAATGCACAGGCAAAATGCTTTGGCACCATTATCAATGCATTGTTATTGTTGCTCTTTGTTCCATCTCTTTCAAGTCTGGCTTTTGGGATATGATCGATGCACAGCTTACTATGGGTGCATGTTTTTCAACCATAAATAAAGAAATTGGGCAGTGAGGCACTGTCTCTCTAGTAACTTAACCTGTTCAGCATACCTGCTTCACCTTATAAGCGCCATTCACTTGCTGCTTTGGTTCCCCTAACATCTAAAACAGTGCTCTTCCACATTTATTACACTAGTTAGAAATCAAAGTCCACACAACTCTTTTCTTTTATTCTCTAGTATCTAATCTATTTAACGTCTATTCCCTAATTTCATTTGAACCTTCTTTTCCTTTGTGTTACCGCCATTTTAGGTCTGGTTTACCTGTGCTTGATCAGACAACATCCTCATGCAATTGTTTCTACTATTATCTTCAAATCTAATCCTACTAATAAACATAGCAGTAAGCTAGAATTGGTGCAGAATGACTCATTGGGTAATGGTCATTGTGGTGGGCATATGGCTAGATTTCAATGAATATAAAGTAGAAATGATATATGGCAAACAAAGCAAAGGTATTCACACCACAACAGTATAATTATAATTTATGGTATAAAAATATAATTCCTTGTATCGGAATACTCTCTTAAATCCTAGCTAGAGATGACAAGGGAACAGCTTCCACCCTAGACTAGAATCAGTCAAGCCATCAAAATGGAACATCTATGTCAAAGGGACTGCTATATTTGACCACTGTAATGTAGTTACTCTTGAGAACATGCTATCTCCATTCTTTTCATTTTGAAGTGTGTCACATGAAAACAAAACTAACATTGTTATTTGTTTTCTGGCACTCAAGATTGATTTATGGAAGGCATGTTAGAAAGAGAACAGCAAAGGTGACACACTAAAAGCACCATTAGTACCCAGGCAGAGGTCAGGCCATTGAGCTTTTAGTTTAAATTAATGCACACAATGTAAGGGGTGTGCTAGAAACAACATGGATTTATGAAAGCATATACAATAAAGATAAATCAAATTTTGTTACCAGACTTGGGTGTGTTCATTTTTTTTAATTTAGTATATTAAGTGTTTGTTACTTGTACATGTGTGTTTTATCATTGAAAAAAAGTTAACAGTAAGAATAATTTTAATTTGTGGAGTTATAATCAATATTTCAAATCTATCTCCAGTCCTAAAATAACTAGGAGAATGCACCATAGAAGATAGTTTATAAATAGATAAGAAAATATACCTATAATCATGTAAGCCGTAACTTTCCACATGTACTACTAAATATTCCAAAATGGCTCTGATGGCTAACAGACATTCAGAGTCTAAAGGCCATTTGACAACCAAATTAAAAGGAATATTGTAAACACTGTGTTGTGTATCTCTAATCTATTTGTATTTTTAAAGGGAATCCCATGCAAGGCTACTCAGTGTCTGTAAAGAAGTAGATGTGTCTCTTAGATGTAAGTGGTATTTACTGATGGCCTAATCAAGTCCTTCTGGACAAAAAAGCAATTTGACTTGGGTGTCTGTGCACATTCCTTTTGTCCAGTAGCTTTTAGAGCAACAGTGCAAGATGTGAGTAGGCTTCCAGTTTTATTTTTACATTAACAGTTTGAAGAGCCATTGAACTTCTTCCTTAAACTAGAGGTAGGTTTTATTCATTTCTGAGTTTTCACAGTTGTTGATCCACCCCAGTGCTGTAGGTAGGATAGTATCAGCAGGGAGCATGAAGAGGATCATGGCCCCCATGTACAGCATGTTTTGAATCCTAGGATCGTACCTATGTCATAGAGCAATTCAGTCAGAGACCATCCTGTAGTCCTACTTGTTTCTTCAGTTTTCTGAATACCTCAGTCATTTTACTTCTTGATTTTCAGATTTTTATTATTATTTTAAAAGTTAGTCTCTATTTTAGAGAAGTTGTCTCACTATGTAGCCCAGAAACCTGAGGGCAGCCTTCTGACTGCCTGCAAAGTATGTGCCAAAATAATAAGCTTTGGATGTTTAAAGTGAAAAATACTATCTATTTTTTGCCATTCTGTGACTTTGTGTCTTAAATATGGTGATAATTTTAAATGTAGGTATTCTTGTGCTAATATTTTATGTTTTTCTTACTTATAATCTCAAGGTTTTTTTTTGTGTGTGTGTTTGTGTGTGTGTGTGTGTGTGTGTGTGTGTGTGAAACAGACTTTCATTAATGTAGACCAGGTTGGCCTCAAACTTACTTTGATCTTCCCTCCCCTGCTTCCCAATTATTGAAACTATGGGCATGTGTCCCATTGCTTACTGTATAATCTCACAGGGAAGAATCAGTATTTTAGTTTATTTTTTGGTGTATTCTAAGTTGTGAAGAGGAAATGAATCTGTTCCTGTAATTGTGCCCTGTGGATCTACCATTGTACTTTGTCAGTACATATTAGAATAACTAACATAGTGAACTGTATTCCCCTACTCTCACTTAGTTTTCTCCTGTTCCTTCACTTGAGTAGATGAAAGAAATGAATGAATAATTAAATCTCATAACAATGTTGTTCAGTGACAGAAAAGCTCAAAGTTCTTCAGAGATTAAGAGTCCTTCAAGTTGTATCATTTAATGAACAAAGGTTCTGGGCAAGTTAAGCATGGGAAATAGGAGATATGGTAGCTATCTTCAAACATTTTAAAGATTCTTACATAGCTCAGAATTTAGTGTAATTCCAAGTAGCCTCAAGATGTACACAAATCCAAATTCTCTGAGTTACAGCTCCAGAGGAGTCAATTGAGAGCTGTCTAATAGATGTCTTTTTAGAAGAAATTGGTCACAGGAATAATTGTGGATTTTGTAGGTGATGGAAAGTGAAGACCCGCAGGATATTAAGGTGGATTTATGAATTGTTGGTCATTGGAAGGGGTGAAATTCAAGGCCCTATAGAGTTTTGCAAGCCTTTATTCTAGGAGTCTTCTCCTTTAAATGAGAAATGAGGTAGGCCAGAACTGGAAGGCACGAGCTAATGATATGAGGCATTCTTCACATTTCAGAGGGATGAAGATAAGCAGACTGGAGGCTGTGGTTCAGGGCTTTGCCCACAGTCAGCCCTACCTAGCTACACACCATTGAAGAGTGAGAATACAAGTTCTATGGAAGTGGAAAGTGATCTGCTAGGAATGGAAGGATGGTAAGAATGGGGGATAAAGGTTGAGAGAGAGGAATAGGAAAAAATAACAAAAGCAAAGTATGCACGAAAGTGCCATCATGAAACCCAGTATTGTGAACACATGCAAATGAACAACTAAATGATTTGAGTAAACAAAGAGAAAAAATTCATATCAGCACAAATCGAAACTAGCAAAATTTTAGGTATCAGAATATTCTAAAATATTTCCCAGGGGTTTTTTTTTTGTCATAAATAACTCAGGATATACCCATATTTTTAAGGCAGTAAATATCATTTAACCAGTTGTGACTGTGCACAGAAGCATAAGTGTAAAATTTTCAGATGAAATGCACTTCAAATATTTTAAATTTGATTAGGTAAGAGATGACAATAATGCTTACTAAATGCTTATAAACACCTAATAATTTCATCTATTCAATATCAGACTGAAATACATTATTTATTTTTAACTCATTCATTTGATACTCAGAGCTATGGTATGTTGTTTCACTAAGTGTGAAAGACACAAATCATATGAAACATTGAGAAAAACAATGGAATGGAATTTTTTATCCAGTGGTAAAGAAAGGAATAAGTAAGTAATCTCACATTAACTGGCCACACAATGAGTTGTGTGTGGGATGCTGAAATTCATAATCTAATTGTTCTATGGTGATGTTTCTTTACCCAGGACATTTTTAAGCCAATCACTCTTTGATATTGTAGGCTGCCTTGAATATTTTAAGATGTTTGATAACATTGCTGAATGGTATCTTTTACATGTCGATATCATTTCCTCTTAGAACAATAAAAATATACCATACGTTGCCAAATACCCCCCAAGGGGGGAAAAATCATACCTGACAAAAAACAATGATCATGGCCAAGTCAGTCTGAGGATGTAAATTTAAGGAAGCTAGTACGTGCTATGTATTTATATCTTATTCTCAAATATAAAAATATATGACTGCAGAATTACTCCCACAATAATTGCTATAGACTGGTAAATAGAAGACTTTTAGCTAGCAGCTTGATCTTATGTGTGGGGTTTGGGGATAGAAAGTATACTTACCAGGTGAATGATCTTTGACAATGACTGCACTTTCTAATTCCCCAGTTCTATCATCAGCAAAGTGGGACAAGGATTTCACTCTGTAAGAAACAAAGAAAACCCCTAAAACTCTCCTTTTTTACATTTTTTCAAAGTTTTTTTTAATTTTTTATTTTATGTGTATGAATGTTTTGCCTTCATGTATATATGTGTACCATCTGCATGCCTGGTGCCCGTGGAATTCAGAAGAAGAAGTTGAATACCTGGAAGTAGAGTTATGAATGATTGTGAGCAACAATATGGATCCTGGGAATCACACCTGGGTCCTCTGTAAGAGCAACAAGTGCTCTTAACTGATGAGTTATCTATCCAGCCCTCCATAATCTCTTTTTGAGACCAGCATGAGATCATTCAAGAGGAAAGAAAAACCTAGATTTATGCCCAGTACATAGAAAAAGAATGAGGAAAAAGAGAGTGTGTACATGTGTCAGGATGTATACAGAGGTTAGTGGACAATCAGCAAGAGTCACTTTTCTCCTTTTACCATATAGGTACTGGGGTTGCCTCAGGTTGTGAGCGTAAGCATTTTCCCACTAAACCATATTACTGACCCTGTTTTCTTTTATATAATAGTCCAAGCAGTAAATGTTTCAGGCTTTTTGAGACAGAAGTCCTCTATCACATATGCTTTATTTTCTGGTTATAGTATGACATCAAAGGTGAATAGTATTTAAAATTAATGAGTAGCTATGCTTTTAATAAAATTGGACTTACAAAATAAGAGTTTAAAGTACAAAATTTTCAGTAATTTGCTTGCCCATACACAAACACACATCATTGCCAAACTTGATAATTCTCAAAGTTTTATTTTTCTAAGACGTCAGTTTTATTTATGTTTTCTTAACTCATTCAATAAGTTAGAAGCAAAAGAAACAGGTATTATACTTACATTAAAGAGCAAAACTAGTGTTAAATAAGACAGTTTTATACAAAGAAGACTGAAAGCATTCAATTAAAAACATAAAAATAAATTTTTGGGATATGTAAAGAAATTTGGGATAACACACAAATACATGAAGCTCAGTAGCTTTCAATTATATTTTATGTAAAGAGTTTACAAACAGAAATGGAAAAGCGATCCCATTTCACAATAATGCTAAGGTGCCGATTCTGGAGTAATATACCTAAGGATAACATTATAGGTTCCATGGGGAAATACCCTAAGAAAGTATAAAAAATGAAAAGAGAAAAAGAAAAAGACAAAAGCTCAGTAAGTACAGGCACATATTCTGTTACCACTGGGATTTGACACTTGGGCCATTAAAGTCTCAATGCTTGCCAAATTAACATCTCAGTTTAGTGCAATTCCAATCAAATGGATTTTGTTGAAGCAATTTAATCCAAAAGTTCGTAGGAAATAATATGGCATTATGTAAGATGGATTTCTAAACGATCTTATTAATAAACACATGGAACAAGAAATAGGGGTGAAAAATCTGACAGAGATCAGAGGAATTAGGAACAAGCCACCAGCTAGCCTCACCTCACCAACGCTGGTGCTGCTTCCAAAGAGAGCGAAGAGAAGAGAACAACTTCCTCTCTAAGCAGGCTTTTTATGCCTGTCCATTCTGCTAATTCATTTCCTCTCTCCACTAAGCTACATCACTTCCTGTCTGTCTGCACAGACCTCCAGAACTCTATGGCTGATGCTGGGATTAAAGGCGTGTGCCACCACCGCCTTACAGCTTGTTGCCTAGTATGACCTTGGACTCACAGAGAACCAGACGGATTAAGGGCGTGTGCTAACTTGCATGACTTTTGTTTTTACTACTAGTGGCTGGTTGCCCGTTTTCCTCCAATCCTCAGATAAATTTTACTGCGGGATACAGATAAAATATCACCACAGCATTAAGTTTACAAAAAAAGAAAATAAGATGTCAAAATGAAACAGAGAAGGTACTTCCTTTAGCTTAATAAACGACATCTTAGAACTGGTTATTTACCTATGGCCTGCACTATATATTTATGTATACAAAAGAATAAATTTCTTTGTCACTTACAGAGCCAACAAATAAGTATAAATTCATAAAAATAATTGTAATTTATGTCATTGAGCTTGTGAGGGGAGATGGGTTTTAAGAGGAGATGAAACTAAAACATAAAAATGACACAGAGACTTAAATAATTGTTAAAGTGGTAATATAGCAAAAGCAACTGTAAACAAAGTTAAAAAAAGAGGTACAGAAAATATTTACAAAATATGTGACCAGTAAAAGGTAACAATAACATACAAACAGTTTACACAAAGGGATTTCACCAAGGAAGACTGATTAAAAGCTTATAAGCAGATGAAACAATATTAATCCTCATTAGTAGAAACTATAAATATATATTTAATATGAATGCTATGACAGCGCTTGATTTGGTTTCTTTTATGAAAACATTTCTCACTCACTAACACATTGTACTTCATCCTTGGTAGAAATAGATACAGTCTGTTACTAGCTGGTGAAGTGTAAGGAGGTCTGAAAGACAGTTATTGCATATTGACAGGTCAACCCAGTGTATTCATAAAATAAAAGCCAAAGAAGTGACAGACTAAGGAATCAGTAAATTTTATATCTATATAGAAGTAATAATCGTGGGTTTGTAAAGAATCACATTGCTGCAGTCTTGGATAACTAGGTTTGTGAACAAAGGTTAATAAAGGATAGGATTATGCACAAGTTGATAAATTGCATGGAAGGAATTACAGGAAAGGGTGGAGCAGAGGGAGGTTTTTGCTGAATAGGGTTAGCTTTCTTTTCTATACATATATGGGGTTTATGGTATGTTAGATGACAACCGATCCATATAGTAAAAGCATACACTTGTGAAAGAGTCATATGGGGGAATCATCACAATGAGATGAAGAACAATTAGTAACTTGCTCAGTCAGAAATATTTGTCCCACCTTTTTTGGGGAGTCTTGTGTCTTTTCTTATTGAATGCACACAGGATAAAGTGATCACATTAATACAACTCTGTCATATCAGTATTTAGACCTTAAGCCAATGGTTCTCAACCTGTGGGTCATGACCCCTTTGGGGGACTCAAATTGTCTTTTCATAGGGATTGCCTAAGACCATTGGAAGACACAGGTATTTATGATTGGGGATCACCACAACATGAGGAACTGAATGTACTAAAAGGGTTGTGACATTAGCAAGGTTGAGAACCATTGCTGAGTAATCTGTCTCTTCCCTGTTTATCAAGCTTGCCACAGCTCCACTATCTCAACTTTATTGCCTTGTAATTATTAAACTGTATTTCAATCGTTTAAAAATCCTATAGTACATCAGTGAAACTTGTTTACATTTGGTGACAGATTTGAATAGCACTTTTGTGAATTCAATTTATATCACTTCCTTTACCCTTGGAATTTATAGTTAATTGAGACTTCAAGCAAAACAGAACATCTGGTTCTGGAATTACTGTAAATGTTATTTTGCAGATGAAAAATTTTAAGCTAGAACAGGGAGAATTGATCGATTGATAAAGTACTCACTATCCAACAGAAGGACTTGAATCTGATCCCCCAAATCTATATAAAAAGCCATGTGCTGTGGCACCCATCTTTAACTACATTGCTGACAAGGAAGAGAGATGGGATATCTGGAGTTTGCTGGCTAGATAGCATAGCTGAATCAATGTGCTCCATATTCAGTAAGATATTCAACTCTAAATAAGTAAACAATAAATAAACAAATATGTAAATAAAGTCAAGAGCAACTGAGCATGACACCAGACATCAAGATCTGGCTACATGTATGTGCATACATACACACAAATCCATAGGCATAGCCATACACACCTACATACACAAAAAGTTTCAAATTGTTTCTTAGAAACAGCCGTTTTTCTTTGTTTTTGAGCATCTTTGCACTAAAATGAATCTTAAATCATTGGCAGCATATGCCATTAAATTTCCCCATGAGCTTCATATTGGTGTTTTCACAGCAGAAACTAACTTGGATACAGTTACTACCCTTCAGAGAACTGTGTTCTGGAATAATTTTAACAGACATATGTAGCCCTTTAAAAATGTGTAAATCTTTTCACAAAGAAAGTTTTAACTTTTCATTTTTATTCCCACTGCTAGATCACTTCTGGCTCAAACTTCCTGAGGGAGAGGTGGTGGTGGTTAAGGGAATGTCTTTAAGAAATAAAGTACCAGAGACATCAGGCCTTCCTGTAGTACAATCAAATAGAATGACCCTGAATGACATTTGTACTCCTGTCTCCTCTATTTTCCCATTGGTATGGTGTTGGTCAATTATAAAAATTGACATTTGCAGTAGGTGATTCTATAAAAGAGATTCCAAACTGGAAACGATTTATTTTTGAAACAGAGAATATAGAATACATATCCCCTGCCTCCAAAGTGTGAAGGTTGAAAAGCAAGGGGACCATCTTCAAAGTGTCTAAAACATTGATTTGTGACATAGTTCTTCAAAAAAGAGCATTTCCCCTCAATAGTCCCTTATGCTTTAGATCTGTTGATACTGAACCTTGAACTTTCTAGTTTTAAGGAAAGTTTTATTTTAAAAAAGAAATTCCATGCTAGTACTGAATCCTTTTTAGATACATAAACATTAGAAAACAAATAAGAGTCAGTCTTGGTAGCAAATCCACCGATGTTTTCTCTACTAGCAGGTTCACTGTGTGTTTTCCTTGTTTGTGTGCAGCTACCTCCTCTACTCACTTTCCTCAGATGTTACCCCAGCTGAGCTAGTTGTAGGCAGTATGTTTCCAGTTGCTCTACTGATTTCAGAAGTAAAATCTCCAGATAGTCATGCCAGAACTTATTTTCTATACCCATTTGATAAATTCCCCAAGTAAACTGAACTTGAGGAAAGAACCAAAATCTCTAAAATGTATGTATCCCACACTACAGATATATATGTGTCTTCCATCACTCCAAAGGAATTTGTAACAACATTAACAAATAAAATAGAAAAGAAAACCTACAAACAAATGTGTTGATTTCTCCTCATAATAGCATTACTTGCCTTTAAAATGAACAAAATTAAATACTTTAGATATAGTATCTCTGCAGACTATGCATTGTTTTACTTTGATGTTTGATGTTCTTCACCTGTATAAAGTAAAGGTTGACTACAAGCTAAAATAAGATAGTTCATGTTGCATAAGGTGAAATTTTATATACACATGTTGGGAGTAGTAGGTAAAATTTCCTAAAATAATTAACAAGAAGAGTTAATGAATGTAAACAAATACATTAAGAATAAAGAAGGCAGAAAATATAAATCTATACATTATCAAATAGAGTTGTAAAATACACTCTTACGTTTTCATATTGTGGTATGATAATACAACAAAAACAAAACTCATGTGATAGGTCAAGGATTTTTTCCTTTTTTGGACACATGATCCCACTATGTAGCTCAGGCTGACCTCAAAATTGTGCAGTCCTTCCGCCTTAGCCTGAGTACTAGGAGTATAGATGTGTATTATCACATACTCAGGTAGATTTTAAAATTTAATTTAAAATACACCAAGGATGAATTTTCTTTTTTCTGAATATTTAATTTGTTTTATCTATTGTCAATTTAAACAACTGCCTCCAGTTTACATCTGATTTTTTTTTAGCCAAAAATAATAGATTTTGGTGTGTATCCTGAGTAGAGAAAGTTTAGTGTTTCAGATAGTTTCTGTGGGTGAAATCTGAATTGCCAGTGACATACATACTTAAGAAATCACTTAGACCAGAGTTTTGGCTAAATTAATAATTGTGAAAAAAGTGTTACAAGTACCTGGACAATTTGTACATTGAGCAGTTTTGCCCCCAAAGGTAAAAATCCTTGCATTAATTTTGTGCTAATTTATCACAACATATTTTCAAGACCAAATTATTCTCATTAGATATTTTATTTATTGATTGATTTTGACTTTCATTCTTCTCTCATGCAATATATCCTGACTGCAGTTTCATTAAACATACTTTAATATCTTTGAGATAAACCCCTGCTGTACTTCTGAGTCTCAAGAAGAAAGATGCATTCAACTGTGTAAAATATAAAATTAAGAGTGTTATACAGCATTATTAACAATTTGGGAGTTCTTCTAAGCTATACATTTTGGGGCATAGCTGTGTGATTCATTTATTTATTTAATCCTTCTGTTTTAGGCTAAGTTGTTTTTTCTTTTTTCCATTTATTTTGAAACAAGTTTTCATATGGTCCAGGCTGATCTCAGATTAGCTATACAGTGGTGGATAACATGAACTCATGGCTCTCCTACCTTTATCACCATATGTGATTGCATCACTCTTATTTAAAGGATTAGTTAAAACTGATAAGCCCAAGCATTGCATTTATTTTATTCAAGTAACAAATTAAAAAAAAATACCAGTAATCTATATCTGAACATGGAGAACTTCTATTATTCATTGTTGCAAGGTTGTATTCATAGAGATTACAGTACTGACTTTTAAAATCTTGCATTCACATTAGGATTAAGCAGAGACTTCAAGATTCACCAGCATCCATGTGTCAATCCATCCTTACCTAATGCAAATCCCAAGGGTATGGCTTAGACTTTAGTCATACTATCAAGTTCATCCTATGAGTCAAAGATACAGCTAGTGAGAAGAATACTGAGGAACATACAGATGAAAGAGATTTTGAGTTTAAATGAGAATTCTGCTTTCTGACTCAGGGACTCTCTGCAAGAAAGTAATCCAAAATCTAGAAGATAAGAAAAAAAAGTTTGAAATTATATTTAGGAACAAATACCCATAAGATTATTCCCCCAAAACTACAACATGTGCTACTTCATGACACAGCTATTAAATTGTGAGATATATCATGTGATGGCTTTGAACTTCTGAGCATCTTGCTTACAACCCCACCAAGTGCTAGGATTACAGGCATGCTCTACCATGTCCAGTTTGGAGTATAACCCTGGGCCTTGTGTATGCTAGGTAAACACCCCTCCAAGTGAGCTTCATTACCAGCTCACAAATTTGTATTGATGCGATAGATAATGACTATGAGTTCTTAAAACAGCATTCTTCTACTAGAATATGTGTAACCAGAAGATAGAAGATACCTAAGAACTTTTAAAGGATTATGCATGCATAACTGAAATTATATGTACTTTCTTCTACATTCTTCACTAAAACTAAGCTGCCTGAGAAAAATGCGGGGTTTACAACTCTTTTCTCACCTCCAGTTTCCCTACCATCTGCTTATTTTTCATCCTCTAATGTTACTTGTAGAGCACACAAAAGAAGATTATGACTTTAAAAGACTGAGAAATATAACTGGTTATGAATCTTGTGGTTTTTACAGCTTTCAACCAAACCTGAATAGAAAGCTTCATAATGTCTTAGCTGGTAGGTCATTATAAATGAGCTTTGACAATGGATAACCTTGTACGTTTAGCACATGCCATAAAAGACACTCAATGAAAAAAGTGACATTACTATAATCCTCCAATAAAATTATTTCAATTACTTTCTGACCACTTGGATAATAGGTATTAGTACTTACATCTTTAAAAATGGAAATACTGATAACATTGATGGCAAAGCATCCCAAATTCTAAAACTGAAAGTAGTGTTCTCTAAGAATATAAATTGTCAGGCTTCACACAATTTATTGACACATGTGTTTACAATATAATATTATCTATGAGTCCTTATGAAATTTATGTGTGCTGACCAGTTACACACTTTCATAGTTAATACTATAGATACATCAACTGGTGTTTTTAATGCTTAGAGTGACAGAAATAAGTATATTATGTTTATATTGTTGTTTCAGGAGCAACAGTAATTTGACTAACAAAGTATGCCCAGTGTCAGCATATGTATTTATTTTAAAATGTCTGTATCAAAATGACTTCAAATCATACAACTGTACTCTAAAATTGGTATGCAAATTAAAATTTTCACGGAGCTCTAACAACCCCTCAGTAGATAAAACACTACAGGACTTGAGCTCAAGCTTGAGGACTAAAGGTAAATCATTGGAAAAAATAATGGTGAAAAGAGAAGAGACACTGCTAATAATTGTATGACCTCCACATGTACGCTGTGACATGTACATGCCTGTGCTTCCCCCCTCTCTGTCACACACACACACCCCTACATATCCACACATACTACTAATAAAATTACAATAGCTTTTGAAAGAATGGCAAAGACTAATCTGTTTTTCTTTTCAGAATTCTTTCTAGGGTTTACATGATTAGGAATATTTTGAGATCTCTGATTGATACCCTAAGAGATGATTTTTGGTAGCTCCTGTCAAGTTCCAATTGGTCAACCTGCTTCTTAAAATAGAGAAACTATTCTGAAGAACATGATTGTTAAGACATTTATGTGTTATTGTTTCAAAGGTTCAATTTCTAATCATTTGTAGTTCTGAACTCCACTTTACACTTATTTAAATGGTTTTAATTTCCAAATATCAAAAGTAAAGTATTAAAATAGGCCTAAATTAATTGGTTTTGATACATAAATTAGTGTCTTGCCAGTAAATGTATATTTAAAGTTCTCATTCTCTCTCTTTCTGTGATGGTTATGTGTGTCTATATGTGTATATAGAATATTAGGACAGTACTAACAAAATATGATAGGAAAACATAATTATGATTGTGAAGATTTTCTGTATAGATATTATTAATTTTAATGGATATATCAAAATGAAGGCTTTCCTTTATTTAAATAAAGTTAAATTTCATCACAATGTATACCCAGGCAATTAACTTTTCTAGTTTATTTTCTTAATAGAACCTCAGTCAAATGGGTCCTGAATAAACTAAAAAATCCAACCAGACTACTGTGGCATCACTCAAGTCTGAAAAGCTACATTTGTATTCAATTGGCAGTTGATGAAAGGCCAGGCCACTGATAACATCTTGGATAATTTGGCAGATTTCGTGATATAAAGGAAAATACAGATCTTGAAGATGATGTTATTGGGAAAAAAAGTCTCTTTGGAATTAAACTAACTTGGATTTTTAACTCGGGCTTTATCTTTGGGGCACATTATTCAAAGACTCTGTTCTCTGTTCTGCAAAAGGAGCCTCTTATCTAGGGTCCTTCTGAAGATTCAAAGAGATAAAAAAATTTAGACAAGAAGAGACTTACGGCAACTGTTAATACTCCTGCTTTTCTTAATTAGACTTATAATATTGAAACTACACATTATTTAAAAATATAGATATGGCCGGGTGGTGGTTGCACACGCCTTTAATCTCAGCACTCAGGAGGCAGAGGCAGGCGGATCTCTGTGAGTTCGAGGCCAGCCTAGGCTACCGAGTGAGTTGCAGGAAAGGCGCAAAGCTACACAGAGAAACTCTGTCTCGAAAAAACCAAAATATATATATATATAGATAGATAGATAGATAGATAGATAGATAGATATGACTATTGTGTCAAACATCATAATCTCAAGACTTTCCATAAGTAATGTGAATTACTTATTTAACTTTCCTTCATTTTATGACTAATTTAATCTTTGCTTCATTCATTCATGGCCTTACTATAATGTGTCAGATATAATGTTATGTATTTATTATATTGTAAATTCTGTCCATGTATAATGCATAAATTTGGAAGATATATCCGATTTTATATGTTTATGCATTATTCCTAATGCTATCAGTTTTTCTGGGAGGTTTTACAAGAACCTGCAGAATCTACTTGCGTCAAGCTTTTTCCTTGAAATTTGGTAATAACATTTCATAAAAATAACATTGTAAAATTCAGTGTAGTTTGAGAATATAAGAGGTTCTGAAGTATATAGTTAAAGATATAGATATGTAATTAGATGTGCATGTAAAATTTCCTTTCAAATACTTTTGTATTAAAGAGAAGCTTCCATGATAATACAATCATTTCATAAAATTTCTAGAGTAAATGATTTGTGCTTTAAGGATTTGACAATGGAAAATGCTAAAGGGGAAGAAGAAGATAAAGTATAGTGGAGGAAGTTTTGCCAGGGGCCAAACTAAACCAAACCAAGGGGAAACACTTCTTCACTGCTGGTGCGATTGCAGACAGGTGCAGCTCTACCAAAATTAGCATGGAAGCTCCTTATAAATCTGAAAATAGATTGACCAATCATCCAGCTATACTACCCTTTGGCATATATCCAAAGGGCTCCATACCTCCTTTGAAGTCAGTCCAAATTAAGAACTGCCACCTTATTAGTTAGCCACATTCCTTGGTTATGACTCCCTTTAACACATAAAATGCATGCCCTTCATTAAATAGTTCTACATCTCATGGATTATAGCATATAGGGTACAGTATGTCTGTGGAGGCAATTCCCAGCACAATGCTCACTCTCAAAGATGAATAAAGTAAGTAAGTCTGATATTGTCATTTAAATTTGCTGTCATTATATTTATTCAACTTAATTGCAAAAATGATCTTGAGAAGTTTTGTTTAGAGAATGTGGTGAAAATATTACATATGTTAATTTGGAAATCTTAAATGCTCAGTTAATCCAAAATTTCTCAGTCCTCTCTAACATCCTCAAAGTTATTTTCCTTCTTATATTTCTCATATTAGCTGATGGTTTCATCATCCTCCTGCTCTCTGTCAAAGGAGAAAGAAAACACAGTCATCCTTTCTCTTTCTTCTTCAAATTTTAACCATGTCTTGTTAGTAAAACCTCCACATTTTTCTTCAAAGCATTTATCTTGTGTATTTCACCAACTTTTCTGTACTCATTTTTTTCATTCTATTGATTTACACCATTTCATTTTATATCATAACTAGTCACCCTACAAATGGGTAACAATCTCCCTCCATGTTAATTTTACTTATAAATTTTCACTAGATGATGTGGATAAATATGAAAATATGACAATAATCACAGTTTCCATGTCAGACATTGATGAGTCTCATAAGATGAGAGAGCAGTAGAAATGAAGAGAAAGAAAGGAGAAGGAAGAGGGAAATGAGGCAAAGGAGACAGAAGGAAATATAAGACGAGAACTAATTGAGTTGGGTTAAAAGTCTGATACATATCTGAGTCTGAGAAAGTTCCTCTGAACAATTGATATTTAAACAGAGAGTGATGGATGTTAAATAGTGAAGTACATAAAAACCCTAGGGCACCAGAAAAGAAGACTCCATGCAGCTGCACATCCCTAATAGTCAGAATTCAAACATTAAATGGATGAAAGGATGGAAGAGCAGAATATGTTTGCAATGAAAGAAATTAGAAACAAAGCTGAAGAGAAGAGAAATGTAGAACTTCAAGCATCTTTGAGTGTTTTGGGTGTCATTTCAAAGGTTTGGGGTTTTTTTGTTCGTATTTTTTCTTTATTTTCTGAGAAAAGGATTTGAAATGCATTGGGGGATTGGAGGATGACAAGATTCATGAAAAGAGCTGTGGATTCAAGATCGTTCTCTTGATGAAATATACAGAACAGTTCAGACAAGAGCAAGGCTGAAGGGAGAAACAGACCTAGGTAACAATAATTTTACCAAGAAATGATGGTTGTCTTACCCAAAACAGTGGCAATAAAAATGCAAGAAGTGGAGAAATCAAGACAAATGTAGGATGATGAATTGATAGGAACCAGTATTAAGTTGAATAAATGTAGGATAGCATCTGAGAAAACAGTCACTTGCTTCTCAGTTTCGGAATCATTTACAAAGGGAGAGAACACTGTCCTTTACTGAATTAAGAGAATAAAAAGTGTTCAATAATTGTTTGGTGGATAATCTAATGAACAATTAATTGTATAAGTTGAGTATAAAACATTTGCAAAGAAAAGCATTGAACACTTTTCTGAAGTTAATTTTGAGATATATGTAAAATTTATAGATGAATATTTCAATAGGCAGTAAGAATGAATGTGGATGTTAGAAGAAAAGTTGACCCTTGTGGGATACATGTGTTGCCCTAACTCCTTAAGTCACTTATGACATAAATTCTTTGCAACAAGTGTTTCACTAACATATCCATCCCTTGCCTCATTTTTCATACTCAGTTAACATGCCACCTACAATGATTCTTTCCCGACATCACCATCCCTGATATATTGGTATTATTAACATTTTCTATAAAAAGTTATAATAATACTTAGTTTTTAAATCAAATAGCTCTTTCCTTGAGCAGTGCAATTGTTGTATTTCTATTTTGTTGTCAGAATAACATGGCTAGGAACACCTTCGTGGGAGGGAAAACTAGTTTACTCCTTAATATACATACCTAGCACCTTGTATGAACCACAAGGAGGCCTACATTTCAATATAAATGCATCTGTACACCTATTGAGAACCCAGCATATTGTTAACAATATCCTACACACACTCCATATAAGATAGAAAAGACCCATGCTCCCCAAAAGCTCAGATTTAATCAGGAGGACAATCTAGAAGATACTATGCAGAAATATAAAGGAAACAATCTTGAACATCACATTGAGACCTCGTGAGAAGGTAACTTTTAAGACTTTTTTGAGAAACAGGGTGCAGTCAGTTAACGACATAAGGACAAATCATATGGGACAGAGCCTTCACGTTTGAACCAGCTTTATATTTAGAGGCCGATCCTAAGAACCAGGTTATCTGCACTGTTGTGAAGGAAAAGACGAGTTATTCCGTCTAGTTTAAAGAGACATGTTATCAGACACATCACTATGATTCATTAGTCTCATTTTTGAAACAGTACTTGAAATATCTTAATTAGTGTGTAACTCTATGGACCTAGTAAAGTGTCAGAAAGATTTACTTAGAGAAGAAATGTCCTTACATAATACAGTTATCCAAGAGGAGTATGAGATGGAATCAACCAATGAATTTTATGGGTTAATGTAAAGGTTATGTATATAGTCATAGACACTTTAAATCTACTAGCATCCGAAAGTTCATTTAAGGGAATATTTAAGGGATAGGAAAATCATAAAAGTTACATGAAGACACATTTGTTTGAAGTAATAGGTTTAAGCATATGTATCATTAATGTATATGAGTTTAAGTTTATATTGGTTATTTCACTTCCTTACTTGCTTCCATTATGTCTTTCCCCAGGACCAAATGTGTCCCTACTGAATTGCTATGCCTAATATGCTAGTGATATATTTATATGTAAACTTTGATTGTTCATACATGCAGGCCTCCTTAATAGAAAATAATTTGTTCCAGAGTTTAAAGAGAAACTGCCCATGCAGTTCCCTTAAAAGTACCATGCTCTACTTTTCAAATCTTGTATATTTCTTGGAAGCACACTCAAATCTATGCTATTTAGGCTACCAAGCATGCTTACTTCTGCTTCAGTTGTTCTTTGAAATTCTAAATTAAACTCTTTCCAGGAAAAATTATAGAAAGAAATTTACTTTTAAATAAAATACATGTGAGCAAGTTTATTTCATCATTTATTTATCATTACATCAACAGGCACAATTCCTTCCAATGTGATGGAAAGGGCCAGATAGTAAATATTTTAATTTTGTGTGACCATGAATATAAGTCAGAGAATGGCTTCTGATGTCCTATTCAGGAGTGACATGTACTCCTTTGCAATGAAGCAACACATTAGCCTGGAACTTACCAATTAGACTATTCTAGCTATCTGCAATAGTAGCACTGGTTTGGCTCTGGTACTGTGGCTCTGCTTCCTTCCTCTATATTGTTGGCTGCATTGATCCATGAGGGTGGCGGGTGCCAAAGCAGAGAACAGGGTTCAGATGGTTGTGAGTATGATGGAGACAGCACTCCGTGAGACAGACATCGGTGAATCAGTTCAACTTTACTCCAGAGTATAAGGAATATATAGGATTGGGGAACCTGTGGACAAAACCTAACTTGCATTAAGTGGCACACTTCTATCACAAGGCTTT
The DNA here is from genome assembly GCA_001675575.1 of Neotoma lepida. NCBI lineage: Eukaryota > Metazoa > Chordata > Mammalia > Rodentia > Cricetidae > Neotoma > Neotoma lepida. The sequence goes on from LZPO01046802.1 coordinate 787,406, forward strand.
ATATGTTGCAGTAGGGTCCTATAGCAGAGCTCCTAGAACAAGTCTTCTAGCAGGAATCTGTGCCAACAGTCAAGTTAAAGAAAAATCAGGCATCTGGCTTAGAGACAGCTTCTATATAAGGTCAATCCTCAGGGTTCAGGGAAATTCTCCAGATTAGGGCAGGTAGAGAGCAGGAAATTTCACTGGGGAAGGAGGGAGTCTCCATAATGTAGAGCTTTTGGAAAAAGCTGCCAGGCTGTAATAGACTGCAACCTCTGACCAGCCAGCAAGGCCTTCCAACAAACTGGGATTGCAAGCACGTGCCATCACACCCAACATTTTGTTGTTGATTGTAAACCAGCATTTTAAATTGGATTCTGAGGCTCAAACTCAGGTCCTGCTTGCATGCAAGCCCTTTACTGACTGATCATCTACCCAACACACAGATAGTATATATTATAGACAGTGTGGTGTATATCCTGTTATACTCAGCTAGTCAGTAGTCATATTAAGATACTCAGCTCTTCAGTTACAGTAAAGAATCAGTCATAGAAAACACATAATGGGAGATGTGTGGCTGTGAATTAATACAATTTCATTAAAAAGTACATGGGATTCTATCAGCTTTGTGGGGTAGAGTTTGTAGATTTCTGATTTAGAGCTAATAAATTTTCAGTGAGGATTCAATTGTTTGGGGAACCATACAAAGAGAAACTATAATACGAAATAAATGTAACTTCTCTCTTTTCTCTCTCCCCTTTCCCTTCTCCCTCCTTTGTTCTCTCATTAAAAGAGATAAAACAGAAGTGTGATTAATTGTAAGCTCCAATAATTGTAACTCTACCAATGGGAAACTCAATAAAACTCATATAGGTCATGTTTATTTAGTCTCAGGCAACCTTACTGTCACAGAAATAAAGGACATGAGTTTGTAATATCCTTTCTTTCAGAATAATTACAAAGATGTGAGGTGACCTTTTGTTTCTGATTTCGACAGTGCTTAATCAACTCACCAGTTTTCTAATTTGTACCTTGATCTCTTATCTTAATGAAGACTCACTTCTCCTGTCTTCTTTCCTATTACAGTGAACAGTTAACTTATTTACGTACATACTATCTGTTTTATGTATGTTCACCTTGAATGTGTGAGTATATACAATGCTGCATCATTTATTTATCTTATTCTCACATAGTGTCTTAGAGTACTTCATACAAAAGTATAGCAGAATAGTTAAGATTCAGATTCAGTGATCTTTAGTCAATGCAGGAGAGGAAGGTAAATCCTCAGTCTTTCACTAAAAATGGTAGCATACTGAAGCATGCATACAAACATTGCATTTTAGATACTGGTTAGAAGTCAAATATCCTTAGAAATGGAATATGTTTATTGATTAGTTCAGTGTATACAGTGATTTCTTAAGAAATGGCAACATATGCAGAAATAAAATTACCTGCTTTTTTTAACTATTCCTTTATTCAAAACATTTATATGACTTAATTTCAAATGCAGGTATGCTCTGTCTCCCCTTGGATGCTATTATGTTCATGAGTAATCTTTTTTTCTGATGTCTTTATCATGACAACCAGTTACAAAATATTATACTCTAAAAAGCCAGGTGTTGTTAAAATATGAAAGTATACCTCTTTCAGTCTCTGTCACTCCTTCACACACACACACACACACACACGTATGCATATATATATATATATACATAGGATATTTATATATGTGTATGTATATTATACATGTATATACACACATACAGAAAGAGAACCAATGTAACTGTCACTTTCAGGAGTCTCATCTCAAAAGTGAAATTGGGTCAAAATTTACAAAAAAATTATTGGGGAGCTATTAGCCTTAAACAAATTTACTATAAAAACCATTAGATCAGTTGGGTAACTCTAAATTATAAGGTATTAGTGTACTTCGCATTGTCTTAGTTAGGGTTTTTATTGCTATGAAGAGACACCATGACCATGGCAACTCTTATAAATGAAAACATTTCATTGGGGTGGCCCCATTACAGTTTCAGAGATTTAGTCCATTATCATCATGGTGGGTGAGCCTGGTGGCATGCAGCACCAGAAGTGGTGCTGGAATAGTAGCTGAGAATCCTACATCTTGCAGCAACAGGAAGTCAACTGAGACACTGAACTACATCCTGAGCATAGGAAACCTCAAAGCCCAACCCTACAGTGACACACCTTCTCCAACAAGGCTATACCCACTCCAACAAAGCCATACCTCCTAATAATGCCATTCCTTATGAGTTTATATGGGGGGTAATTACATTCAAACTACTACACACATACCATGTGGTCTTTCTTTTGAGCCATAGTGTTGTTATTATGAGATAAAGGATTCAAGTATTAACACATTTCTTAATGTAAATTCATTAAAATAATTCAATTCAATTTCATAAGTGTATTGTGAATGACCATTATACACATAAGCAAACTTGGATAGAATTATCCCCATGGTTATAAAATCAGGTAACTTAGGATCTCTGCCTGAGTGAAGTATACAAGAAAGTGTCAAGACTGTAAGTCTAAATTGGAAAAATTATGTAACAGAGGTTGAAGTTGGGGTATAGATGACATATCCAATTCTGGCTGTGAGGTTCAGGAAATCCTTCATATGGCTAGTGATTAACTTATGTTTGAAAAATAATCAAGCTTATGTAGCTAGAGAAAAGAAGGTGCAAAGTAAGATTTTGTGGCATTTTTGCAAACCAATATGGTTAACAAAATGTAAATTTCATTATATTCCTGTATATAAATTACATTTATATATGACATGAATGATAAATATTTAAAAACAAATGCCTTATAAAATTTAAATGAGAACTTCCATATAACCCATGATCGCCTTTCATTTCCTTTTTTCTCGTCTTTATGAAAAGTGATATCAGATTATTTTTAAAAGGCCATATAGTAAAAAATATTAATTTTAAAATAGTCTACCAAGAATTTGCACAAGTGTAGCCCTTTTGTTTAACTTTGCCTCATTTCTTAAACCATCCATATCCTAAGATGAACCATCAGTCATATACTTGGAAATTTCCCAAATGAAGACTGAAACAAATGCTAATTTTTTACACTTTCATTTTCACCTTTTATATTACTAATAATGTATGTACTTCTTTATATGAGTTATCAAAATGTTGAATTTATTAAATTATTTTATATCTTAGGAAAAATATTCATTTGCATTGAACAATTGAAGGGAACTTGATCTATTTTAATTAGGTCCTTTCAATTTGGTAGAGAAACAGTTACAAGAGAGTATTATCCTTTGATCAGTGTGTATTACACTTTGGATGAAGATTACACTTAAAATGTAGCTCATATTTGCCTGAAAGATGAATGATAAAAATGAGTTATTAAATGTACTAGTTACCTGTTTGTTTGCTGAGACAAAATGCCTTACAAGGGCAACTGAAAGAAAGAAAGGTTGATTTTGGCTCAGAGTCTGCGAGTAGAGTCCATCATGGAGTGGAATAATCCTTCATGGGAGCATGACCTTGAGGCAGCTGATCTTATTGCAGCATTATAGCAATGAATTCGATCACTCAGCTCCCTTTCTCCTTTCCCTTCAGTCCAGAACCCCAGCCAATGAGTGGTGCCACCTATAACTAATGTGTATCTTTCAACCTCAACTAATCTAATCTCAATCTCTCACAGGCATGACTAGAGGCTCTTGTTCTAGGTTATTGTAGATCAGAAGTTCTCAACCTGTGAGTTGTGACCCCCTTGGGGTTGCAAATTTGATATTTACATTACAGTTCAGAACAATAGCAAAATTACAGTTATGAAGGTGCAACAAAGTAATTTTACAGTTAGAGTCACCACAAGAGGGAAATTTATTAAAAGGTCACAGCATTAGGAAGATTGAGAATGATTGTTGTAGATTATGTCAGGTCAACAATTAATATGAACATTAAGCATGATATTCATCTTAAGTACAAATTTAAATATATATAAATGCAAAAACACCTGCTAATGTGCTTATATATGCAAATTATCATCATAATACTATTAGATATTCTATCTTTACATACTTCCTTTTTCTTATATCACTTAGATAAAATTAGATATTGCTTTCCTACAGCTACAAAGAAAGGACACAGAATTTTAATGTGACTTTACTGAAATTCATTGTTATTTTGGTAACAAATTGTGAAAAGTATGTGACCTAATCATATCTGATTTTCATTACTAAAACCAGATAAGAATGCAGTTAATTAAAAATTAACAACAGAAAAATTAAAAGACTAAAAGTTTAGTTAATAATCACCAAATGAGGGCTATGACATCTTTAAATCTTTCTGAGAAAACATCAGTACTAAAGAAAATATATTTTGTCCCTAGGTTGAGGTGAGGAAAAAGAGAAGCAGTATAATTTTTCATTTATTGTGATTCTTTGTGTCGGTTAAATTAAGATATGCCTAATTTTAATTACCATTGTTTACAATTCACCTAAAGAAAGGAAGTAATTCCAAGGCCCTATGATTCTTAAACAAATAAACATATATTAAAATTTAGCTGGGCTATACTAGGTACCTAAAAATTCCTACAAACAGATTCAAGTATTAAACATCATTTTTCATCTAATTCTTCTATAATTTTAATTTTTAATTTAAAATTTTCCCTTCCCTCTTCTCCCAGATTCTTCCCACCTCCTCTCTTCCCCAAACCCGCTCCCACCCTTTCCCTTCAGAAAACAGCAGGCCTCCGAGAGCCAACAACCAAACACCACAAAACAAGATACAATAAGACAAGGCAAAAGACATCATTATCAAAGCTGGATAAGGCAACCTGATAGTAGCAAAAGAGTCCCAAGAGCAAGCCAAAGAGTCAGAGATACTCCAACTTCTACTGTTAGGAGTCCCACAAAACAGCATGCTAACTAGCACCTGTAAAAATACACATAAAGGACCTGGTATACACCCTTGAAAGCTCTGTGCTTGTTACTTCTGTCTCTGTGAGCCCCTATGAGCCCTGCTTATTTGATTCAGTGCACGATGTGCTCCTTGTGTCCTCCATCCCTTTTGACTCCTAATATTTTTCCTCCCTCTCTTCCACTGGGTTCCCAGAGCTCCAAGGGGAGTGTCCCAATATAAACTTCCTATTTAGACTCACTCTCTCTCCATATAGCATCGGACTCTGGGTCTCTTCACTTGTTCCCATCTGATGTCAGAGGAAGTCTCTCTGATGATGACTGAATAAGGCACCAATCTATGAGTATAGCAGAATATCATGAAGAATCATTTCATTTTTTTTTTTTTGCCAGTCGTGTTTGGTTTTTCTCTTTCTGTAGTCCGCAGTATATCGTTTCATTACAAAGAGACTAGAACATAGGAAGGGGTGAAGGCTCCATGCAGGCACCACCTAGACCTCTGTACATTCAGTGAGCTTTGTGGATGTTGTCCGCTGTCAGTTTTCAGTGGGCGACCTTCTGTCCTCGCATCAGCCTGGACTCTTTAAGGATCACCATGGACCTCCTTGGACAACAGCTCAACTGAGTTCAAACTAGTCCCACCAAGGGAAACCTTGCTTGGCTACAAAAGATGGTCAGTTCAGGCTCTGTAGCCTCCATTACCAGAAGTCCTCACTAGGGTTAACCCTATAGATTCCAGGAAGTTTTCGTGTTACTAGGTTTCCATACCCCCTCCTAAATGTCCCCAATTTGAGCTGTCTCTCCCTGCACTCTTCCTCCACCCTTCTTCCATCCCTTCTGCTCCCTTCCCCACTGCCCGTTCCACCTGCAAAATCTGCATTTGTTAGGAATTTACCTATCAATTCTTTTCTGGCTACCGATATCACAACTCTTATACAAAGAGAGATTTTATCATTTGAATGTATCCCCACTGTATTTCCATGGATAATGGGGTAAATATAGTTTGAAAGAATAGTATTCTGTCAGGTAAATACAGTGTTTTATACATTTTATGTAGTGGTTCTTTCCCGGAGGCAATTCTCCTTCACACTGAACAATTATCTGGAGACATTTTTGGTTGCTATATTGCAGATATTACTGGCGTTTACTGGGCAGAGACACAGTGCTAAATAGTCAACAAGAAACCTCTCATAGCAAAGAATGATCCTGTTCTGATAAAAAGAAATTGATATGAGGAATTAGTTACAAGGCTATTGAAGTCATTATAATGCTAAACAAATAATAACAAGGCAGATAGTAGTTAACAGCACTGGGAAGAGCCCAGTATAATCTCTGAGGTTTTAGGAACAAAAGGAGAAAGGGATATTATGAGGACTAGAGAGCCAGACAAACTATGCCACAGCTCGATCCAAGACTGCTGCTGCTCCTTGAGAATGGGAGCCAAGGGAGAAGTTTTTACAGTGGAACCACAGAAGACTGTGAAACCCTGGATGAAGGTACCACTCAAAGAAGGGGAAAACAATGATTTCTCTTGTCCTCCAACATGCTAATTAGTATTTTCCTTGTTATCTTTAATAGGAAACAAATTAGAATGGGATTGAAGAAATGTAGCCTTGCCAAGGACATACGAAATGGGTCTGAGAGCCAATACAGAAAGTTACCAGTATAAGAGCTAATAGAGATGGAAATTTCTAACATTGTTTTAGCAACCAGGGTGCTATCACACTCCCATGGGTTTTCTTTCCACTTCCTCCTCGTCCTCCTCCTTCATTTTTTTTTTGTTGTTTATTTGTTTGTCTTTGTTTTTCAAGACAAGCTTTCTCTGTGTAGCTCTGGCTGTCATGCAACTAGCTCTATAGAGTAGGCTGGCCTTGAACTCAGAAATCCACCTGCCTCTGCCTCCTGAGTGCTGGGATTAAAGGCATGCATATGCTACTATGCTCAGGAATTGTTTTTTGAAACAAGGAATTATATTAAAAATAGCATATATGACAGTAGTATGGCACAGATATTACATGGTATGGTATAACATATAATTTCTCAAATGTAGAAAATAGAAGGTACATAATTTCTTAGACATTATCAGAGATATTGAAAAAATTATCATCACAATACTGATATTAATTTGTTGGTTAGTTTTTCCTTGACATTTTCTTTAAGAATTCATGATAGCTTTTTTACTTTGTTGCCATTATCTTGATGTTAAGAACAAAGTGTAAAATTTCTAATGGAAAAGTGAATTGACACATGATAAAACAATGGAGAGAATAGTCATTATAGCACTCTCACTTCAGTTAGAATTGAAGATGGCAACTGTCTTTGTATTTGATAGGAAACTGTGAGAGTCTGGATCATCAAGATCCTGGGGGACAAATCTATAAGATAAATTATGTGTGGTGATAAACAATATGTATAATATAAGCTTATATAGATCATTTACCTTCCCTTGTCCTGCAGTAATTTCCTAAACAAAAACCATTAACCGTAATGAGTCTCTGGTTTTGACAAATCTATGTCACCTTCAGAGACCTTCCTAAGTCTTGGGTTCACTGCTTCGATATAGAAATATCCTATGATTCTCAGTACAATGATTTGTTATATATTTATCCATTATAATCTGATTCTTTTAAGACAAAGGTCTACTGCATTATCTGTATATAAACCTGAGGAAGTCATAGATGGGAGCTAAGAAAGAAGTCCATCCACGACAGTCAAGAAAAGATCAATTCATCAACTTAAAGTAGAAAATAGAAAAGGAAAAACTGGAATAATGCAGATAGATAGAGGAAGTATGTCTTTAGGAAAATTGGCAAGGATTGAAGCATATATTACACAGCTTATGTGTATTATTTTTAATGTTATTTACTAGACCTGGATAAATATTCCTGGCATATTCATGCATGAGAAAACATCAAGTGAAAACTTAGTAGGTCAAGGAGGCAATAAAGAAGGAGAGGGACCAATTATTTGCAGTAGCTATCAAAGGCAATAAAGAAATCTGCTTGGACCCAGGAGGGAAAATTAAGGTTAAATATTAAACAAGAGTTTATTATATAACCCAAGTGTTTGTTTCCTCC
>LZPO01046802.1:801193-812314 GCA_001675575.1 Neotoma lepida
TTTTTTTGGTTTTTCGAGACAGGGTTTCTCTGTGTAGCTTTGCGCCTTTCCTGGAACTCACTTGGTAGCCCAGGCTGGCCTCGAACTCACCGAGATCCGCCTGCCTCTGCCTCCCGAGTGCTGGGATTAAAGGCGTGCGCCACCACCGCCCGGCCATATTTTTCATTTTAAAAACCAATAAAGATTGGTATATTTTACTACAGCTTTCATTTGCGTCAAGTTGCCATAAAGCAGAATCACTGAATTTAAAATATTATAAAACTGCATCAACAAAACTGTTTTAGATTTGAGCCAACAATCTGAGTACAGCATGCTAGGAAATTCTCAACAATTATGGGTGCTGGTCAGGAAAAGTTGACTATATTAAAAACCACAGTTACAAGTGTATGATTGTGTTTAAACTAAACTTTTGGAGAAGTCATACCAAAGCTGGCATACAATTAATGTTTGTTGAATGAATACTGAATAAGAATATTCACATAATCCACACTAAGTGGAGCTAAATTCCCAGCCCCCAGATCAATGCCTTCAGGAAATTAATGAGGATAGAATTACTTTTTGCTGAAATGCAAATTTAATAATGTCACTTCCTTGCTTTAAATCCTTGAAGAGATCACCATGGCCGCTAAGATACCATTTTCAGCTGTGATTCTCCATCTCTGGTATGCAGAAGCCTCCCCTTAATAAGCCAACTCTCATTGAACTGATCTGGAGTATGTTCAGAGATTGTGCATTTTTAAAGGAGAGCTCAGGGTTACATGAATAATGTTGATCAGCTGACCTCATTTTCAGGAGCAGTGATATATATTACTTAAGCTGATATGATAGATTGTTATTTTATGGGTGCTCTCCAAGTTTCTCACCAGCTTTACCCAAATAAGCCATTTCTTTATTTTATGCTATGCAGAAAGGCAAGCAAGCAAGCAAACAAACAAACAACAACAACAAAAAAAAACCCTGGACACTCGAAATATTGCATGTCCAGATGTTTAGTTTCCTCCAATTCTTGAACCTCTTTAAGTTCTCACTCAAGTCAGGCATCACCAGAAAGTTTTCTGTTACTCCCTAGTCTTTTTGTCTGTTCATTTGTTTGTCTTATTGAGACAGAGTCTCTCAGTGTATCCTGGAACTCTTTCTGTAGGCCATGCTGGACTCAAACTCACTGAGATCCCACTATCTGCGTCCTCAGTGCTGCTTAAAGGTGTGCTCCACCACTCCTGGCTCTTAGTCTTGGCTAACATTACTCTCAAATGTTTTCAGCATAGTATTCAAAATAAATCTATCACATCCTTCATCAGAGTCAAGAATGCTGCCAGTGATGTCATTCAAATGCTTTTGTAAGTAAATAAAAGGTTAAGGATTTAGTTGTGAAACTAAGTTTGCAGAAAAATAAGTGTACCAATTTCACTTCAGTTTTATACTAATTTTTGATAACTTATAAAGAGACTAGTATCCCTTAATCTATCTCTCTGAATCATTGCTTATCTCCGTTATATGATTTTGATGCACATGTCTGTTTCGTCATATATGGAAAGTCACCTCCCAAAATATCACCAACACAGCTTGTTGATAAGGATTATTTACAATGAGACAGAAAGCTCCTAGTGCACCCAAATTTCAGATGTTTTACAAAAGGAAGAGTGAACTTGAATTTACTTGAAATTTTGAAGTTTAGTTTCAGATATTTCTTTTATGTGAGGGCAAAAAGAGTATTTAATTGTGATCATGGTATTATTATTTACTTTTGGTGGAATAACAAAACAGACATTCAATTCTGAATTTTCTCAAGATTCGGATATTGACTCTATCAAGATCCTTTCAATTAAAGAGTTACAGAGCTTTTGAGGATGTTGGTGTATTGAAAAGTGGATTTTTTCCTTACATTTATCTCCAGCATAAGAAAGTTATATTACTTATAAAAATTAAATGGTAAATTATATCTATGTAGATTGTAAGCTGTCTGAGTATCCTTAGTGCCCAAGCTTTTTGTTGTGGTGGAAGTAGCTTTCACATAGAACCTGTAGCTTCCTGCTGACAAATATGTTTTTACAATCTGCAAAATGCTATCATTCTCAAAACCTATTTTGAATAAGTACCCAGTAATTGTTGGTTGAGTAAATTGTGAGAAGTGGAGTTGATTTAAGAAAAAAATGGAAACCAGATACAAATTTACTATGGCTTGGAAGAATAACAATGATTTCTATTGATAACTGTTACCTACAGAGCAACACCATCAGTATTACTTGGGTGCTTAATCCAAATGAAGACTCTGAGGCACACTCTAGACTTAGTGTATCATGCTGAATTTTTTTTTTCTTTAATAGCTGAACTATCTCTCCAGGAAATTCTTTTCACATTACATTTTTGAGGAACACTGCCTGATGAGATATTATTAACTCCATTCCCAGATGTGGATGTTTGCAGAAAGTTTAAAAGACTTTCATGAGATCAAATAGCATGAAGGTAACTGAGCCAGGACACTTGAGTCTCTGGCCTCCATTTTTCCCAACTCAGCTACTGCTTTAACAGTGGGAGAATACGCAGTAATAGAAGAATGATAAATATGGTAAAAAACTAAACAATTATAAACATTTTTGAAAGTACAATCTCATTTAAATTCTAACTTGTTTTCTTTCAAGTTTTCTGATGCACAAAAATATGAACAGCAGGTCTGAACAATGTTTAGGTGAAGTGCTTTGATCTTTTTTTTTTTTTTCAATTCAAGATGTTCAATTTGCATTCTGCTAAGGATTCTCTGATAACCTCTGCTATTCAAACCACAGAATTAGCCAAGAAAAGACAGGCCCACATACAGTTGAGGGCTGGATATCAACTGTTCAAATTTACAAATTATATTGATAATTTATAAACGAAGTGTCTCCATCATTTCATCTGTTGTGCAATATGGATTTAATGACACGGAAAGAATATTTTTGCATCTGTCAAGCTAGATAACTTACTCTTCCAAAGATATCCCCACAGTGACATCTTAATATACCAGGCTTTATCAAGTTTAATCTATCCGTAAGGCAACTGATGATAATATTTTATGGGAGAAAAGTAGATTGAAAATCTAAACAACACAAGTAGCAACTCCTGTAAAAACCATATTCCCATAGTAGCAATCTTGAAGATATAAATACCAGTGAATTCATCTTTTATTTACCATTTATCTGATTCTCCATCATGTGTTTATTGCACAGTTATTACAGATGTAGTGATGTGCATTGTGGCTCCAAGTGTGAGTAGATCTTCCTGAAACATGCATAGCATCGTGCTCAGAACCCATAGGTGCGTTCATGCAAGCTGAGCATTTCTTCAGAGGATATTTAGAGATTGAGTAGTGGGCAATAAAGAATAGACTAGTCAGTTGTGGAACCACTTTTTTTCTGAACCACAGTTCAGAACCACTTAGGGTATTAACTGCCTGTTTTAATTTTTAGGAATTTTTTGGTGGCTGCTTAAGTACTTCATTAATGAAATAAGCATCTCACAATCTGTATGTATAATCACAAACAACACAGTACAGCCAACTACACCGGGGATGTCAGGAATCTACCAACTTAAGTGTGTTCTTTTGCTATAGTCATCTATACACACCTGTGCCTTATTACAGACATTTGCCAGAGGTTGCTTCCAGGTGTGGGAATGCCTGTGAGAAGAAACTATCATTAAAAAAACACCCCATAACCTTTCCTTATGGCTTCAGGTATTAACTCACAGCTGTCTTGTCAGCTTGCATTTTGCTTTGGTACTATAGCATGGAAAAGAATGTACCTATGGATTTAAGGCTATGGAGAAGGTATAATAGAAGTAACATTTTTTTTCTTGAATAATGGGAGTTTTATTCAGTCTAGCATGCTTGTTGGTTTAGGGCTTCAATGACTGGCTCCTGGGCTTAATACATAATACATAATATGTGTATCCCCTAGTGCATCGGACTCTAAATATTTATTGATGAGGTAAAATCAAACCTGCTGTTCATTTATTGAGGAACAGATCACTACAATGAATGAACTACTATCATGTTAGGAATGACTGAGGGAATAAGCAAATAGCAGGGATTGATTTCAACAAACTAACTAGATGCTTTATCAGTAGGTTCAGTTAAATCACTTTCCTTTAAAAAATTTTTCCAACTTCCAATTTGATCCTGTCATTAGTTCAACATTCATTGTTTGGACAAATAGTTCTCAAGTCCTGACTCAATCAACATGCTGGAGCTCTAGTTTTTAAATGGGTCTTGGTTGTCTCTGATGAATGATCTTCATTTAAGTATCACATGTTTAGTTTGCCACAGTGATTTAAAGAAAAGAAAATATGGGTCTGCCTCCATGTGCAAAACTATGCACCAAGTGCCTGCAGAAACTGTCTCTATTGGATATTGCAGGCTGTGTGTGGAGTGGAATTGAGTCCAATCCATGATCCAGCAGAGCTTCAGCCCAGGATTTCTTTAGAGCCTTTGCTACACACAAAGTTGGCTGATGTGCCATTCAGCATCCCAGCAGCTCTTTCTCTTCACACTAGCAATGGCAAAGCTTTGTGCGGAGGCATTGCTGGCTGTTCTGAGCTAAAATCATCAGTGTGGACCAGAAGGGGGTTTTGCACACCTTATTATAAGGTAGGCAAGTGTGTCTGAGTGTGTGTGCGCCAAAAAGCCGGAAGACATCTGTTGAGAGGAAAGTGCTCTTCCGTAGGTCTGGCAGCCTCTATGTAAGTCTTCTATTCTGATGCAGGAGCGTGTGAGCAGTAGGTGGGAGGAGATGCTTTTGTACTTGGAAGGCTGAGGTCCGGATTAAGTGATATTGCAATAGCTAGTTAGAGGCAGAAAAAAAAAGGGCAGTAGATCAAAGCATTAACAAAAATGCATCCTTCTATTAATTCTCGCAAGTTAAACCACATCGTTGTAAGGGAAATTGAAAAAAAAAAATAGCAGCAGTGAGGGCAAGTAGCCCAGATCTGTGAGGGTTTGAGCCTCTGTGGTCTTCTAGCTTTTGAAGTCCCTTCTTACAGACAATTTGTTTGGCTCCTCTGGAGGGGGCAATTCATATCCACGTCCCTCTCCTGGAACATTTCTTTCTTCTATACACCATCAAGGAACAATAGAGTTTAACAGTAACAGGCAACCCCCCCGCAAAAAAAAGCATGTGCCTCCTTCTGCTTCATAAAGGTTTTTTGAAGAGACTCGTGCTAGGGGAATCTTGATGCCTGTGCATTAAGGTGGCAATTAACTTTTAGTATCAGTGCTTACATTAAGATCTCTCTCTTCCTCACTAAGATAGTTGTTAATGTGAGTAGCATGAAACTTTATCATAAAACCTTGCTTTGCTTTAGAACACCTTGATTTTTTAAACACAGGCACATATATATTATATATTATATTATATTATATATAGTAAAATATTATATATAATTTATTTGTTCCACCACACTCAGAAATACAAGTTTGAACCTCAGTGTTGCATTTTCTCTGAGGAAAATTATAAGTATTGTCAAAAGTTTGATTTGTTCAAGTTTTAAGATATAAGTTGCTTTGTGACAGTTCATTTGAGTAGAACACAGACACTGTGTATCAGGTTTTAACCAAGTAATTTTACAATTCATGAATAGTCAGGCATAGAAATAGAATGATGCATCTTTTGTTTACATTATAAAAGTTATTAAGTGAGGCTTTACTTTTAGTAAGAGTTTAGAAGACAGACAAAATTGGTAACTGGACTCAGAAGACCCTTTACACTTCTCAATTTTACCTTTGCAGTTTTACCTTTGGAGATGTCCCTGTCTGCACGAAGAGACTGTTTATAATGTATGCTATGTTTCATTAAAGGTGAACAGTTATGGGCTCTCTGCTGTACATTTGAATGCTGTAAATTTTTTGCTATATTTACTGTCTCGTCTTCCTCTCATGAGGTTTACTTTGGAAATAAAGCATGCTCAATAATAGGCTGACATCCAGCTTTTATGTTTTAAATTTAACTGCTGTCAATGTTGATATCACATCTTGAGTGTGTGGGGAGAAAAGATACCAAGTTTTATTATTTAGATTTAAATTATGGAATTGCAGATTGATATTTTTCAATGCATTTTCATTATAGTTTCTGCCACGGAGGCAGCGTGAGGGCTTTCAGGAAGATGGAGTGGTGTAATTACCAGGTGCACACGTTCATTAATCCTTCCTGGCCAGAGAAAGCTTCAAGTTCTTCTCCAGTGGCCCATTCGTAAAGCTATAAATATCTAAATTGTGTCAGCCAAGAAATCACACAGAATGGTGGCTCTTTTTGAGTTCAATTTCATGCGCTGTTGCTTTGGTCTTGTGAGGAAAACACTGAATTCTTTAGGATACTTGTGCTTATAAAGTTCCAAAAGCAAGTATCAAATCATTGATGACTTAATTTAAAATACATACTATTCTTTCACAAACTAAGATTATTGCATCAATGTAGATCCATAACATGTTTTAGGTCCTTTTCTTGGAATTCCACTTTGTATTTTGTGTGATCAAAATTATAGCTGAGAGTTAGCTATTTTCTTTTAATTTCTAGCTTAGTCTATCAGTGTCTATAATGCTTAAAGCCTTGGTATTGTTGTATTTTGTTTGCTGTAGGGGAGAGTTTGATTGTATGTGGAAGCTGTGTAAGACTTGTTAAAAATAATTAAAACTGTTCCTTATGAGGGCTGCTTTACTAATTAAATATTACTTACTAAAATAATTCTGAAGATATTTTCTGTATATAGACTTTTTAAAAGGACTATAAAATAATGGGAATAAAAGGTATAATAACTCTCCCAGAATCCATCTTTCACCACCACCACCACCCTCTCTCTTTCACGCACACACACACACACACACACACACACACACACACTCTCTCTCTCTCTTCACTAAACTAACAGTTATAAGAAAGGATACAGTTAGAAATGAATCTGATAAGTAGAATCCAAGAATAACTTTCTTAATTCAATCTATGAATGTAACTTTCTTAATTAGAAGGATACAACTTAATACACACACACACACACAGAGAGAGAGAGAGAGAGAGAGAGAGAGAGAGAGAGAGAGAGAGAATCAAATCTATTTTACCGTTCTTCATGTTTTTTATTCTCTAGACCAGTGGCTCCCAACCTTCCTAATGCTGTGACCCCTTAATAGAGTTCCTCATGTTGTGGTGACCCCCAATAATAAAACTATTTCGTTGCTACTTCATTACTGTAATTTTGCTACTATTATGTATTGTAAAGTATATATCTGATATTCAGGATATCTGATAAATGATGCCTGTGAAAGAGTCTTTTGACCCCGTAGGGGTCATAACTCACAGGTTGAGAATAGACTAAAGGCAACCGAGGATACACTAAAACAAACATCTAAAACATATTTGTATTTTAATGTTTTACTTAAACTTTAAAGGTGCCAAATATAATCAAATCTTTTATGATTCTCTCCCGTGTTTGAATAAATCAGAGACTGTGCATATCCAGGCATTGTTTGTGGGGGATTTTGTCCAGAATGTTTAAGAATGTATTCTGTTGCATCTGACTTTACAATAAAAAACATATTTTTCTACTTTTAAAATAGCAGTGGTTAATGTGATCTTAAAACAAGTGTCCAAGAGCAAGTTGATTTTTTTTTGAGAATGATAAAGACACATTTATTACCAGTAAAAAGAAAGGGCAGGGCATACTTCTGTGTGAAATTAAATATAAAAATATGTGTATGTGTGGGTGCATATATGTGTGTTATGTAAAAATATAAGTCAAGAGATAAGTATAGGATTTAGAACATTTGCCTTCCGGCTTTTACTCTCTAGAAACCTAATTAAACCTTTATGTATCTTATATCTCTAGATTTCTTAAGATCTATTTGTCTAGTGCAATGACCCAATCAAAGATAATTATATCCTTATGAGGAATAAAACTTGTCATAAATGAAAGTCAAACATTTAAAAAGAATAGTAGTTACAGATTCCGTAATATATGAATGTAATATATTCTATTATGTCCTTAATTCTGAAAATTCCTAATTCCTGGATTTGTGTGATAGCTCAGTGTGTAGATTGCATACTGTGGAAACATGGGGACCTACCTTTGAATTCTCAAAGGCCATATCAGGCTGAACACTGTAGCTGTGTCTGTAATTCCAGAACTCCTATGGTGAAATGAAAGGGAGAGAATGGAGAATCCTCTGAAGATCACTAGTCAGTTGCCTAGTGTACACAGCAGTGAACAAAACCCTGTCTTAAATGAGGTGTTCGGCAAAGACCTGAAATGCAAGTGTCCTCTAACTTCCACAAGTGCATTGTGGTATATGTCCACACAGACATACACATCATACACATGTGTATATACAAGCACTCAAAGATTGAAAAAATCAATTTCTAGCAGTTTCCTTATTTCAAATTCCATATATACATGAATTTGAAGAACATTATCAGCATGACTAATGTGAGGTTTCTATCAGAAAGAAAATAGTGATAAACCATGGGAAAAAAACCCTCCTATTTCATTATTCTGTTAAGTATTAATTTCTTTCTTTAAAGCTAAACTTAAGATTGTGTTTACTATTTTGTGTGTTTGCAAGTGCAGCTCATATTCATGTTCATAATGAGCAGATATGTTCATAGAACATGGCTGTCAAAATAATCATTTGTTTGAATATTGGGGAAATCCCTCTTCTAAGACTTAAAGAAGTTACCATTGCCTACACTGTAAATATAAAATTAACAGCCACTATTTACTTAGAGAAAATAATTAAATATAGTATCTAGCCTAAAGACACTTTCATTTTCAAGTGTAGGAATACTGATACATGCAATAATGATGATTCAGTGATGTCTATCATTAAAGGTCTTATGTATTTGTAGTGAATTTTAACAACTGCCTGTGTTAGAGATTAAATACTATAGAATAATAATTTCCATGGCTAAGTCATGTTTGTCAGTGACTGTGGAAATATACATAATAAGGAAGTTTCATGGCATAGCCTAGAATAAAAGTTCTAATTTCATAGCCTTCCTATATAGCAATGCCTACAGAAAAAAATCTGCAAAAGGGACAGTTAAGAAAAACCCCTTATAACTGTCATCTTATCCTTTAATCCTGGCAAATCCTTCACTGAGGAAGATGAAGATAGTACATAACAGTCCCTAAACTCAGGCTCATCCCCCAGAAAAGGAAAGTTGTATTAATTTCTCGGAAATCTGATATATAATCTGAAATTAGAGGATGGTTGGGAAAAAGTAGTTCTTTACTTCTGTTAACTGAGGCTTTTTGTTTGTTGTTGGTTTTGTTTTATTCCTGTTTGAATGAATTTTTTTTTAAAAAGCAGGGCAGTTTTTCTGTTAGTACTTAATATCTTCTAAATTGGCCTTCACTTTTTTTAGGTTCTTTAAAAATAAGTACAATACCCCAAGAATGTTTGCTGGAGCATGTCAAACCAAATGGGGTTTCAGAGACAAGGGTTGAGTACTCACATCCTCCTCTTCTAGTATATTAACATTTAGTTGGTATATATTTCTCCATCCATTGTTAGCTAAACCTAATTTTTCAATAAAGGATGGAGAATTGTAGCAATGCAATTTAGATATGGCATAGCTCAGTATATCCACATCATTACACTCGCAGGTGCCAGTGCATAGGCTGTGGTTTTTACGAACATTTTTCTTTTCTCTCTCTCTCTCTCTCTCTCTCTCTCTCTCTCTCTCTCTCTCTCTCTGTGTTTCTCTGTCTCTCTGTCTCTCTGTCTCTCTGTCTCTCTGTCTGTCTCTGTTTCTCTCATTTTATCTCACAGCACCCTTTCATGATATTTATATCTTCGAATAATAAACAAATAATCTGTATAGATTGGTCTCTGTTTTTCACTGATAAACTCTCCTTCCCAAAAGCTAGCTGCTGTACACTTTTTGTTGGAGGTTGCTTCTCAGACTTCCAATGCCAGTTTGATCTGCACAAGGAATAGTTAGATTTGCCCTAGGATTTACATCCCCGTGTTTGGGAAGCACTTAAACAATAATGGGTGATGGTAGAGGTGTAAGTACTTGAGCATTTTTGCCCTCAGTTGAGAAATAAATAAGAAACTCTACTGCCATCTTAGACTTGTATGCTATGAACAAGTTGAGCTCTTTCCTTTCCCCAGTTTCACAGTTTTGTTCTGTTACCATTGTTGCTTGGAAACCTGCCCTGTGTTGCCACTTGTACATGAACCAACATCCCTTCTTTTTTATTTCGGGTACCTATACTAAAGGCATTCTGTAAAAGTGAGACTTGGGGCCTAGAGAGATAGCTCAGAGGATAAGAGCACTGGCTGCTCTTCGCAGCCACCACATAGTGGCTCACAACCAACTATAATTTGATCTGGTGCCCCCTTCTGGCATGTAGACAGAACACTGTGCACATAATAAATAAATCTTTTTTTTTTAAGTGAAACTTCGTATAAAATACCCAAAGTGTCAGTAAGTAACCAAGATAAAACCAAGCCAGGTTTGTCCGGGTCAAAATTCCTTGTTCTTATTTGGTAGACACTATTTAAACACACTCTTGAACCTTTGGTCACAGATAGAATACCTACTATATTACATCATATAATTATAGCATATTAATGATATAATAGATTGAGAGTATATCTGTTCACATGACATTACATTGCTTTAATGATCAATTATTCATATAATTGGGAACGTTAATAACACCTACCTTATAGAGTACCTATAAGGACTTATAAAATGATACTTATAAAATATTGATAAAAACTGGCAGCTATTTTGATCATTAAATATTAGTTACTTTCTGATTATTAGTTCTTTCGAGTGTCTCAATATAAACCAGTTAGTTGTAATGAGTATTAAATAATGTAAATTTTCTGAGAACAAGAGGTACTGATCTAGGCATTGAAATGTGTAATAAAAAGAAAGGTCTTTAACTGATGTCTCAGTAGATGACTCTTAACATTTGTCTGCGTATATTCTTTTAGCCTTGGCTCATCAGAAGAAAACATTGGAGACATTTCTGCTAGACTCAGCAGATCAATTTAGCAAAGGTGAATGGCAGCTTGCCTCAAGTGTATTCAGTCATAGCTGTCTTTTGCTAATTTCATATTTTGTAGTTCTTGATGAAAATTAAAAGCTT
>LZPO01046802.1:812762-842981 GCA_001675575.1 Neotoma lepida
TGTTGCCTAAGTCTCTGTGAGCCCATATGTGCTCTGCTTAGTTGAATCTGTGGGTGTCCTTGACCTCTCTGGCTCCTACAATACTTTCTCTCCCGGTGTTCCGAGAGAAGGAACTCGATGGAGATCTCCAACTTGGGCTCTCTCTGTGCCCAGTATTTGGCTGTGAGTCTCTGCATCTGCACCCATCCATTTCCAGGAGAAGCCTCTCTTATGGTGATTGGGCTAGGCATTGATCTATGAAAAGCTCTTTCTCTAACTGACTAATACAAAATAAAATATGTCATTTTATTAGCATAACTACATCAGAGTATTCTGTGTGAGGACACTAGCCAAGTGAAATGCTCTTTTTGTAATGCTCAGATACTATTTTAGCAGTTGTAAAATAGCTATTATTTATGTTTAGCAAATTATGTGATTCGACTTTTTTTTTTTTTAGAAAAGTTACTGACTTTTGGAAAGAGTGCTTCAGAAGCATTGAAATGAGTATAAGTTGTCTTCATGAGTTTTTCTTCATGAATACATGAAATTTATTTAAAATATTCTGCTAGAAACCATACTCAGCTAATATTTCTATAAGAATTTATCCTAACTTATTTTATAGGAATGTACTTATTTATTTAGGAAAGTCTATGGCCTGCCAGGGTATGGAGGTAGTAGTATTTCATCATTTACAATGATCTTTTCACTAAAAGAGAATATCCTGTGAAATGCAAAATAAAAATAAATGCACTTTTATAAATAAAAATAAGTTACTTCACATTGAAGCCCTGAGTTGGGATAAATGAGACCTCACATTCATTTATTCTTCACAAATTTATTGAATGAGTGAACAAATATTTAACACTATGAACAAGAAAACAAAATTAATATTTAAAATATAATCAGTTGCTTTCTCCTCATTCTGACATCCTTTATAATTGTATTTCTTATTAAATTAATATTGATCACATAGTAAAAATAACATCTGTTTTGCACAAATTAGAATTCACAGAGAATGGTTGCTTTAGTCTTCTAAATAGTGGGATTTGTACCACTTTTACTTCCATAAAATCAAGAGAAAGAAGGTAAATGTAAAATAAAGGTCAATAGAAGGCCATGAATTTCCTGCAGCCTGGTTTCCTGCAGAAGACTAGTATAAGACTGGGCCTGTCAATATTATAATGGGAGGGAGAAAGGCTCACAGGACCCAACCTTCCTCTGAAAGACTATTGACAGTTAATGGTGGTTAGGAGGAGGAAAATCATATTCTTTATTGGTATGCTCATTGATAAGATGCTAATGATTCAGTAAATAACCTCCCAAATATGTTCATGCAGGCAAGCTTAAGTAAATACAAAACGAAATGATTTCAAAGTTATATAGTTAGCAAATGATAAACAGGGACCTCAAATCATGATGAGACTAAAGCTCTTCATTATTAGTATTGTAAATTAATATTATACTCTAAATATGATATATATATATATGTTCACATATGTACATACAAGGCAGATTTCTACTGAATACATTTACTCTTAACGTTGCAGGGTCCTTTATATAACTATAATATTTTGTATTTCAGTTTTATAATTTCTAAAATGCATATATATGTCAAATAGTAGCTTGTCTAATTAGGAAAATGAGATTATTTTTACTTATAAACATAATTAAAAGAGTATTTTATGTGTTCTTTAAAACCATATGTGAATATATATATACATATAATTGTTTCAGCAAATATATAATTGTTTGCCACATATTATATATTACATATATCATAGAGATGAGTCTGTGATACTTTACGAATGACTGAAGTTCTATTTTCTAACATCTCTTTGGTCGCTCACTAGTCATGGCACCTGAGATAACACATTAACTAGGTATTTCAAATATCAACAGTATGGCTACTGAGTTACTACTTACAGAATTGAATGGAGTTTGGTTGGATATAGATGAAACAATATTAGCTTTGAGTCCATAATTACTGAAATTTAAATAATGAGTATATAGAAATTTATTGTAATATGTGGTCTCCTTTTCTGTGTATCTACAAGTTTAAATATAAAAATTAAGAAAGAGAAGCAGTTCTTTACATCATGCAGTTTATGAAAAATCAAAATGTAACATCTTTAGACCCTAAATATATCATTATAAAATATTAAGCAACACATTTTTTATTTTTATATTAAGTAAAAGAGGAGTTTAATTTATTTTTCTTGTTTCCATGAAAGAATTACCTAAGAACAAGCAATTTGTGAATATAGCTTATAATATTGGGAAAATGATGGTAGCAATAGCATGACACAGAAGCATTTAAAGATGAGTTTTAGTGTCTAGATTTTTTTTATATAGTGCAGGATACCAGTCCATGCAATGTTGGGGCCCACAGTTGGCTGGGCTTTTCTACCTCAGTTTACCTACTATAGAAACTTCCTCACATACATGCCTAGCAGCTTGCTCTTTCAATGAATCTCGAATGTGACAAATTTAAAAGCATTATTAACCAACACATATATGGTGAGCAAAATGAAGATAAGCAAAACATACTTGGTTTAGTCACTGTATTCATGGATTCATTCTCAAACTTTCTAAGTTCGCAGCACCACTTAAACTATTTAAAATAAGACAGATATATGTGCACAGTTAATGAAATGACAACATAATATGCTATAGAACAAGACAGATGGGGATTTTGATCATGATGATAAAGAAAAAATTAATAACAGTAATAAAAGTAATAGTAGTGGGAGACGTCATTGTTAGTCTTAATAGTATGAATGGAACTGATGGTGATTGTTCTTGGTGTTCAGTTCATACTCGGTCATTCTTCTAATTCATCTTAACAACAAACCTTCTGAGGTGTAGATGCCACAATGATAAGCAGCGTGAGGGCCAGAAAAGTTGAGCTGCAAATAAGTTTATGTTCTGGAACTCAAATTGATCATGACTGATATTGTCTCTGGTTTCCATGCTTGTCTAAGAAAGTGTCCAATTCTAATATGATGGGCAGTACTTTAAGTCTTGATTTTTTTCATCTATGTGGTGGGGGACTGCATATATAATAGAAGATTATTTTCATAATTATTTAGCTTGCATTGAATAAAACATTCATATTTTATACATGGAGGATGTGCAATAAATTATATTTTCATTACCAGATTATGTTAAATATACACATAAAATACATATATATAAGATTGTTAAACAGTAAAATCACAAGTAAAAATAATACTAATTAATCTATTACAATGTTCCCTGATTAATTAATTTAATATTCATAATATTTCCTTAAATTTGGTACTATTTCTATCCTATTGTGTGCTTAATAAAAGTAAAGCAAACTATCTTTGAATAATTCTCAAAATATGATATGTATTTTTGTGTATGTATGGTTTATGTATGTCTACTTGTACATCCTTCCAACCATCTATCCAGTTTCTCTCTCTCTCCTTCTTTCTTCCCTTCCTCCTTCCTCTTCTCTTTACCCTCTTGCCTTCTCCATCCTTTCTACCTACACTTTTGCTCTCTTTCCTTCCTCCACATGACACTTTTCATATCTATATTTTTGATATTATGAACATATTTTGAAGTATGGTATTAAAAATGAATACTACAGTTTTCTTTTAATAAAAGACCATACTGAGAATAAATGGCATCTGAGAGATTGGTGCATACATGGAAGTAATTTTCTAAGCAGTAGAGATGTACAATATAATAAGAGAGTAACATGCTAGCCTTGTAAACACAACACTCATGGACATTCCTTCATTTGGTTCTTCCTATACTTTCCCCACTTGTCTTGTAATATTTCATATGCCTAATAAAATAAATGTAGTATAATGAATAAATATTCTGACATCTTGTTCTTAAAACTTTAATTATAAGTCACTGAAATTTGTAAATCTATCAAAGTAATAATACCTTTAATATTAGAGTTAAGTTACAATCACATCATTAGATCTTTTCAAATTGTGATTTTTTCAAGAAGTTGTAAAATAGTGGAAGTACAATGAGGTATATTATAGTAAAAGGCCCAATGATTAAGTATGTTAAAACTACTCACTATTTTTGTATTTATGTGCTTTGTCTGTAATACATCACATATTTTGCAAATTCTGTTGTTACTAACAATAAAAGGGCCAGGTCCAGCAATATCCTAATGGTAGATTTTTATAAAACTATATATCAACTCTTTGAAATTGTCAAACAATGTATTTATATCATATTAATCCCCACTTTACTGTTGTTTCAGCTAATGAGGATTTTGCTTATCACTTATTATTATAAATGTTTACAAGAAGATACATTTCAAAATATGTATATTGTTTTTGAAAGACCAACATGTCCTTACTTAACTGCATATATAATTTGACATAATGGAAGTTAAACTATCTCTTTAGCCAAGATGATTTTATTATCCTCTTTCCCATTTTCATTGACCAAAATATACTTGTGAATATATTATTTTTGTTTAATTTTTTTCTATTCATGTTATATATCAACCACAGATCCCCCTCTCATCCCTCTTCCTACTCCCCCAGCCTCCACCCCCAGAACTCCCCCATCACTTCCTCCAAATGGGTAAGGCCTCCCATGGGTGGTCAGCAAAGTGTGGTATAAAGGGGCTTGGTCCTGCCTCAGCTGAGTGAATATATTCTTTCTTCTTTCCTAGGAGATAGCACAATGGAACCTGACTTTCAGATAGCATCCATATATATTATTTTTAAATAATAGCAATATAAATTATTTTGCAATAAATGTTTATTTCAGTCAGATTTCAAACTATTTTACTATAAATGTTAATCTGAGGATGACTCTATAATATACATGAAAGGAATTTTTTTTGCTTCTTTTTTCTATTAGTTTCAAGGAAAATCTGCTGAAAAAAATCACCACCATTCTCATTAAGCTATCCAAAGAGAAAAAAACTAGTTGTTCTCTTACACCCAATGTAAACTTCCATAAAATTTGGATTGAAAAGTGTTCAGCTTTAAAGTGATGTATTTGAGATGATTTTGTAGCAATAGTACTATACTTCAGGGAAACCTGTGGCAGCATCATCCTATACTTGTGTCATCTAGATTTTGCCTTAAAGATTTCTGCATTTCCCGAGAATATTGTGATATATATTCATAAATAATAGAAATAAATCAAAAGAATTTTTGCCTAAAAGTTGTGGGAGATGATAGGCATGGATTCCTAGTTAGATAACTATCACTAAGGATATTTGCTTAGGCTTCATAGTCACATGCAAATTTCAAGGATTGGATTACACTGGATGCCTACCTAGTAAGGGATCACAGTTATTATCTGGTAGACACAGCATACAAGAATTTCCTTAAGCTTTTAACTATATAGAGATAACCCTAACAGTCTACAACATGCAATTAGTCAACAATGTTTGAATCGCATCAGTTTAATGTACCTACTTATAGCACTTCTTATTTCTTGAGATTGATCTGAGTTGGAGAAATGTATTAGCAGGAGAATATTTAAAAATAAGTGGTTCGATCAAAGATTGCTATGGGAATTTAAGGAAGTGCATTACCATAAAAACTGCATCTATTTAGGAAAAGATTAAGATTGGGAGAAAAAATTCAGCTGTGGCGTTAATCATACTCAATAAATCTATATCGAGATTCTTCCATAGTACTAGAGTTTTCATTAGGTGTTAAGCATACAACATAAAAATACATAAATAACCCATGTTTGCAAAGTCTGATGGGCACACAAATGTTTAAACTTAGTGAAGAGACAATCAAAAAGATAGTCTAAATAGTGTGATAAAGATTGTTATACTAGTGTGATAAATGTTGTTATACTTCGAAGACAATACAAAGAGAACACTGTTGAGTGAAGGGTGATTTGGAGAATGTCAGATAAATGTTTGCTTTAAATGCTGATTTAAGACTCAGCAGGAATCGAGAACCCATGTCTAGTACATTTGTAGATGATAGTGGTTGTGTTACTGGAACTGATGATCATGATAACTATTGTTCATGTCAGACACATTGATAGGCAGTTATATGCACTGTGTCATTCCAAGAAGTATGCACATGATTTTGGATTTAATATATCAATAAGGATCCTGAGCAGCAAAAATTAAATAACACTCCCAAGGTTACAGGGGAAGAATAAAGGAGAAAATTCAGACCTTGATCTGTCTATATTCAAAGACTATATTACAAAGAAAGATATATTAGTTTGACAATATCATGGAATGAATAAGATTTCTTGTACTATAATACCTGCATTAATAAAGAAAACTCAATATCCATTGCATAGTATTGGCCATCGGTTTCCTTTATCTTCTGAACTTTTCTATATACAGCATAGAAGTAAATTACCCAAGGGAACTCAGCAAGTGCAAATAACAGAAGCAAAATTTAAAGCTTTAAAAAAATCTTGTATTTAGTTTGAGCATAGAAGACAATTAAGGCAAATGAGGTAGGTAGGACAATTTTCTATGTAATCTTTTCAGACTGTCCAACAATAGAAGAACCAGCAAATCCCTGGTTGGGCAGCTGTCTCTAATACAATTTGCTGAGTCTCCTTATAGCAAGTATTCCCTTGTTTAGTTGTTTTCCATTTTATATAGACTCAGGGCTCTAAGAAAGTATTCTCCTGCAATGAGAAGCATGCTTTGGGGATACTGTCCCCATTTTCAGTAGCCTGTGACATTATTCTGTAGCTCACATACTTGCTTCTACTCTCCATGACACATATAAACTTCCTCTTTGTTTTTGTGTGTATGAATAGTGGTGGCATATAACATGTGTGTGGAAGTCAGAGGACAAATTTGTGGAGTCTGTTCTCTCTCTCTGCCTTCAGATGGTTTCTGGGGATTGAATTTGGGTTGCCTGATAGCATTGAAAAAGTGTTTTCCACCTAAGCCAATTGCCAGGCACCAGTACTTCTCATTTTTAACAGCAAAAGAAATAGCCCGCAATATGTATTAGATGAAAGATAAATGAATCGAGGAATTATTGTACACATTAACTGTGTCTTTTATCTCCATCTCTCCATTCTCCATTATTGACATTTTTTCCATCATCAAAGGAAACCTAAAGTCTCATCACTGCCCATGAACCAGACAACATTGCATTCATTTAAAATTGAAATTTGCACTTTCTGCACGTCTGTTAATTATGTGTAAAAGTATATAAGACCTTTTTGAAGGTGGGAGGGAGAAAGGGAGGGAGAGAGGAAGGGAAGGAAAGAGGGAGAAAGAGAATGAGACTGTGATTGGAAACTTGAATGAGAATAAATTGTGTGTGTGTGTGTGTGTGTGTGTGTGTGTGTGTGCGTGCGCACACACACACACATACACATGCATTTGACTCTTTACTAAATTGAATTCTGGATTTTAAAATTCTAAATAATACTAAATAAAAGTGTTTTTAAAATAGGAATTAAATGCCTCAGGAAGCACAGAGATGAAAGGAAAGTAACTATTGCAGCTTTAAGTTTTTGCTAATTGCTATTAACTAACAGCATACTGAGGTAATCAGAAGAGGAAATTAACAATATTCAATTTTAAATGTTAAATGTCACTGCACAGCATGTATAGGGATTAATGGTGATAAGAAATATACTCCTATGCTCATTTCCTGAGAAGATTATTTAAGCTGTTTGAGGTACAATTTCTCAAGAATGTGAATATTATTGTTTTACAGTATATGTTATATCTGAATTTCATGTTGTAAATTTGGTGATACTGTTGCTTAATTTCCACTTTTCTTTTAATAACCAATATAAACTTGGAAAGAAATATGTCTAATAATTTCATGATAGAACCCACATCAAAATAAACTTTGAAAAGTGGTTTCTTAGTCACTTTTAATGACTGAATTTTATAAGGTGACTTCTCTGTTGAAACTTTAATTTTATTTCAGTGCTGAAGATTTTCATCTGTTGCCATTTAAATACTTTGTCAGAAATTTATTTCTAAGGGACAATCTTGTAAAAAGAAATGTAGGAAAGCAAATGTGGCTGGACCATTTGAAACTCAATAATTATAATTTGTGGTATTTAAGTTTTTCAAGGTATTTTGTTCCTAAACAAATTAGGAACTACTCAGTTCAATTTTGCGAGAACATGATATGTTCTAAAAATCTTATGATATTATATTACTTGATATCTCACATGTGGTGAATCAAAGTCATGTCTTGATATCTGCAAACTCACTCATGACCTAAGATCAATGACTACCTACTATAAGCTTATATAAACAGAAGAAACAAATAAGTGTAGAATAAGTCATTTTAATGTATTTTTCACTTGTATGGAGAAAATTTCTTCACACTTAAGCCTTGTGAAGAAAATAGACTTCTCAAAATTTGTTAAGCCATCAATTATTGTTTTACATTTGCAGTATGAAAGAAATAATCATTTCCAATTAGAAATCAGCCAGACTCCATTTTTTTCTCCTATTTCTTTTTTTATTTCCCTCTCTGTTAAAATGCCGGTCAGATTTGTACTAGGTTTTTAAGTATTTTAATTTTTATGGTGAGATATTCATAGAATCATGAGTAGTAAAACAGTGCAGAGAATTATTGTGTTCACATTGCCCCAGTTCTCTTAAGTACTATTGTCTGAAATAACTAAGGATATCAACCCCTCAAACTGACAATATTATCAAATGAAAAAGTGAACTGCAGATCTTACTTTGCTTTCACTGATTTTTACGTGTGACCTTTTATTGTAGGCCTTTACTATTATTCCACGATGTTTAATCACATGAACAGTTTCATATAATCAACATCACGATCAAGATGGACAACTGTCTTTAAACAGCAACATAAATAACTATTTTTATAAAATAATCATGAATATTTCAAAGACCTTTTGTGCATTGCACAGCATGTGAATTGGAGATATTAAAATTACTAATGCTATCTTTCTGTGTTGTAATTCTCACTTTCTTTTCTAACCCTGATAATTATGATTATTTGAAATTAAGGAATGCAAGAACATGTGACTTCCTCATTCTGTAAATATTTTGACCTAATTACAACATATATGGTGTCTTTGTATCACTTGTTTTATTATTATGATTTCAATGTGGTCAGAATAGTGACAGCAGCCTGGGTTAACAAAGAGGCTGTGAGTCCTTTGTGTCTAGTATGGAATATTTTGCCTTTGCAGTTTAATTTTCTCTTTTAGAAAATGGAACAGAATGAGGATTAATTGTGGTATTAGATTTTCTAGTATGTATGCTTTAATACAGAGCAGACAGCAATTCAGGAGCTATATTAGCTTTTATAGTTTCCAAAAAAATTTTCCTTTTAGGATCTTCAATCAATCATTTAGTAAGTGATAGGACATCTGGATATCATTTTCAATGGTCTAATAACAATACAATTCAGCAAATTATACACAATACATTTATTCTCTTACAGTGAAAATCAGTCTAGTACCTATTAACTCACATGCCAGACACTTGGCTTAGATTCAGTGGGGAAATAACAGAACGATAATTTCCCTTAATGTCCTCAAGTGTTCAGGAGCTAAATTTCAAGATTTGAAATATTAAGTTTGCCATGCAATAATTGAAGTCCCTTGGCTAAAGTGAATAGTTCTGCCTAGTTCTTAGCACATACATACTGTGTACTTTTAATTCAATAGATATTTTCTATTCCTCAAGGATCTTGAAATATTGTTGATGAGACAAAGGACAGACATAAGTTATAACAGTTAATCTCTACTATGTAATAAGTATTAAGATGATTTAGAGAAAGAATAAGAATAAACATGCATACATAGTCAAAATTAAAGCACATACACTCCTACTTGACTTTGAGCCCTAATTTTTTGTTTCCATTATAAGAAATCCTGAAGCCAGGCTTAGTGGTGCACACCCTTAATCACAGAACTCAAGGGGCTGAGACAGGAGGAGCTATGTGAGTTGAGGCCAGTCTTCTCTACATAGTGAGTTCCAGGACAACCAGGGCTACACAGAGAAATCCTGTCTTGAAAAAATGTCAACTAAAAAGTTCATGTGAATATTTGTGTTTTGTAGATTAGCAAACAAAAATATAAGGTGAATTGTGTCACTTTGAAGCAGTTATTAATTTGGTCAAAACAGAATAACTGTTGCAAATTCGGGTAATGTGTTGGTTTGAGACTCAGGGAAAAGAGTTGAGATGACTACAGTCTAAGTGGTACATTAGTCTATCAAAAGACTATTAACATGCAGCTGTAGATATTTTGGACAAACACGAATCTGCCAAACCAGAATATGTGCTGATAGCTCTCAGTGAATCATAACTGGTGATCATTACTGGTCATAAAATAAAAATAACTGAGAGTGTAGATTATGGTAGACAGTCGCATAAAGGAATCACAGCAGTAGTAACAGGCTAAATACATAAAAAACAGCATTGTGGGGTCTTGAGGTTTTCCAAGCAGTGGGAATCGTGCAGATTGATAGCTTGGCTGAATGTCCCACAACAGACAGTTCTAAGGTGTAACTGTTTCTCTAAGAAACTCGAAACGACCTATAAATCAATGTCCAACTTGCCCTTCTCAGTCACTGAGCACCACAGTAGGATGCCATGTCTGGTGGGCAGGTTAGCATTTTCTCTGTGGATATACTGTTTCACTACTTCAGCTTACAGCTTTCTTTTCTTGTTTTCTTTTCACATCCTCTAACTCTCTATTCTATACTTTAGAATGAGAACTTTAGAGGTTTTGAAAGGCTTTCTTTAACTTTGTAATTTAAGTATTCTCTATATTCTTTTTATCGTTTGTTTGTTTGTTTGTCTTTGTTAATGGGCATCAAATATTTTCTTTGCTGGCATTGAAATTCCCAGCACAGGTGGGAGGAATTAGTGAGGGAAGCAATTCCTAGATCTTAATCTTTATTGCAAACTTTTTATGGTATAGCTTAGCATTCTAATTGACTTTAACATACTTAAGAGGCCACAATAAGCCATGTTAAAATAACTTTGTTATCTATGAAAATGATGATATAGAAAATAGAATATTATTTTCTAAATGGATAAAGAAATAGGGAAAGCTTGGCATTGTCTATCAAGGAATTAGATATTGTATATTAGAGAATGGCTAACTTAAAAAAAAATCAGTTTGTCTTTCGCAAAATGCTGACCCTGTGGTTTGAAGAATCACTCAATACCAGGATGTGCCATGTTCAAATTCAATCTTTCATGCCTGTTCTTCCAAGCTTCTTCAGTCTTTTCTGCTTGCTCGCATTTCCTTTTAATTTGCATTGATTTCCTTCTTGTATATTTGTTTCTTAACCTCAACTGCCAAGAGTGGAGGGTCCTTTGTAAAGAAATAGATGGCCCACTGAAAGTAACCTGAGAAGGAAGGAAATGGTGACCAATTGCCTAGGAAACGAATAAGGCCAACAGAGATTATTTTCTATGAATGGATTCAGAGGGGTTTTGCTCATTGAATATCATACTTGGAAACATTGCTGGGATAATACTACAGGACAGAATGAGAGAGCGTAGTGTTGTAGCATTCTTCCAACTACAGGAAACCAGATATTTAAAAAGTACATTTAGGGGGCAGGAGAGATAGTTTTTATTATTAGCAGATGCTGCTCTTCCTGAGGAAATATAGTCAGTTCCCAGCAACCATACTGAGCAGCATACAACCTCCTGTAACTCCTCTGGCCTCCAAATATACCTGTAGTCACCTGCACAGACACATACAGAGGCATGCATGATATTTAAATAAAATTAAAACTAAAATCTATGTAAAAGGAGGTGTTTAAAATAAAGACATTTGCAGATTAATGATGGATTTTCATGCATGATTTCTGGTTATTCCCAACTCTTGCAAATTGAATATCAAAAATTATCAGTATTCACAAATAAATTATATAGTGTCCCTTGTATTTAATACTTGATATGTGAGAAATTTCTTACTGGTTTATATAATCAATTATTTCTAGCACCATGAATTCTAAGCAGTTTTAGTATGCTAATTCCAATTAATGTCTAATTAGAGGATGTTGTCCACAAAATAATGAATAAATTTTATATTAATATTTGTTTTTATCAATCTTGATTTGTGCTGTTTATGTATATTGTTATTACTGCAAATGAAATATTAATATTAAATAAAGTATATGTTGTAGTTGAAATTTAAAGTTAAATATTTGAATTAACCTAAAATATTCAATAGTGTTTGATTTGATATGAAGCACCTTTAAATAGCTAATGAAGTAAGCATGTAAATAAAAATTAGCAACTTATTAGAATGATTATGTGAACATCACTTATTCTCCCAAAGCATGAATTTTTCAGACACATTTTATTACTCTGTTAAGAAAGGAACTATTTCCATATATTTGCATGTGGATCACTTTTAGTCTTAGAGAATTTTCCATAAACATCTTTTGTATTCCTGCTATAACTGATAGAGCTAGTAGACTATAATTTGAAGAGCTATGTAAGAGGATATGCATAGCTTATATGATCTAAATATATTTTAGTGCAACTGTAGATACAAAATAGGTAATTACAGAGCCCTTATAATTTTTCAGATTTATAGTTTTGGCAATTTTTAGCAGGAACGGGAAGGAAATATGAAGTTTTAAACTTATGGAAGACATTTCTTCCATTCTAAAACAATTCTGTGACCATTAAACTAAAAGTGTCAATTAACATTAAGACTTGTGACACAGTAATGTATTTCCCCACATAAACCAATAAAATCACATATTATTATACTTGCTTCTGATTGACTGTACAGACAAGTTCCATTAATCATTAACACACATTATCACCTCTGATGTTCCCTTTTGATTTCACACTGACTCCTCTCTTCCATGTGTCCTATTTCATGAAATTCTTCCCTTAAAAAAAACTACTTTCTCATGCATTTTTCTCTTTTTGTTAAACTCAAGCAAGAAAATATGCAACTCCTCCTGGTTAGTAGTAAAATTTAAAAACAGACCTTGGAAATGTAATACTGGAAAAAATAGGGGCAAATTGATAATTGATAATTCACTCAGAATTCAAAATATTATCAGAGTTAAGTAATTTCTTTTAGGCTTTTTGAAATACAAAAATGTCCTTTTTAATATGATTTTCTTTCTTCCATTCCCTTGCATCGGTTTGTTGCCTCTAGAGGAATAAATCTGACAGGTTTATTACTATACTCCATTGTATCTTATGTACCTTTTCTCTACCTTGTCTGAATTTGTTCTCATCTGTATGGGTCCACTTTCATCATTTTTGCTCAATTTTCTATACTCTAAAATGAACAATAGACTGATAAGACAACATTAGTTGATCTAGCATCAAGTTAATTACCACAAATATCTCATGTGGTATTTCCCTACCATGTGTCAGGCAGTATACCATTAGTGAACAAAACAAAACTAAACAAAATACACATATTATGGATTCTTTCATGTTGCAGAGAGTAACCTGTAGTCATAAAATATAAGAATATTTCATAGTATTCTAAATTGTGATAAGTGTGCAAAAGAAGACCAGCAAAGAGCGAGCTTAAACTTGGGTAAATTCTAAGATTTACATATAGGTACTGTGGTATTACTCACTGAGATGGTAGTTTAACTGAAGATTTGAATAGGGGATAAAAAAAGGAATGAATCTTGTTCTTATCTCAAGGACACTCATTTTGACTGAGGTAACTTTAAACATAGATTATCCGAAGCATCCCTTTATCTGCTTTTCCTAGCAATTAATCTGCACTCTATCTAGAGTACATAGAATGAGAGAGTTGTAGATGGTGTCAAGGAGTTGATAAAGGAACTAGAAAGCCATTGTAATGATGTCCTCTTCTCTTTCTCACTGATTAAAATAGGAGCTAATAGAGAGTTTTGGAGAGAAAAATCTGACCTAGGTTTTACAAAGATTGCTAGTGGGATAGGGATCCCTGCAGCAAGGGGTCAAGTTTCATGCAATTACGGTAATCCAAATAAATATGATAGTAGTCTAGCTCAGAACAAGAAGGAATCCCATTCTTTATGCACCTAAATGTAGAACTAACAAGAATTCCATCATGAACTGAATCAAAGATATGGGAGATAAAGAGAACCGTGGATGAGTCCGAAGTTTCTACCTCATTTCATTGAAAGGGATAAAATTATCCTCAGCTGAGATGGTAAAGACTGTAAGTAAAATGGGCATTTTTATTTGGCAGGGAGCACAGTGGATTTGAAGATCTATTAGACTGCAGTGGTGATACTGAGCAGGCAAGTGAATCTATGATTTGAAAGTTCAGAGAAAATATGTCCAAGTTAGACATTTAAATTTAGAAGTTGTTGGCATAAGATAACATTTAGAGTCATGAAAATAATCATGAGAAAGAATAATCTCACAAAAGAAAGGGTATAAGTATAAAATAGAAGACTTCTAAAATGTTTAAATTGAAGAGTCGATCCAAAAAGAAAAAGAGAGAAAAGGAATGACCAGTGAGATAGAGGGTAAATGTGTAGGTGTCTTCATATCTGATGTTCTCTCTATAAATCCTACATCTTGTGGACTCATCCAATCTTTTTCTGCTTTTCAAATTACTACAATCCTGAGTTTTGAAACTAAATAATAGAATGATAAGTCAATAGCTTTTACACATAGCATGTTAATACCTCCAAAGAGTATTATGTAAACTTGGATAATTCAGTTTTAGAATATAAGGAGGGAATTCCTAGGGAGAGGAACAGACAGGAAATGGCCTGAATTAACCTCAATGCCAAAATTTCCAGTGTAAATTCATTTCTTCTAGGCCTTGGATGTTAAATTATTATCAAGATTCTTTAGTAGGGAAAATATAGTGGGCATTTGTATCTACAAGACCACATTAAGTTCCTCCAACAATAAAATGCAGTTAGTATAGTATCTTGAAAAGAACCCTAATTGAGAGTCTGGAAACCTAAATTCTACTGAAGATTCTACTGCTGACTGATTGCATTAACTTCAAATCTATCATTAACCTCCTTGTGCCTCATTATCTTCATTTCACCAAATAAGAAAAATGAAATATTCCTCCTTCCCTACCTCACTTGGATGCTGTGAATGTAAATGTGTGAGAAGTGCTTGAGATGCATAAAATTTGATGGAGTGTTTTATTCATGAATTCAAGGCATCTGAAGTAATTTGACCATGATGGAAAGTTGCTTCCTTGCATATTTTTTTCAGAGTGATTTCTGTAATGGACCTACCCATTTATGCAGCCTCTTACCTAATCCCAACTGGAAAACAAACACAGATCTACCTTACAATAAGCGTTCCTCCTATTTTACCTTATATATCCTTTTGTAACGTTCATTGTTTACCTACTTGTTCACTGTGTATTGAGAAAATGTACAGAAAGTTTTAAATCTTCAAAAAAGTGAGAGGGCTGTCCATCTGTGTATTCTTCTGGCATGTAAAATATGCTTTTATAACTATAAACTTCATTGCTCTCTCAAATCCTTGGAGTTATAAGGCATGTGTATTTTTCTCACTGTAAAATGAGGAAACAGAGACACAGTACTTCCTGTCTCTACCAATTAATGTAATAAAAATCAGGTTCCAGTGCTGAAGAAGTCTTTTAACTTGCAGGGTAGAACATCTTTAAGCATATTGTGATGTTTAACTAATATTATTATTGGGCATTATGAATACTTACATAAAATGTATTGTAAAACATCTAGAGAAGAGTCAGGTTATTGATGTTCTTGATATTATTAACTTTTAAACAATGTTTTATTGATCAGGATAGGCCTTGCCTGACTAAGGAACCATTTGAGTAGAACATGCTACCTTTGGTGTTTCTCAATGTGATAATCAGATCAAAATATCCTATATAAGGCTGGTATATGACTGTGAGCTTCCATCTTACCCATCTACCCTCAGTTTCTATATCCTTAAAATAAAGTCAAAAGGAAATAATACCCGTTGAAAGTGGAACTTTTAATACTTATTTAATCACCTGAACAAGATTGAATATCTATATTGGATGTGTCAGATTTTGTTTTAGATGTTAACTTTGGTCAGGAAGAAAGCAAATGTTCCTGCCCCACTGACCTTACATTATCATGAGAGAGGTATAGAGGTTATGGAGATTATAAATATTGATAATGTTTGTACAAAGTCTAAAAGTGGACAATGTGGTAGAGTGTAACTGATATGCAAGGTGGAAAATAAGATCAGATAGAGAAGGGAAACAATGGATTCAAACTGACTTTACAGAAGAATCTTGAATGAAAGGAAACAGTCTCCAGATAAAAAGAAAAATGTGGAATCCTAGTCATCTTGCTGTATTTGACGGAAAGTATGAGTAGAATATGCTATTGGAGAAGTTAACTGCCAAGTGATAAAGTGAAGAACCTTCTGGTTGGGGCCAGATTCCAGGACATGGTGAATCATGTGGAGTTTAAAATATATTACTTTTTGTAAACATGTGTTAATTATACATATTAAATTAGTGCATGTAGTATGTACTCATCAAATCCAAATCCAAACATTTAGCATTTACTTTTTATATGTGTATGCTATTTGGACTCTTCTCCTGTAAATTTTTACTACAGATGTAATAGCTCATTGTGAACTATATCATCTTTCTATGGTATGGAATTTCAGAACAAACATTCTCTATTTAACTGTGTTTTAGTAGTCACTATGCAACTTCTGTTCATCACCACCCCTTTCTCTGTAATAATTATTATCCTACAAAAACAATGACTGTTTTCACTTCTAAATATGAGTGGGAACAAGCAGTAACATATGTCTGACTTATTTTTATTAAGGTGTCCTCCACTTCAATCAGTTATATTTCCAAAGACACAATTTCATTATTTTGTGGTTAAATAAATAACGATATTTATATATACCACATGTTCATTATCCTCCCACCCATTCCTGAACCTCTCTAGTCATTCTTTATGTACTAGTGCTTGAAAAATATTAATCTGTAGGTGCCCCTGCTACAGCTTGATTTTATCTCCCAGAAATGTGACAACTGGATCATTTAGTACATCTGTTTTTAGCTTTTTTGAGGAACCTATTATTGTTTTTCATAATTTTATTAAAATATACATTCCCACTAACCATGTGTTAGACTTCCTCTTTCTGGGCATTATTAATAGCAATTTCATAGTAATCTGTCTCACTACAATGAAATTATGTATCATTTTATTTTAGCTTTTTTGAGAAGGTCCTGTTTAAATAATTTCATATTTCTTCATTTTTGTTATTATATTTGAGTTCATTAAATATTCTGGATATTAACCTTCAGGCAGATAAATAGTTACAAACAATTTATCTCACTTTCTAGTTGTTTCCTCACTGTTCTGACTGTGTTCTTTGCTACACTGAAGCCTTTAGTTTTATATAATCCTGTTATACCTAAATTACTTTTGTGTCTAGTGTTATTGAGATCACATCCAAGCAAATCATTGTGTGTAGGAATGTCTTGCAATGTTTCCTGTGAGTTTTCTTTTAGTATTCTCATACTTTCTAGTCTTATTTTAAGTCTTAGATATATTTTGAGTAGGTTTTGTTGTTTTGTTTTATTTTGTTAGATATAGGAGTCAGATTTTATTCTTTTGAATAAAAATATTTTATTTTTTAAAATATAATTATTTTTAAATATAAATTTAAATTTTAAATTAAATTTTTTTAAAGCAGGGGTGGATAACATATGCGTTGTTGAAATATATTTGCTCCATAGGAGCTTGTACTGGGATTTATTCAGATAAGTAAATTTTAATATATAATTATACATATTTATAACACATATATATTTAAAATATACATGCATATTATATATTATACTTAATGGCCATCCAAAAACAAGAAAACGAATTTTATCCATTGATGATAGTTCTAATATTGATGATAGTGATGATCAACTTGACTATATTTCCCAAACTTCTAAATACCTATATTTGACCCATAAATCCCAAAGTATATGTAGCAGATATCATAATCTTCTCTCATTCTGTTCCACTTTGTGGAGTTTTGAGTGATAAGGCAAATTGCCCAGGCATCTGTGTAAGCCTTCTGTGTCATCGTCCTCTTGTCAGAATTTTCCAGGAATATTATGTCGATGAAGACTTTCCTGACATAGATGTCACTGTGACCTCAAAGAATACAGCAAAGCTAAAACGTAACAAGAACAAGCCCAGTTGTTCTAAAATCTGAAGGTTTCTGGGACCATTTTTTTTAAATAAGAATGAAAAGCTAGAAAAGTAAGAGTATTGCATTACATATAACAACTATTTGTAACTCCTCCTACTTTCTAATACCTACCCCTGAAAATAGTTCAGACTCCTGGGCCACAAAATCAGAACCCAAGGAAATAAGTTTAGAAGTATCATTTCTAAATGTATATACATATGATTTTAATGCTTCCTTAGATTCTGTAAGACAACTGATTGAAACTGATGATGTTTCATATAGAAAGTTTATATGATTATGTCATTGGTTACTATGAATTTCATTCTGCTACATAACTATGCTGCTCTTAAATGGATAAGGGGATTGTATTATAAAGACAATTATACTCATGAAGCATTTGGAAAGCATCCCTGAGATTCTCATGACATTTAGGCCACATCATAACAGAGGTATCAAGTGTGGGCAACTACTTTTTGGTTTTGTGATTTTGTAACGAAATATTTTATTAAATGCCTTTTTATATTTTACTGAATGCCTACATTGTATTGCCTTTTATAGCAACCCAACAAAACAGTGTTGGATAAAATAACTTAAGACTCATCATTATGTCTTTTATTTGCTGTGTAATGAATTCCACTGCAAAAATGTCTAGGCTAAATTTATAGCTGATATATTAATTTTAAAGTTAAAATATTAATTTTAGTGTATTATGTAAAAGAGGGACTGTGCTTCCAGATATCTGCAATGCTTTATAACCTCTGTTGGTATTTAACTTTTCTGTAAGTTGGTAGGTTTGGGGGATGTTAAGTGATATTAATTGTCAGAGTGACTGAAATAGATAGTTCTTCAAGTTTTTGTTTTATTTTTTTTTCCCTCTAGACTTTGTACTTGAGCCTTTCTCATAAAGACATTTTAAATTATTCTCAGCGCCTGGTGTCTTGCTAATTGGCAAGTCCTGGGACTTTATATAAAGAGGAAGTATAAAGGTTATAATATGGATGAGTTTAAAGCCTGAGTTCCAATTGCAGTTTTGTCTATCTCAAACATATTTTCTTTAAAATGATGAATGTGAATGCTGAAGGGTGAGAAATACCACCCGTAGGCTTTGGAGCCTAAATGTTGAATTTGACACTCAGAGTTTAAAGGCTTCATGAAAATTTCTCTAAAACTAATGTTCAAGCAATTTCAGTTTTACAGGCAGCTGAGAAGTTTGAATGATGTAATTATTTTGAAAGTGTAACCATAAAAATCTATGTTCAGAGAATTGGTACTTTGCATTTATCAGAGGAATATAAATGTCAATTGATTAACTATTTGGAATATAGTTTTTAAAACTTATATTTTAACATAGTAGTGTTTAATTTATGATTTTGTGCTACAGGTTGTACCCAGAAAAGAGAAATTTATTTTAAATATGAGCCATGCAAAGGAAAATAGAAATATGAATGCCATTTTACTTTTCAGACATCTCTAGGGCATTTATAAGATCTATTTCAAAGGAAATCTTACACTAATTTTGTAAACAAACTTATTTTTCTTCTTAAAATGTGTCTTTTGTTGAGCGGGATCCAACTGGCAATAGTAGGCAAACATTATCACAAATTTTGACAGTTGTTTTTTCTCAAAATTCTTGTACAATTTTTGTTTTCCAGTGAAAATAATAAGTACTGAAAAGGATATCCGTGTAGGAAGTTGAAAGCAAATTACCAACTAGTTACTATACAGGAGAATTGCCTATTTTCCGTATGTTTTGAATTGTATGGTAGTGGTTTCAGCTAAAAGAAAAAATGGGTAGTCTTTGTTTTCATTGAAGATATGAATAATACACATAACTAGCACTCGGGCAATGCAATTGTGAACACATGTCCTTTCATTTATGGTCCAATCAGCTTCTTACTATGATACCATATAATTGAAGATTCAAATTTGTCTGTTTGTGGAACATACTGAAGAGGAAGCGAAATTACTTTCAAAACTACCTTGGATACAAATGGTCTACTCTTTTGAGAATTTTAACAAAGCTGCAGCATTTTCTTATATTTGGTTGTTAAAGATATTATGTTTATCAGAGTAATGTTGAGATGATAAGTGTTGTAAACAAAAACACAGCTGGATAAGGTGGGGAAATGGCTTTTTTATTCAGGCTGAGCTCTCTTCTGATTTGGGAAGAGGTGACCTGGAAGCTTCAAAGGAAAACTAGGGATTAGGAGCGAGTTGGCTCAATACAGCCAGAGAAGTAAAGTAGAACTGCTGGCCAGTGCAGATTAAGTTGTATCTGCTGGCTGGCAGTTATCAAAGTTAAGATTCCACCTGCCCGTGTGGACTAGGAGACAGAGGCCTTATCTTTCTTGGTGGTTACACTACAAAGGGATAACTCTCGGGCCCTTGAAAAAGATATTTCTGAGTTTGAAAGAGCTGTATGCTTATAATTTGAATCCATTTTAATGACAGAATTGCAAGTCTCTTTCAGTCTAAGAAAGGCAAGCCAGGCTAACATCAGGTGTGTGTCATCTAGGACACAGATTCAATTTCCCTGGCAGAATTGACCTTTCTCAGGAAGACAGTTTCACACGGACAGGTTACCTTCATCCTAAGGACAAGGCCTATAAGCTTCTAGAAGTCATCCTACAGTTTGTTCATCATTGTGCAATGGTTTGCAAGGAGCTGTCATGTGCCAAGATGTCTGCATTTCTCAAGGTCACAAAGCTTGCATTTCTTAAAATGCTGCAGAGAATTGGCTGATACTGCTCATTTTTATTCAGTAGAAGAGAATACAACCTATGAATACTATATACAAGAAGAAAGTAAACTTATACAAGTAAATATTTATGTACTGGTCGAAGAATGGATGTGTTTTGTAAATCAGAAGTCTCAGCTAAAAGAAGTGTCATTTAACCAAAAATAATTTTTAAAGAGGCATATAAAAAAAACAAACCAAACCAAACAACCAAACAAAACAACAACCATATTATCTTATCCAAGAACTAAACTCCTGTGTTCAGAATATGTTTTTATATCCTAGAATGCTATGAAATGGTTATTTAAAACTCTGAATTTGCCTTATATTCTCAAAATCAAGAAGAGTTAATAGAAATTTCTAACTTATACACTGCTGTAAAGGCCAGAATTTCTGTGGTTTTGGACATTAATCATATCAATCTGTGCCTCTTCCCCTATTATAGGAGTTTCTTAATTGTACATACATATCAAGTGATCTATTAGATTATAAGTCTAAGATTTTAAACATATTGTTAAGGTTGCATATTAAAAGCATAAAAACACCAGAAACTCTTGCTTTAATATCTTGTTGCTAGAGGATAATTTTCAACTGTCAAGCATCCAGAATTTCTAACATTGTTCTAAAGATGGAAGTGTGGGTGTTTGAGCCTTGAAAATAGCTATTTATGTCTATCAAGCAAAGATTGATGGCTAAAAGTGCTATCTCTGTCAAGTGTACCAAATCAACTTTGCCTGGCAATGTCTTAGACCATTTTACCTATTCAACTTAGATTGCTAATGTCATTTTCTCTGGCAACACTGTCTAGCACTTTTGCAAAGCCGAGAAAATGGCATGCATAATTGCTGGTTTATAAAACACATGTACAATATTCTCTGCAGCTTCTGTTGAGGTCAAGAGGGTCAGCTTTATATAACATCCTCTGGCACTAACTCAAGCACAACTTTACTCTGTTCTTAACCATGACTGTGAGCTTGCAACTTGGTTGAAAGTCATTCACATAAGGGGACTGATTTAGTTGGGTTTCCATTCCTATGACAAAACACTGACCAAAAACCACTAGGAGAAGAGAGGTTTTATTTTACTTACATGTCCCTATCACACTCTGACACTGAGCAAAGCCAGGGAAGGAACACAAGCAGAGCAAAACCTGAAGGCAGGAACTAAAGAAGACACCATGGAGGAACACTGTTTACTTGCTTTCTGTCTGTTTTTCTCAGCCTGATTTCTTATATATTCCAGAACCACCTGCCCAGGGCCAGAACCACCTGCCCAGGGGAGGCACTGCCCACAGTGTTATAGGCACATTCATGCCAATCATTAATCAATAAAAAGTACCCACATACCTGTCTGCACACAAAGACACAGTTCTTCAATTGTGGTTCTTTCTGCCCAGCTTATGATAGCTTGTGTCAAGTTGACAGAAAACCAATTTGTACAGAGTCATATAAAATAATAAAAGGAGTTTTCAGACTTGAATGTGAGTCACATTCACCAGGAAGTTAAGGCAGTTATCCTTAAGTTTCTGAATCCCTAGGCCTGGATGGGGGTCTAAAAATTTACATACTTTACTACAACATAAGTTAATGTGGTACAACTAATAAGTGGAGTATAATTAAATATACGATTATGTTGTTAGAAAATGTAACTACACTCAGAAAACTTGTTCTTCCCAGCTCTACTTCTCAGATCTAACATAGTCAAGTTAACCAAGTCAGATGCCTAGATTTTTCTCCAAATCTTCCTCATTGCCTTTAAATTATTCTCTCAAATATGTGACCTGGTTCTACTACTTTATCCTTTTCATTATCTTTGTAGTTATATTTATAGCCATTACTATTCTAGTAGAAGTGACCATTGCTTCTCAGTAAAATTATCAAAATAAATTTGTGATATTCTTCTGCCCCTTCCCACTAAACAGTTCTAGCTACAGAGTACACAGAAATCCTGAAAATAAATCTATCATTGTTCTACTGCCTATATGCCACCAGCTAACTCAAATTTGCTCAAAGGTTGATACATACACAAAGTAGCAACTGAAGAATTATTTACCTCATTCACTGGATAGTTCTTTTCCACCTAATATCAGCCATTTCAGAACTA
Organism: Neotoma lepida; assembly: GCA_001675575.1. Taxonomy (NCBI): domain Eukaryota; kingdom Metazoa; phylum Chordata; class Mammalia; order Rodentia; family Cricetidae; genus Neotoma; species Neotoma lepida. The sequence goes on from LZPO01046802.1 coordinate 835,686, forward strand.
CCATGTTCTATGCTTTTTGTACAAATAAATTCTTGGTTTTGAATGTGTATTACTTTGTAAGAAACTGTTATTTTCTTTTACAGGATCTGTAATCAGTTTACTCATAGCATATATTAAGAAACAACCTTATCAAACAAGATATTTGAAGCAGTAAATAAAAGAATAAACATACATATTACCCAAAAAGAAAATCTGCTTTTGTCTATTTTTATCCTTCAGATGATTTAGTCCCATATTGATGTTTTCATAGGACAGATATTTGAGGAAAATTTATTGAGTTGATGTAAACAATTTATAAAGTATTTTCTGATATTTATTGAATAATGAGCTCTGTCCTTTTAGGACTTTGGATCAATATAAATTGAAATGCAGTTTTTGTTTTTACCGTAATTTACAGTTCTAAGTAATAGAGACTCCTTTGCATGTCAACTTTTTTGAGTATCTAAACCCTCTTGAGGGTGACTCAAACAGAAGTGGTTGTAAACTTCTGAGCTGCAAAAACACAAGTGGATACTGCTTTTCAGTCAAACAAACTAGAAAAGTTTTCTGAAATTTTTAACCATGTGCTTTTGGTAAATTAATCTTTTAAAATTTGTTTTCCTCTTATTTAAACTACAGATGCTGATAGTGCCAACTTCATGGGGTGTGTTGTCATGAATAGTTAAGCTTAATTCACAATAAAGATTTTGTATCACGCTTGTTGTAATAGTCAATACATACGTGTGATTGGAATTGTATTATTTCTAACATTTGGTAATCCATTAGCTTTGTCCTAGGAACTTGATGAACAGAATCCATGCATACTGTCTGTTTACATAATATTGTTTTACACTCAAACCAGTCTTTCAGTATCAGATCACAAAACGTCAATGTCCTGTTGATCAGTTTTAGGTGAAAACTAAACTGAAGAATTTAAATTGTGAAGTTAAAAATATACTGTAATTTACATAGCATATCATATCATTTCTACTATAAAGATTCAGGTATATAATCTATTTCTTTTATAATTCTTTCATTACAGCAAACATAGTGATTTTTACTATGTCCAATCCATGACAATCACTACTGTCAAAAAGCAAGCATGATTTCTTAGAGTTTTGTATATCATAATTAAATTATTTCACGAAAGCAGCTATGCATGATACAGCGGTAAATTTAGAATAGTTTGTGAACACAAAAGTTATATATTTATTAGTGAAATACAATTAACTTGGAAGACTTGGTTTGCTTAACTATTCCTTTTTTAACTTTTCAGGTTTATTTTTATTTCTGCAAAACACAATGCTCTTCTTTTTGGCATATGTAGACCTTTCCCTCTACTGAGCAGAGTAGTTCTTCTCTAAGCATAATTCCTAGAGCAGTATCACCCTTGAAGTGTTAGGTGAATTTTGGGGGCCTGCTGGATATTTTCTGTATCAGAAATTAGTAGACAGTGGGGCCTGAAATATCTGAGTAAGCCCCCTACACAATTTAGATTCAGGGTCAGGTTCAAAAATAAAAGAATCAATAAGCATCAGTCAATTAGATGGGCTTGCCCCATTAGCATCAGTTGTAACCTTAAAATAACACATCATCACAAGGAAATCCTCTTGGTTTTGCTCCCCCTTTCTTTATGCATATTTTGTGAATATACAGAAAGCAGACACTTAGTTTCTGTGAGACAATGGGAAATTGAATATGTCCCTTGTGAAAGAAGCTCACTGTTATTAAAGAACCAAGTTTTCTTTCACTTGTTCTAATTAGTAGAATTTAATATTGAGGTATTTTTTATCTTTATATGTTACAGAATAAAGGAAGAGGTTAGAGCTGTTTGTATTATGGTCATGACATTGCTTAGATAAAATTATCTTATGCCCAGTGTGAGAAGGAAAATTCTTATCAGTTGTGTATTATTTATATACATTTATATAATATCATCATTGAAGTCTGCCTGAAAAGTCAGCCTTATTTTTGTAGCTAAGAACAAAATGTCCTATATCAGGGATATAATTTCCTACCAAAGTGTAGTTTATATATTCAGGAACATTTAGAGAATTATAACATGACAGTTATGTTGTACATACTATAATAGTGACCTGGAACTTACAGAAGGATAGACTGATCTAAAGGAATTTCAGTTTGAGTAGTAAATGGTTAGCAGAAGAGATATATACTGAAGACAGTTTTGACAGAAGCAAATGAATTATAACAATGGATATCATATATGAAAGGTCCATGGCATAAGCACTATTCTGCCATGTGCTTTTACTTTCATAATTCACAGTGCATAATATTGCCTCTTGATAAAAAATAAATAATTGTTGAATGACTATTAAAATTATCCAAGGACTTTCCAAAGACATTATGCATTATGCAAGATTGTTGTGAACAATGTGTTAGAGGAATAGCAAAAGAGATAAGAGAGGTTGCCTGGAGAAGTAAAGGAAAGTATTTCAAAGATATGGAGAGGAATACTAATTGGAAAGACTGAGAGAGAACTCGGTGGGGAATTAGGACGTTCATAATCCTCCTAAAGGAAGAGGACAGAGATAGTGAGTGCATGATGTATGTAAGTGAAGAGGAAAGAGGATGGAAGGAAAGAATGAGGAGGAAGAAGTAGGAAGAAACCTAGGACATTAAATATCACATGTAGAAGTTCAGATATAGTCTATGATCAGTGCAGTCAAAAGAACACATTTCAGAATCAACTAGATGGCTTGTTAAAGCTTTAGAATTTCCCTTTCTCCTAAGCCTATGTGGCAATGGGTCAATACCTGGATATTCTATATTCTGTTAAATGGCTGTCCCAAGATGACTTACAGACATATGAATTTATAAACCTAGTGATAGGCCTTTGTTTCTCATATCAGAATCACTGGAAAGGTTTGTTGATCTGGTCTACACCCAGTGAGCCTGAGTCAATCTAGAAATTTCACGTTTGTCAAATTTTTAGAAGATATGGATTATTGTCTTATACTAGCATATGATTTCATTGGGCCTGAATTTCAGAATACCTCTTTATACAGATTGGCCTATATATTAAAACAAATTCATCCAAAAACAAAAGCTAGTTAGGCAATAGTTAAGCATATGTAGACTTGCCAAGGAATCAGACTCAAGACATGTCACAGAGAATATATGTAATACTGGACTGCTGTTCTCTATTTGTGATGAAATCAACATCTCTGACTCTTTACTTCACTTATTGGACTAAAATTAAGTGAATTCAAGTAATCCTAAAACATGTTACTTGTTATATTTTTCCCTTTAAACAAGTCACTGTGGTATTTGCAGTTTTGTCCTTTGACTTTTGTACCTGCCTTGCCCCAGTTATGCATGTCTTCATTTTTAATAGAATGAAAGAACTATGTTAGTATCTTTTTGCAAAACGTACTTGAAAACAAAGTCTTTCAGAACAAACATTATTTGCAGATTTATCAAGTTTTTGACTGAGAGCCCTCTTGCCATCTCCTAATTTGCTGCTGGCAGTCTGCATGAAACAGAAATAACATGAGAATTGAGTAAACAGCAAGCAGCTTACATTTCAGGTCAGGGCCAGTGCCACCACCTTTAGGTGGAGACATCAGAAGCAGGAAGGATCTAACTAGCTTCAGGGAGAACACCCAGTGAGCCAAACCAAGATAAAGAACTGTTAAAATACCAGACCAGACTTCATCTTCTGTTCTGTAAGTGTGAATGTTCCTATCTGTGCTAATTAAGAACCAGCAGATAAAATGCCTCTTTGTGACTATATACTTTCTGGCTTATTGATTATTTTCATATCATGCAATATTATATTCAAATGTATCATATATAAATACCATTTATATCATTGCAATTGTGGATAGAACAAATGTTTATATAGCTACACTTGACAAACAGAAGGGACTTTCAAACCACATATTATTCTGTATAATTCATTTACTACTAAATAATATTAATATGCTCAGGCTTATTCCCTACCTAGTGTACTAGATACATTTGTAATGATGATCATAAATTCTAATATTACTGTCACAAAGTGACTGAAATTTGGATCCAAGTAGCCAGAATTTCAGAAATTTGGGTTGTCCTATAATTGTGAAAGGTATATAAATCAGGGAGGCAAGGGTTTGGTTGCTATTAAAGTACATTCCATGCCCATCAATCTTGTATGGGTTGTTAATCAGCCAGTGTGGCTCATTAACCACCTTGGAGTATCAGCATACAATTCCAAGTCACCCTGACAATTACAGACATTGCCAACAGAATTTGTATGAGTTTAGTTAGGTTAAATGGAAACAAGCAGCCTTAAGCCTTGATAACAAGGGAAATCAATAGTGGAAGAGGTCACAATACCCATGGCAAATTCATTTAAAATCATTTCTCCTTCTCTCCCTGTGTTCAGAAACATTTAGAAATCCGTCTACTCTCTAGCCACTTGTCCATGCTTCATATGTGGTGATTCAAAAGGCAATTTATTCACAGATAAATTCCCCCCTTAAAATACAATATCTATTTCCCATTGTTTCACTCTTTAGAAACTGAAAAAAAAAGAACTTATTTCAAATAATAACCTGTGATAAATAGGTAAATGACCTGATCTTCTCCTCAGCACTCCTAGCAAGAGTAGGCTGAAGTTAGTCACCAGCACTATGGAAACCTGACAGATGAAGAGAGGGAAGAGAAGAACAAGAAAGACAAGAAAAAATTGCATAATGAGCCACTGATAGATACAAACCAGGTATTATTCGAACAAGACTGAGCTTCTACACCCAGAAGATAGACAGATGAGTAAGTCTTTGACCGTAGAAGCTCAGGTCAAAGACTTACTCATCTGTCTATCTTCTGGGCGTGGTGATAGAGGGCTTTGGAACTGAAGGGGAAATAGAATGATCTGCTTCCCTTTGGGCAAGCATGGGTACAAGAGGGGTCAGAGGAGAGAACAAGGGGATTATTCACACATGAGTACTCTGTTCACCCTAGCAAATACTGAGGAATGAGACTTGACTCATGGGAATATACTCTGGTTCACCTCGGTTCTGGAACCAAGATTAGCACCAAATTGTACTAGGAGGTCTTGCATTATTTACCTTGGACCATTCAATATACATACATTTGTCTTGTAAATGGAGTGGCCTTGACTTTCATTAATGTTTGGTAGCTGTCAATCCTAGAGAGTCAGGGAACTTGTTTCTTCCTGCTGTAATCTCTGAGGATCTTGACACTGCAGAATGGTGGTTTTCACTCTTGATCTTAATTCAAAACTATATGCAAAGCTTGTGAAAATTCTTATCACAGTATAGGATGTGAGTTTCTAATGAGGTAGCTTTGTGTTCAAACCTAAGAATTCACTTTGAGCACTGATCCAGGTCATGATGATGCTCATCACCAAGAGACCCTATCTTGAGAACTAATCCTCCAGGGATGCATCAACTGACAAAAGTTCCTAGTCTTTCTTGGAACCACTAGAGTTGCTAGAACTAGTTTTAGCATGTGATTCTTATTCCTTCCACAAACCGGTACTAGGTTATTTTGAGCACTATGATGGAGAGGGAAAGTCAGCTTGGAAGAGTTAATTCTGCCTTTTACACAATTAAAAAACAGAAACATTGATGTTGGGGAAAACTATAGAATAGAGCTTTCTGTGTTTAATAAAGTAAAATAGTCAGTTTTTACTGTGTAAGTTGTGTTTAGTACTAACTTCTCCTCAATTAATAATGTACAGTTTCTCACTAGGAGTGATGTTAGTAGAAGCTCTTGTAAGTAGGAGAGGCACAGGTTTATGAGTGCCAGAAAATTGGTATGCTAGGCTTAAAAGTACTATAGATATTTTTAAAATGGCTATTTTATAATAATAAATCTTTACATGATTTTAAAACAAGGAAACAAAATGAATACATTTATAGACTTATAAGTTACCTATATCCCAGGGCTCAGGGACTTATTAAAACATACATCTCTGAGATGACTCTAAGAGGTACTAACTGCTAGGATATTAGTCTTGATGTCTATATTTAAAGTTGGTCTTACATAAATTCTGAGATTCTGTCTATCTGAAATTCTAATTACTTGATAAGAAACGAGACACAAGTAATTTGCAAACTTCTTGTCCAAAGTCCATATGGAAGTTGTTCATTCAAATCCATACCCAATTAATTAAATATCCTCCCTTTCTAAACACCTTTTATAAGCACCAAGAAGGCAGCCTTCTCCCCTAAGTATGATATATACCATGCATGAATGATAGCCTACTAAACTGACATAAAATTCACTGTTCTCTCAGAGTGTCCCCAGAAATTCCTTGCTTGCTTTACATAGACACTGCTTTCAATTGGAAGAGGTTAAACAATTAAGACGGTAGAAACATGAGAGCAACAATAGAAGATTTGTAAAGGGATCAGAAAGTCCTTACTTATTTAGATGGTGTTTTGACAGCTCACCATGGTTACGGAGACTCTGAAGCTGGGAGTCTTGTCCTTATAAGATGGGATACTTCTTGGTCATGAATGTTGTTGAACACTACTACTGGAGTAAGCAATATTCTTTCTTTGTGAGAAATGGTCTTCTTTCTCATCTGTCTTTTTCCGTTCTTATTCTTCATATGAGTTGAACTTCTCTGGAGAGAATAGCTTCATCCCCATTCTGATCCTCCTATTTTAGCATAAAAGTGAGTTCAAATAAAGCCAAAGTAGACCATTTCTCAACCGCGAAGCTCTTTTTTCTTTTTATTTCATATTTTCCCTTTATTAAAAATTGATTCTTTTATCAATATAATATACCCTGATTATAGTTTCCCTCCCTCTACTCTTCCCAGTTGCAAAACAGTCCCTCCCTCCTCCTCTTTCCCATTTCTGCATTCATTTTCTTTCTATCTCTCATTAGAAAAGTACAAGATTCTAAGAGATAAGAACCATGCATGACAAAATAAAATATAATGAGACATAGTAAAAACCGTCATATCGAAGTTGGGCATGGCAACCCAACAGAAGGAAGAGTCCCAAAAGCAGGCACAGGAGTCAAAGATCCACTGTTTCTCACAATCAGGACTCCCCTAGAAATACTAAGATAATACCTATAATATAAACACAGACGACCTGGTGCAGACCCGTGTAGGCCCTGTGCTTGCTGCTTCTGTCTCTGTGAGTTCATATGAGCCTTGCTTAGTTGATTAAGAGGTCCTTTCTTTCCCAATGTCTTCTATACCCTCTAGCTCTTATGACCTTCCTGCCTTTCTATCCACAGGATTCTGTGAGCTCTTGGGGAGAGGGATTTGATAGAGACTTCCCAAATAGACTCTCTCTCTCTCTCTCTCTCTCTCTCTCTCTCTCTCTCTCT
>LZPO01046802.1:843131-859217 GCA_001675575.1 Neotoma lepida
TTTTACCCTATGTCTCTGGGCTATCTAGTCTCTGGTTTTGGTTACCCCAGCAGTGTCGGGTATGGATTCCTTCATGTGGAGTGAGCCTTAAGACAAATCAGAGATTGGTTGGCTAATCCCACAAGTTCTGTGCCACCATTGCCCTAGCATATTTTGCAGACAGGACTGATTGTAGGTCAAAGGTTTTGTGACAAGGTTGGTGTCCCCGTTTCTCTTTCAGTAGCCTGAAGAGTACCTCCACACACCAAAGAAACTAGAATGTAGGGCTGAAGACTCCATGTAAGAAGCAGCAGCTCGACTTCTCCATGTTCAAGGAGTAGTGTGGATGTTGTCCTCAGCCACAAAAGGAGGGGGCACACTGTTAGTTGCTGGAGAACAACCCAGTGTCTTAGCAACAGCCTGATTTGTTTGGAAATTTCCATGGTGCCCCCTTGGCCAACTACTCTCTTGAATTCAACCCAGTGTTTGAACTGGAAACGTTGCTTAGCTACAAGAGATGGCCAGTTGAAACTATGTATTCCCTATTACTAGGAGTCTTCATTAGGATTAACTTCATAAACTCCAGGAAGTTTCCACTGCCCTTTGTTCCACACCACCCCCAAATGCCCACCAATTCCACCCAGCTCTTCCTGCACTCTCTCCTTCCACTCCCACCACAATTGATCACACTCTCTTTTCCCCACATGCCCCTAGTCAGCTAGTAAAATCTATTCCATTTCCCCCTTCCATGGAGATCCATGTGTACCCCTTAGGGCCTTCCTCTTCACCTAACTGCTCTACGTCTATGGATTATAGATTGGTTAACATTTACTTAAGAGCTAGTATCCACTTATAAGCAAAATAACACCATATGTATCTTTCTGAGTCTGGGTTATCTCACTCAGGATGATATTTATCTATTTGCCTAGAAAGTTCATGCTGTCACTCTTTTAAACAGCTGAATAATACTCCATTGTGTAAGTGAACCATATTTTCTTTATTCTTCTGTTGAGGAACATCCAGGTTGTTTTCAGTTTCTGGCTATTATGAATAAAGCCACAATGAATATGAATGAGCAATCCTTATCGTAGGATGAAACAATTTGTGAGTATATGCTCAAGAGTGGCATAGCTAGATCTTGGGGGTAGAACCTCCACATTGATTTCTATAGTGGCTGTACAAATTTGGACCCCCAACAGCAATGGAGGACTGTCCCCAGTGCTCTACATCCTTGCCACCATGAGTTGCCACTTGTATTATTGCTCTTAGCCATTCTGACAGATGTAAGATGGAATCCCAAGTAGTTTTGACTTGCATTTCCCTGATGGCTAAGGATGTTGAACACTTCATGTGATTCTCAGCTTTTTGAGATTCCTCTTTAGAGAATTCTCTGTTTAGATCTATACCCATTTTTAACTGGTTTATTTAGTTTCTTGAGTTCTTTATATATGTTGAATATTAGTGTTCTATCTGGTATAGATTTGGTAAAAATATATTTTCCCATTCTTTAGGCTGCTGCTTTGTTGGAATGACAGTGTCCTTTGCCTTGCAGAAGCTTTTCAGTTTCATAAGGTCCCATTTATTAATTGTTGATCTTAGTGCCTGTGCTACTGGTGTTCTGTTCAGGAAGGAAGCTGTGTCCTGTGCCAATGCATTCAAGGTTACTCCTACATTCTCTTCTATCAGGTTCAATGTATCTGGCTAGATGTTGCAGTCTTTGATCCATTTGTACTTCAATTTTGTACTGGGTGAAAAGAAGGGATCTCTTTGTATTATTCTACTTGGTGATCTCCAGTGTGACCAGAAACATTTGTTGAAGATGCTGTCTTTTCTCCAGTGTGTATTTCTGGATTCTTTATCAAACTCAGGTGTCCCTATGTGTGCGGATTTATGTCTGAATCTTCAATTTGGTTCCAACAATCAACATGTCTTTTTTATGTGAATATTATGCATTTTTTCTGGTACTAGATGTTTTTATTTGGTTGCATAGGGTGTGTAGTTGAGATACTGTCCCCCATTTTAGGGACTGTATAGTATTATTTCTTTTTTTTTTAAAAAAAAAGTATTGATTCTTTGTGAATTTAACATCATGTATCCTAATGCCACTCATCTCCCCGTCCTATAGCTTCCATTCTCTGCCCTTGCAAACTCCCCGCAGACACAAAATTTAAAAGTAAAACCAACCAAACAACAGAAAACAAAACAAAGAAACAGAAACACATTTAAAAACTCTTGACATAGAAGCTTTTGTGTGGCCCAATGAGTCATACATTATATCATTTAGTCCATATATCATTACTTGGAAATGTTCACTGCAATGAGTCATTGGTCTGTTTTGAGGCCTCTGGCTTCTGCTACACTGTCAATACTAGGCCCTCACTTGGACTCCTTTGGATATCCTATTGTTGTCTTGTGTCATGGAGATCCTGCAGCTTTGGATTTGTATGTTCATCCCCTTGACATACTCCAGCAGTTCATAGATGAGTATGTGTTGGGGTGGGTTACTGTGCAGTTTTTATTATCATAGTTCTGTAATACAGCTTGAAATCTGGAATGGTGAGACTTCCAGCAGTTCTTTTATTGTTCAGGAGTGTTTTAGCTATCCTGTGTTTAGCTTTTCCATATGAAACTGACAGTTATACCAAGGTTGGTGAAGAATTGTGTTAAAAGTTTGATGGAGATTGCATTGAATCTGTAAATTGCTTCTGGTGGGATGGACATTGTTTCTGTATTTATCCTACCAATCCGTGAGCATGGGAGATCTTTCTGTCTTCTAATATCTTCTCCAATTTCTTTCATCAAAAACTTGAAGATATTATCATGTAAATCTTTCACTTGCTTGGTTAGAGTTACCCCAAGATATTTTATATTGTGTGTGGCTGTAGTAAAGGGTGTTGTTTCCAAGATTTCTTTCTCATTCCATCTGTCATTTATATACACGAGGGTTACTAATATTTTTTTTTACTTAATCTTGTATCAGCTACTTTGCTGAAATTGTGTATCAGCTGTAGGATTTCCCTGATGGAAATTTTAGTGTCACTTATGTATACTATCATATCATCTGCAAGTAATGATAGTTCAGCCTCTTTCTTTCCAATTTATATCCCCTTGATCTCCTTCAGTAGTCTTACTGCTCCAGCTAAAACTTCAAGTAATATATTGAATAGATATGTAGAGACTCGACAACCTTGTCTTGTTTCTGATTTTAGTGGAATTTCTTTGAGTTTCTCTCCATTTAATTTGATGTTGGCTATAGGTTTGTTGTAAATTGCCTTAATTATGTTTAGGTATATCCCTTGTAACCCTTATCTCTCCAGGACTTTTATCATGATGGGGTGTTGGATTTCATCAAAGGCTTTTTACACATCTAATAAGATGATTATATGTTTTTTCTTTCTTTCAGTTTATTTATATGGTGGATTACATTTACTGATTTGTGTATGTTGAACCATCCCTGCACCTTAGGGATGAAGCCTACTTGATCATGGTGGATGATCTTTTTGATGTATTTCTTGGATTCAGTTTGCAAATATTTTATTAAGTATTTTTGCATCTCTGTGCATGAGTGAAATTAGCCTAAATTATTTCTTTTTTGAGTCCTTATGTGGATTTGGTGTCAGGGTAATTATGGACTCGTAAAATGAATTGGGCAATTTCCTTCTGATTCTATTTATTTTGTGGAATAATTTGAGGACTATTGGCATTAACTCTTCTCTTAAAATATGGTAGAATTCTTCACTAAAAGAATCTGACCCTAGGCTTATTCTGATTGGGAGATTTTTAATGACTGCTTCTCTTTCATTAGGAGTTATAGTTCTACTTAAGTTGTTTATCTGATTTGATTTAACTTTGGTAAGTGGTATCTATCAAGAAAATTATCCATTTCTTTTTGATTTACCAATTTGTTGGAATACAGGTTTGCAAAGTATGTCCTTATGATTTTCTGGATTTCCTTGTTGTCCTTTTTTCCAGATATAAACATCTTTTAATATATCATTGTACTTATCAATTGAAGAACTATGAGCTATATTATTATTCTGTTTTACAGAAGAAAGTTAAATATATTTACAGAGTATTCTGCAATTAAATATCAAAGTGTGGAGCTTGAATAAGAATGTTTTCACCTTATATGAGCATGTTTCTAATTATATTTTAGTTGTCCCAACCCTTACATCTAGTGGATCATTATTCTAGTAGGAGGTTGAATTCCATAACCATAGTGTGGGATGCTGTCTTTTCTCCTTAAATTTTGGAAGTTCAAAGTCTGCCATGACTTCTCCCTGGTCACAGGATACTATTTGACTAACTGTAGCCTGTGTGAAAATCTAATCATACTGATGGTTTGCCAGTCTTCAAATTATAGGCACATGTTGTAATTGGTGACTCCATTCAATCCAGTTAGGAAAACTGTAAACACCTTAGTTCCATGGGGCTTCACTATCTCCCCTCACTAGACTAAAGACCAAGCTATGCAACTATCTTGGTGTCTGTTCTTATGCCTCCATTTTTAGTTCTGATTTAATTAATTTGGATATTCTCTTTATTTAGTTTGGATAAGGATTTGTCTGTCTTGTTGATTTTTTTAAAGAACCAAATCTTTCATGACTGTATATATTTAGTTATAAGCATCTTTCATCATTTTAGACAAAAAAGGGGAAATATGGTGATATTGTGTCCACCAATATATTTTGCACCCTAATAAACTTATCTGGGGTGAGAGAACAGAACAGCCACTAGATAGACACAGAGGCCAGAAAATGGTGTCACATGTACCTTGAATCCTATCACTTGGGAGGCAGAGATCCATCTGGATCTCTGTGAGTTAAAGGCCACACTAGAAACAGCCAGGCATGGTGACACACACCTTTAATCCCAGGAAGTGATATCAGGAAGCAGGAAGGTATATAAGGTGTGAGGTCTAGGAACTAGAGGCTTTTTAAGCTTTGAAGCTTCTGATCCTCAGTTCATCTGAGATCCAATCGGGTGAAGACTCAGAGGCTTCCAGTTAGAGGAAAGAGGATCAGCTAAGAAGTTGGTGAGGTGAGGTTAGCTATGGCTTGTTCTGTCTTTCTAATTTTTCAGAATTTACCCCAAAATCTGGCACTTAGTTTTTTTTTTAATTAATAATACCTTTTAAGATTCATCTTACAATAATCCAATGTTTTATTTCTATTACTACTCCTTCATTCCCTTTAGGAAGCATCAACTGAACTTAAATATCCAAGTGTTCAGAATGATGACCATGAAAGCACCCAGGATAAGATAAAAATGCTTATGAAATCACAATTGCTGTTCAGATGTTATTAACTAAATAAAAATTTGATTATTTAAAGAAAAGAACCAAATCTTTGTTTCATTGATTCTTTGTATTGTTCCCTCTTTGCAATTTATTGTTTTCAGTTCACAGTTTTATTATTTCTTTTCTTCTCCTATAGGGTATGCTTACTTCTTTTTATTCTAGGGCCTCCATGTGGTGCTGTTAAGATGTTGCTAGTATGAATTCTTTATATATTTTTTTTAATTTACTGTAGGTGCTTAGTGCTGTCAGCTTTCCTCTTAGCACCACTTTCATTGGTTCCATAAGTTTGAGTATGCTGTGTTTTCATTTTCATTAAATCATAGAATGTCTTTAATTTCTTTCTTTATTTCTGTCTTGACCCATTTTCATTAAGTAGATAATTGTTAGTTTCAATAAGTTTGTAAGCCTTTCTATCCTTCCCATTGTTGTTGATATCTAGCTCTAATCCATGGTGGTTTGATAGAATGCAGGGAGTTATTTCAATTTTCTTATATCTTTAAGCCTTGCTTTGTGTCCAAATATATGATCAATTTTGGACAAAGTTCCATGAAGTGCAAAGAAAACGACATATTCTTTTGCATTTGGGTGAAATGTTCTGTAAATATCTCTTAGGTCCATTTGGTTTGTAACATTTTTTAGCTCCATTATTTCTCTGTTTAATTTCTGTCTGGATGACCTGTCCACAGGTGAGAGTGACGTATTGAAGTCTCTCACTATTAGCATGTGATGGTCAATATGTGATTTAAGCTGTAGTAATGTTTCTTTTACAAACTTGTGTGCCCTTCTGTTTGGGGCATAGATGTTAATAATTGAAATGTCTTCTTGGTGAATTTTTTATTTGAGTATGTAATGTCCTTCCATATCTCTTTTGATGAGCTTTGGCTTGAAGTCTATTTTGATAGATATCAAAATGGCTATATCAGTTTGCTTCTTAGGTCAATTTTCTTAAATACCTTGTTCTATCCATTTACCCTGAAGTAGTGTCTATCGTTGATGTTGAGGCCTGGTTCTTGGATGTAGCAGAAGGATCAATCTTGTTTTGCCACCCATTCTGTTAGTCTCTGATTTGCTTTGTTTTGTATTTTAATTGGGTGATTGATACCATTTATATTGAGATATATCAACAACCAATGATTTTTGATACCTATTATTTTGTTGTTATTTGTGGTGCTATGTGTTTATGTCCCTTCTTTTAATTTTATGTGTTTGAGATTGTTTCCTATGTTTCAATAGGTGTAGTTAGCCTGCTTAGGTTGGAGTTTTCCTTCTAGCATCTTCTCTAGGGCTGGATTTTTAGATCGATATTATATAAATTTTGCTTTATCATGGAATGTCTTGTTTTCTCCATCTATGGTGATTGAAAGTTTTGCTGGATATAGCAGTCTGGGCTTGCATCTGTGGTCTCTTAGAGTGTGCAGCACATCAGTCCAGGCTCTTCTAGTTTTCAGAGTCTCCATTGAGAATCTAAGTGTAATTCTCATAGGTCTCCTTTTATATATCACTTGGTCTTTTTCCCTTGCAGCATTTAATATTCTTTTCTTGTTCTCTGTGTTCAGTGCTTTGATTATTATGTGGTTGGGGGACTTTTTTTCTGGTCCAATCTATTTGGTGTTCTGTAAGCTTCTTATGCCTTTATAGGCCTCTCCTTCATTAGGTTAGGAAATTTTTTTTTCTATGATTTTGTTTAAAATACTTTTTAGGCCTTTGACCTGGCATTTTTTCCTTCCTTTATTCCTATTATCCTTTGGTTTAGTCTTTGCATGGTGTCCAAAATTTCTGCATATTTTGTGTCAGTAATCTTCTTTAGATTTAACATTTTCTTTAACAGATGCATCCATTTCTTCTATCAAAGATTCAATGCCTAAGATTCTCTTTTATATCTCATGGATTCTGGTAGTGAACCTTGCTTCTGTAGTTCTTGTTGAAATTCCAAAATATTTCATTTCCAGAATTCTCTGTTTGTGTTTACTTTATTGCTTCTATTTTCATTTTCAGTTCTTGAATAGTTGTATTTATTTCCTTATACTGTGTGTGTGTGTGTGCGTGTGTGTGTGTGTGTGTGTGTGTGTGTATTTTCTTGTATTTCATTAAGGGATTTATTCATTTCCTCCAATTGTTTGTGTTTTCTTTAAGGGATTTTTTTTCATTTCCTCTTTAAGGACTTCTTCACATAGTTGGTTTTAAGGTATTTTTCTTGTGCTTCATCTCTGTTGGGGTATTCAAGGCCTGCTGTGGTAGGATAGCTGAGGTCTAGTGGATGCATATTGCCTTGGCTGTTGCTGATAGTGTTACTATGCTGGTATCTCAACATCTGTATTTGGGATGGTTACAGGTCTAAATTCTGATCTCTGGGTTTGTCTTTGTTGGGTGGGTGGTTTCTCCTTGGTTTCTGTTTCATCTCCAGATTTTCAGGGAGTGTAATGGCTGTGTGTTGCCCTTTTTTCGTGGCCTCTTTAGCTGATGTCTTCACAGGAAATACCAGTAGGGATGAGTTAGGGGAAGGAAATTTGGGGAAGAAGGTCTTTGTGATCTGTTGGTCATGCAGTCAGAGAAGAAAGGGAGACCCCAGTGGTTTTCCTGCTACAGAGTTTGGGATGACATGACACTGAGAGGATTTGATCTCAGGAGCAGTAGGAGAGGTGTAAGTTTGCCTTTAACCTAGTTGTTTCCCTAGGAGGAACAGGACCGTGAGTTAGCAAAGGGTGCCTGCTGGCCTTGGACCTGTGATGAAGTACCAAGTTGTTGGAAGGATGTTAGGAAGAGATGGATTGTGGACGGGGGAAGAAAAACTGGATGACTAAGCATCTTGCCAGAGCATAGTCATAGGGGACTGGCTAGGAATTCTAACAGAACGTCTTTGTGATCCATTTGGGATGGGGTCAGAGAGGAAAGGGGGACTGCAGAAGGTTTTCTGCTACAGAGCTGGGGGTGAGACTGGGGGACTGGATCTTAGGATCAATATGAGAGGTGTGGGTTTGCCTTCAGCGTACTTGTTGCCCTAAGAGGAGCTGTCCTTGGGTTAGCAGGGTGTGCCTGCTGGGTTTGGGAGTTGGTACGAATTGACTGAGTATATGGGGAAGGAGGTAAGGAGGGAATGGCCTGTGGGACCCTTAGGCAATGTGTACAGGGGAAGAAAAACTGGAGCTGTTGTATTGTTTCAGTGCTGGGGATGAGACTGGGTATTGGATATGAAGGAAGAGAGAGAAAAGAAGGTCTGCAGGAGGTCTACCTGGTTTTATGGCAAGCTTGGCCTCACTCATCCTCTAAGATATTTGTAGTTTTCCCCCAAAACATTTCTAATATGCCTATTCTTAAGAATTTCCATTATGACTTGACCGACAGTGTGATCAATAAAAGGAACAAAGGAGTGCGGTTTATAAACATGAGATTTGCTCTTGTAAATTTATTGATATTGTTGGACGTAGAATCCCCTCAAAGACCACCAAGAGACTAAATCCGATGCAAAAGCAAAGAGACTTTTTACTGTGAGTTAACTCAGGACTTTCCATCTGTCTGACGCAGCAGTCTGCAGAGCAGGAAAGAACCTGAGTAGCAATAGGGCAGGGTTTTTAAAGCAAAGGGGTCTTCAGAATACATAAGAACAGACTCGGGGTTCGTTTATGTGAATGGATCATGTTAATAACTTTTAATTGGCTAGGGTTAGTTGAGGGTTACAGTTACCCATTTTAGGGCAGGCCTGGACATGTCTCAGGCTTTGTCCTTGAGCTGCCATGGAGGCTGGCTGGCCTAGCACATACTGACTGTGGGGGCTGACTCAGTGTCCCAGGCTCTGTCCTTGACTCATGCACGTAGCTCTAAGTTGGTGAGGGGTCCCAGAGAGTAAACAATTTACTGAACCTTGAACAGTCAGAGTACGTGCAGAAAGGGAGCTACTGCAAGGACTATGTCTTTTGTTCACGGCCCTCCCAGAAACTGCTTGCTCAAGTCTCAGGAAACTGAAAGTAAGGCCTGATTTCTGAGAGAAGACTGAGCAGCCTGTTATGGCCTCTGCTTGGTGCTTTCAGTGTCAATCTATGTAGTCAAGGAGAGCAAACGTTTCGTCTTCCCTCTAGGTCTTCAACATGGGCCTCTCAGATTAAATTTACAAGGAGCAGATAATAGTAAAGAGACAAAGCTTATCCACAGAAGTCTGTTGAACATCTTAACAACAGGAACATGTTCTAATATCAAGGACAAAACATTTGGGAAACGATTGAGAAATAACTAAAACACACTAACTAAAGATGAAGCTTATTTATGCATGTTCTCTTCCCAATAATATCTTCTCATATTTGGTGATGAAAATCATGTTCTCTCTCACACAGGAAGCCTGTGTTAGGGAAGTTTATTAAAGGGAAGTATGCATCAAAAAAAAACTGTTCATAGTGAATTAAAACAATAATGGGGGTACAGTGCAGACACTGTTGTCAGGCTCCAATTAAATAATATTTGCCGATTATTTCCTGTGATTATTCATTCCTAAATAGTAAGAAGTTGTTCTCATAGTAAGAATCACTGTTAAAACCAATATCGTAGCTCAGAATTGGTACAATAAAATTCAAGAAGGAATTAAAGGGAAAATCTTTTCTCCAACATAAAAGGTAACATAAGATTTTCCTAGAGGGTATATATGTGGAGATGATCAGAAGTGAGGACAACAATAACAATTCAAGAGAGTATGGCCTTTCCTAGAAATAATAAGTCCAAAATAATTGGACATCAGGATTTTAAAGAAAGATTTGAGATGGATACAATCAATGAAGTCAAGGAGAAGTTATATGGAAGAATTGGCAAATTTAAAGTGAGTATTCAAAGATCAATTTTTTTACGTGCATTGGTGTTTTGCCATGGGTGTCAGGTCTCCTGTAACTAGAGTACACACAGTTGTGAGCTGCTGTGTGGGTGCTGAGAATTGAACCCTGATCCTCTGGAAGAGCAGTCAGTGCTCTTAACCCCTGAACCATCTCTCCAGTCCCTCCAAGATCAATTTTAGAGTGGTTATTGAGCATAGTAGGTAAGAGGACAAACACTTAGGGGTAGAGAGACCAAATTAGAAAAGTCATGTAATATAGACATGCACAGAGATAGTTATGGTTATAATTATACAGCCAGCTCAATTATTTATATATTTTATCAAAATAGCTTTATTTATAAGCAACTTACGAACAAAGGGGATGGTAGCAAGGACAGACAGGAAAGCAATCCAGCGAGGAATTCTCTGCCTTCTAAGATCAGCGAATGGCTAGACGGCGAGCGGGACGATCACAAAACACTCCCCAGGGAAGGGAAGCGAGCGAGAGACGAGAGAGCTCTCACGTAGCCGTGCCGATTTTTCAAGGGCCTCAGGTTTTTGGCCATGCTCTTAAAAAAGGAGGTGCTAGCTACTTGGCTAAAGCCAAAATAGCCATCCACTACAGATAGTCATCTCCTTCAGGTTATTCAGTCACCATGTTCACAATTCAGTACATTATCAGTAGCTTCTGAGGCTAAATGTAAGTGACAATTATGGATTATTTATTCTCTGGTAAGATGAGGTTATAAATTAAATATTTCTTAGCTAAATAAAAACACTGTATCATTTGGAGTAATTTCTTCTATAATTTAGCAGTAGAATCTTATTATTGATGCTTATGCAATTAAAAACAGGAGATGAATTTTATTCGACATCCACATACTTAGAAGGGAAATCTCAAAGAATTAGGAAAAGGAAATATAAAATTCTTAATATTTCATACACATGGCAGAGTTGAAATACATATCCTGCAAGAAAATTATTTGTGAATGACTGATAGGAGTGACAGCATGAGGTCAAATTTTGATAAGGAACTTCAGTTTTAATCATGTTCTAGAAATTAAAATTGGACTGAATAAATTGCAAGAGTTGTTTGTGAAATTAAAGGAGAAATACAGGGGTGGGGGAAGCTCACAGAGTAGTAGATCTGCCAAAGTAGTTTCTTGTGAGATGACTGACTTCCTCTGTTTTTTTTGAAAAGATGATAGAGTAGTTACTGATATGCCAGACATTGTGATCCCTGTAAATGATATATGAAAAAAGGTGACCAATGAAATCATATCATTTTCCATAGATGCCCTTGAAAGCCATTTTTGTTCACTGTGCCACATGCAAATTAAATGACACCAATTCATATTGCAGTCAATTTAATTGTTGAATTACTTTTATGGGAATCATTGCTATAAGAAAAAGTTAAATACATGAACTCTAGTCCCGATTTTCTATTAATTATAGCCAGGTTATTTCAGGTTGGCTCAGTATTTGTCTTTCAAATTCCTTATTAACAGACTTTCAAAATGTTACTTAAGCTATAATAGTCTGAAATGTCTGGGGGACATGTGGATTAAAAAACAAAACAAAACAAAACAAAAAACTGTTGCTATTTTTGGACGTAGGGCATCAGATTACCAGGTATCCACTTTCCACATAAGGATGAATGGAAAAGCTTGACAGGAAGCTGTCATTTCTTTAGAATAATGTTGATTTTTGGTCTGCTTAAAAACCCTGAGACACACCACGTAATAATCTGCAATGTAGTATGCAGCATTCAATGTTGAAAGAATAAAATAGGTTTCATCTTTTATTTCTAGCTTTCAATATGATACAAACCTGTCTGCAATCATATCTGATTTTTAAAATCTTTTCCAAAACCTAAAGCCCAAGGGTAACCACATCCATCCCTATTTATGTATTTCTGACATAAATTCTTCGTGTTTTTGAAATCCACACTCCTTACCATGAAGTAAATAACCTACTAATTATATTTTGTGTCCACAACTAACATGGCACACTTGCCTCTTGTTTATTATGTAAGCTCACTATAGAACCTAGTGTTGCTCCTTGACTACAGCAGACTTTCTGTTCAATTGTCTGTTTTCTCATGTATTCCTCATGCAAATGCCATTTGCTTCTCTAAAGCACTGTCCCCAGAACATCACCATTAGCATCCTATGTGAATGTGATAGAAATATATCATTGGGCCCGATTTCTGATCTGCTGGATCAGTTGGGGTAAAGGCTAGCATTACACATTTTAATAATCCCTCTAAGTGATTGGATGGACAGTAACATTTGAAAACCACTGGTCTAGAGCATTATTTTATGACCTTCTTCTAGCAATTATTAGATTGAATTACAGGGACAGAATCTCCTTGAAACTCAAGAACATTTATTTGCCATCTCTGTCTTCATGGTATAGTACTCTATTTAGCCCATAAATAAACCACAATAAATGCTTTCTGTGCCAATAAATAAGTTAATCAAGTATATTGTTTCTGCCCTTGAGGTAGTTGAATTTTGTTTGCAGAAGAAAATAGCCTTGTGGAATAAGGATAGAATAATTTATTGTCAAATATAATAAAATAATAGATGTCGTATAATGCTTGTTAGGTTCTGCTCTATAGGCAAAAATTTGTACGTGACTTCTGATAAAAGAAAGATTACTGGTGGATGAGTCACCTGAAGAAAGATTTGCTACAAAAAAAATGGAACGTGCAAAAAGATTCCAATCTCTTACAAAGAGATCTGAGCTGATGAAAACACATGGTTTGTGTGAAGAATGGGTGTTTAGCACAGAATGCCAGTTACATATTAAGATTTGAGAAAGCTACAAAGAATGATTGTGTTGATAGAAAATCGTATCAGCAGCCTAAGTTTATACCAAAGAGAATATGGATTTAAAGAGTTTGACTGGACAAGAATTTTGTATAACACAGTTAATAGCTCTAGGTAATCTCTGCTACTATCAGTCTGTCAAAGAAATACATACAGGTTTCATGCATTAGTTTCTTTATGAAGCCAAAGTAAGTTGTGGCTTATAATTTTAACAAACTGGTCATAATTAATTATGCTATAGTTGTATTAACTAAAATAATGTTTTAGAAATAGCAGTTACTATGCTTTATTTAATTCTTAGGAGCTATAATTCTTACAAACAAGGAAAAGTCTTTGGAAAGAGTCAGTGAGAAAAGATTGGAACATGTGTTTCTGCCTAGATAGCAAAAAAATATGAGTTGAGTTCCTGTCCTTTAAAACTATATTTTTCAGCCACTTGCTGCATGTATTCATGTCCTAGGATTATTCTGAGGTGCTACATGTTTTTGTGGAACTATGACCTTATTGAGTTGTTTTATGAATCTTTACTATCCACATTTAGATTAGGGGAATCTATGAGGTATGCTGTTGTTTCTTAAATGACCATGATTACTACCATCCAGTTTAGGCATTTAAGTGGGCACTCTCTTGAAAATGCCCATTTTATTTACATCTGAATTTTTATTTGAGTTATCTGCCTCGAGATATTTCCACTGGCAAAATCAAAGACATGCCCAGTTTCTTTCTTTAGCTTTTGACATAATACCATCTGCCTCTTCTTTTCCTGACATAAGCAATAGCAATTTTGTGAAGTCAGGTCATGTTCCAGAATTAAGAGTGGTAAACACTCTACCACCAGACTTATCCAGGAACTTGAAATACATATTTATAAAAAATAGAATACCCTTCTTGTCATTACATTGGCACTTTGCATGCATCATTATGCTTTTTCTCCAAAGGAAGCTAACCATGTGGAACTGGAGCCATTGGACACTTCTTTGGTAGATAAAAGCTGTCACTTGGGAAAAGTAGGAGAAAATACATTCTCTAGTTCCTGTTTAAAGGAAGAGAACAATACGGGAAGTGATTTTTTTTTTTTTACTAAAAATTAGTGAAACTACTTTATGGTTGTAAATTCAATGTCAATAATTTGCACAGTTTGCATGGCAAAATAATGAAAACTACTTGAGTTGAAGTTAATCAAGCACTGCAGATCTAATGTTTGTCTTATTGAGGGAGGAGTTAGTTAAGAATTAGCCTGAAATCCACCTTTCTATAGTTTGACTTGTAGTTGGACTTTCTTTTTGACCCAGAGACTTATTATTAATTATGAAAGCTTGATTTTTAGCTTAGGCTCATCTCAATGAGGTCTTATGAGGTAAATTAACCCATTTATATTAATTTATGTTCTGCCACATGGCATTATCTCTCTTCCATCTTGCAACTCTTGTTTCCTCTGCATCTGATTAGCAAGTCTTTGCATGCTTAGATTTCTTCTCCTCTTCATTTTTCTCCCCAGATATCCCACCTATTCTCTCTTCCTAGCTATTGGCATTTGGCTTTTTATTACACCAATCACAGCAACATATCTTTACACAGTATACAAATATTTCACAACACTTACCACTATATGTCTAGCTAAAAAGGAAAGAATTTTAACTCTAACATAGTAAAACTATATGCAATAAAAGAATAATTATCAGGTAAGAATTATATTTACAATGTCCAGTCTATCTGCATTTAGCAAATTTGTAGAAAGTACTTTATTATCTACCTATCTTGGTGAGTCCAAAGTTTTATAAATAATTTACTTTTTATTCCAACTTGCATTGCCAATTAAAAACTACCTTTTTAGACTTCAAAACATTTTCTTAGATAAACTGCTTAAACTCTTACGTCTCTCAACCTTATACACTTTACACTTCTTTTGTGAGTTTCTTTTCTGAATTTAGTAACAATAAAAACTGTAACTGTAACTATCTAGCCTTCAACCCCATCAAAGACCCATGAAGAATATAATATTACCTTAGTAAACAGGAAGTTCAGAACAAATGAATTCCAAAGCTACAGAAAGGACAGAGACAGCTGGCTGCCTGAACAGTCACTCAAGGTTCTGCTGCAACATTGTGGCATCCATCTTCAACCTACAAGCCAAAATTATCTGACAGACATCTCTGTGAAGCAGAAATTTTGAAAGACTGTCCTACTTTTTCTTGGCAAAGTTTGGTAGTCTCTTTCTTTCATTTTCTGATTGTCCAGTTTGGACAACAATGAGTTGAGGAAAGGCCAGTTTCTTGCCCAGATGGCAAGCTTTGCCATACTGAAAGCAAAGTCTATGTGGAGGTTCTTCTGATGCCCATCATCCTTTTTGAAGTAAATTGGTGCTGCCAGGAGCAGATGTTTCTCATTGTCATGAAAAACCTTATGTTATTAAAACATTTTAAACATCATATTGCAGGTCTGTAAAGTGTTTGAAGGCCATCTATCTATTTAAAATATATCTCTGTTTGACCTTGAAAACATAATTAACATGACTACAAGTTTGATTATTATAGGTGACTAACTACTAACCTCTCCTTTAGTATCCTAAATAGCTTTCAAGGACTGGAAATGTACATTGTATTGTAAAAATGAGCTGCATAGGTATAATATGTTAGAGAACAATAGAAAAATATCTCAGTCGGTAGAGCATGTGACTCTTAATCCCAGGGTCATGGGTTCAAGCCCCATGTTGGCCTCCAGGTCTTGAATATTATTAAGGACCAGCCTTTATAATCTTCTCCCCAGGATCCCAGAAGAGAAGCTATGAACAGAGAGAATTACTTTTGGGAGAAGAATCTTAGTACACCAAGCTCCTATCTACACAGCTTCACTTCTGTTCTCCTGCCTAGCTCCTTTCTTGCCTGATTTCTCTCTACCTTTATCTGCTGTCCCCTCTAAGTTCTATTTTAATTCTCTCATCTTAGTTCTGCCCCATCTTGGTTCTTCTCATCTCATTCTTACTCATCTCATTTTTCCCCATCTGGCTCTTCCTCATCTTCCATCTCATTCTTCTAGTTCTCCATCTAGTTGTCCAGTCAAAATCCTTTAAATCCTCAAAAATCCTCCCTAAGTCTCTGAGGTTTACAGTTACATACCCATGCAATAGCAGTGCTCTAGCTAAAGCAAGGTCACCAGGCTTGAATTCTTACAGGGTCATAAAG
>LZPO01046802.1:860100-872300 GCA_001675575.1 Neotoma lepida
CCTTTGATCTCCTTTTGTTGTCTTATTGCTCTAGCTAGAACTTCAAGTACTATATTGAATAAATATGGGGAGAGTGGACAGCCTTGTCTTGTTCCTGATTTCAGTGGAATTGCTTTGAGTTTCTCTCCATTTAATTTGATGTTGGCTGTTGGCTTGCTGTAAATTGCTTTATCAAATACTATCAAATAAGCTCTACATTTTCCCATCACACAACGACTAAACAAAAAATAATAGAGCTAGCTCTTACAGGGCTTGACCATTATCTCAATTTTAT
Source organism: Neotoma lepida (assembly GCA_001675575.1). NCBI lineage: Eukaryota > Metazoa > Chordata > Mammalia > Rodentia > Cricetidae > Neotoma > Neotoma lepida. Next base: position 860,375 of record LZPO01046802.1, read on the forward strand.
CAGGGTTCCCTAAAGATGTCACTCTCACCCCCAGACAATAGTAAGCAGTCTAGAGAACACGATGCCCACACAGTATCCGTCCTCAGCTTGTGTACAGTGAGTGACACAAAATCAGCAGTCTGAAAGTGTTCAATAATGAAAATGGAGGAAATTCACAGGAAGAAATAGACATTACTTTAAGGACAGCAGACAAATCTAGTTCTGCTTTAAAAAATGAATATGTAAAACGATTCTTCTACCTCTAATATTCTTTGATTTGATAATTTCCGCAATTGCATTTTCTTTAATAAATTTTGCATGACATTAGCTATTATTGTACCAGATATTACCTTGTTCTAATCTCTTTTTCACTCTAGGAAATAAAAGTATCAAATGAGTTTCTCATTTTCTCTCATTATTGATCCATATCTCTTTGGATATTCCTGTGATTCATTTTGTCATGGCATACTAAATTAGTATTTGGTGAAGAAACCATGTATCTATGTCTCCTGTCTATATAGAATTTTCAATAAAAATGAAACATGTATCACAGTGCTATTCTGGGGGCATGAAATCTCAAGATGCTGAAACCTGTACTCTGGCTGTTGATCCTTCTCAGGCAGATTGAATGGGCAGAGGAAACATTCAGATAACTGAGTAAGCAAGGGAGTACAGAATTAATCAGATAGCATGAACCATTAGCTAAGAAGTAAATATTGCCACTGAGAACATAAAAATGATATTGGTTTATTTTCAAAATCTTTGGGTACAGATGAGCATAGTGAAAAATATATGAAGCTCATTATTACTTTGTATAGAAAGTCACTTTTAACATTTTAGTACATTTTCAATTTAAAACATTTTAGTTGTGTTTTCTTATTATATTAATACAGATTGGGAGCATTCATAGTTTATGAAAATAGAATGATAATGATTCTTGGTAGCATGATATCTTAATTTAATTTAATTAAATTAATTAATTGTTTTACATCTCAACCACAGTTTCCCCTTCTTCTCTCCTCCCATTCCCTCCCCCACCTCCCCTGTGGCAGCCCTCCATGGACTCCTCCTATGTTTCTGTTCAGAGAGGGTCAGGCCTCCCAGCATATCAAATTGCAATAAGACTAAGCACCTCCCCTTGTATTTAGGCTGAGCAAGGCAATCCAGTATGATGAATAGGTTCCATGAGCCAGCCAAAGTATGAGGGACAATCACTGCTCCCATTGTTAGGCGTCCCACAAGTAGACAAATCTACACAACTGTCACATATATGTAGAGGGCCTAGGTCTGTCCCATGCAGGCTCCCTGGTTGTTGGTTTGGAATGTGTGAGTTTCTATGAGCCCAGGTTAGTTGTTTCTGTGGGTTTTCTTGTGGTGTCCTTGACCCCTCTGCCTCCTACAATCCTTCCTCCCTCTTTTCAGCAGGGTTACCCAAGCTTGACCTAATGTCTGGCTGTGGGTCTCTGCATCTTTTTCCATCAGTTACTGGATGAAGGCTCTCTGATGACAACTTGGGTACTCATCAATTTGATCATGGGAGATGGCCAGTTCAAGCTATGTATCCACTTTTTCTAGGAGTCTTTGCTGGGGTCATCCTTGTAAATTTGTGGCAATTTCCATTGTATCAGGTTTCTACCTGACTCTGAAACCCCTCCCCCTTCAAGTCATCTGTTTCTGTACTCTCCCCCTTCACCCCCAAGCTTATCTCTCTTATCTCTCAAGTTCTCAAAAGAGATCTCCTGTGTGGACTAGGGGCAGGTGGGGTAGCATGATAGCTATACTTTATTGCATGGAATCAACTTTACAACTGTTCTAAAATTCCACTTGCATTCTTAACTCAAAGAACCTTTGTGTTATACAAAAATCCCTTAAAAATAGCAATAAGTTGACAAAACAGTATGTGGATAGGTAGCTCCAACCAACAATTTCAGAGATAACTTTCCTAAAAGTATTTACACATATCAAGCATTTGCTAGTATGTGATTATAAAATTTATAGTAGATCATGCTTTTCAGTGCATCACATTTTAGTTTCATCACAGTGTTCTTTGCTCTCCTTGTCATTATGTCTATAGCATTAACTCCATTTTCTCTACTGGCCATGATTTATTATGTGTATCAGATATCATTTGGAAAAGTATCATTTTTATCTTGTTAATCTAATGTTTTCTATTTGCTGATTTCATACTGACTGGCAGCAATCTGGTTTCAATGAATTTTCATTAATATATTTTATCTTATCTCTGAGAATTTAGAGAATTTTCATTGTAAAGAGTGAAATTTTCACTGTAAATTCCTTAAGAACAAATATTAGTTTTGCTCTTATATTTTCTTCTTTGTACATTTTCTATTTTTATTGCATTTTTAAAATTTATTTATTTATTTATGTTTCTATGTGTATGTCTGTGTACACATGTGAAGGTCAGAGGACAACTTGAGTGAGTTATTATTTCTGTCTACCATATGTGTTCTGGGAATTGACTTCATGTCATTGAACCTGGTGGCCAGTTTCCTTAGCTACTATGCCATCTCACCAGCTTTCTTTCTACATTTTCAAATGTCTTGATCATGTTCTTTTATATGTGTGACCATATTTATACAGCCACACTTAGCTTGTATATGCATGCTGTTGGAAATTTTTGCAGTTATAAAAATTCAGATATAAGTTGACAAAGGAATCTAAAACAATAAGAAAATGTCAATTATCTTGCTGTTGTCACAAAAATTATTATATACTTAACTCTGGTCTCAATTTATTTGTTATCATTTCAGGAAACAAACTATTTTAGAAGTTGAAGAAAGGGATAGGAAATGCCTATCATTTGTCTAAAAATATCTGATGAACACTGAATGTCATTTGTTTTCAGTATAATTTGTATGTTTTGGGTCATCAATCCTTATCCTTACTTTTTTCTGAAATTCAGAGGCCATGAGAATCACCCACTCTTATAACATTGCTGTTCAGTTATGTTACTGCTTCTTGTCAACACTCTGCCATGGTTAGTCTACTCCATCAACTTGCCTGATGCAAGAGGAGGACTGGACAGATATCTCATTGAACATATTAGTATATCAGGAGTATAGTATTAGATGATGAATTTAATGTTGGAAGATATACACTGGACAAGACATATTGCTTTCTATTGAGAAGACATCACAAAATCTCACAAAAATGTTACCAGCAAAAAAAAAGGAATGCCCTTTCTTGAGCATAATATTTCATCCATTCAATTGCTTTCAAACCAGGACAAGGGTTTGTCTTGCAATTGGTCTCAAACTGACACTTCAGCACTTCCTAACTCTCAAACTCATTGTATCTCATACTGGAACTACACTGTCAGTTCTTAGGAGTCTCTGGCTTATTGGTTCATACTGCAGTTCTTGAAAATTATTGGCCAACTTCAATCCATGAATGAATCCTATATATTTATCCATTTTACACCTGTGTTTCTCCAGAGAACCTTGACAAATCCACCCCATTAATTTTTCTTCTGCATAAAAGTGCTTCACAATTAAGAGCCACCCACAAGTTGAATCCATTGTTTTGTAACAGTTGAGACATGGAAATCATTTAAAAATAATTTTGCTCATGAAATTGTGTGGATTCATCTACTGAGGAGCATAGAGCCTCTGTGTTTAGGATCAGACCACAACATACTTAAATGACACAGGAAAGCCTTCATCAAATTCCTAACTAGACACATACCTTTATTCTTAGATAAAACATACACCACTGAAGTATTAGTTCCCATTGAGATACCTGCTGTCTTGGGAGTCTCTGAAGAATAATGGAAAGGTGATTTTTCCATTTACCAAAACAGGTCTGCCTCTTTGGTTTAAATGTAGATATGAGATTTGGTACAAATAAACTAAAATTAACTTTGCAAAGGGCTCAAAGAAATATTTTCTTCTTCTGCATGATGATTTTACCTGCTTGTTGATGACACTTCTCGAGTGGAGATCTTGAAGTGAAAAGAATGAATGGAAAGAGAACTCCAGACTATAACTAAGGTGATGAAGAGCATGGATGTGTAGAGAAATGACTGAAATGATCTGAAGTAAAATCTAACTGGAAATTCTATTATGTTTAATCTCTGTTTCTCTCAAAGATATAGGAATAAGAATAAATAATTTGATTTAGATATAAATATCATAAACTACAAGAACTATAATGGATCCAGATAATCTTCTAATCAATCATCCTTTCATGCACAGGAGGAAACTGAGGCATGAAGAGGCTAAAGAACACCCACAGTATTTCAACTTGAAAATCACACTCAACTCTATCTTAACAGCATCTTACTAAAAATGGCAGAACTAAGTTAAACTTTACATTAAAACATCCACTTGTCACAAACATTTTATCATTTTGAGAACTATTTCTGCTATCAATTCTTTAAGTTGAACTCATAAATAATATGGATTTACTATTATTGAAAAGCATTGATATTATCTCTGTCTATTCTTCACATCTTCTTGACTCAAAATATGATTTGACAATGCTTTTAAGCCATTGTTATTATTGACATTTTTAAATAGGGTTTCAATTAATCATGACAGAATATGTATACCTTTTTATGTTCCCCTCTATTAATGTATTCCAAATACAACAATCAGATAGATCAGAAATAATTGATTAGATATATTATACAACATAAGTGTATTTTATCATTAAATTCAGAAGATGATACAATTTTACTCTAAATATTCCATGTTTCAAGCATTTATAAAGTTATCATTTAATCACATCTGAAATTTACAGGGCAGATTTTGAATGATCTCAATTAATAATGATATTTCAGGAGGAAAAACCCACTTACCACAGAACTTAAACTTTTCTATCATGAATTGAATCTGATAAGCAATGTTCATTATTTTGAGGTTTAAACATAATAGAATATAGATGCTTCCATGAAGATACTATTCAATGAATTCCTCCTTTGACTCTGAACTGGCCTTGTAATTAATGTGGTACACTATCCTTTCATTATATGCTCAGTTATAAAATATGACTTATGGACGTTATAAAGACACAAAGTTCTGAAATGCAATTTATAACAATGAAAAGGGACAGAGCTGTGAATGACAGTTAAATTTGAATAGATTGAGTTTTATGGAACATGAGTAATGAAGCATTACAATTCAAATTTTTGACTCAGTCATTAATATGATTCCTTTAGAACAAAGTATGCATTGATCATGTGGGCAATGAATGTGTAGAAATACAAACATTTATATTGTGTGAAATAATTAAAGTGAAAACTACTTTCCCACATTAATTCTGACAATTTTTAAAAATTAAATCACTTAAAGTGTCACAAATAGGCTTATTAATTTTAAGCTATATATGTTACAAATGGATTTAAGCTTCTAACATAAGTTTTCCTAGAGCAATTCAGCTTAAAAATTAAATTTTCATTCTCCAAAAATAGTTATTGTTTAATACTTACTCTGTACAAAAATAAATCACGGAGATCTTTGTAAACAGCTTCCCAATCTTACAATTCTCACTTGAAGTGCTTCTCTATACATTTGAATGCAATATTTTAGCCTTGTATGAGGGAGCCATTTTTGGTTGTTACAGTAAGTGTTTGACTCTGTTGGCACTGAAGGATGTGACAAAGGGACTATAGCCCTTGGATTACATGAACAGGTCCTCGCTATGCCACTGGACACTGAAATTCATGGAGTTTTGTTTATCACTTAGTGCATTTTCAAGCTAAATAGATTTTTTTTTTTTTTGGTTTTTCGAGACAGGGTTTCTCTGTGTAGTCTTGGTGGCACCTTTCCTGGAACTCACTTGGTAGCACAGGCTGGCCTCGAACTCACAGAGATCCACCTGCCTCTGCCTCCCAAGTGCTGGGATTAAAAGCATGCACCACCACCGCCTGGCTGCTAAACAGATTTTTAAAAACGGGGCTTGTAATACATATGTTGGTACATTTGTGAGTATATGTGTATGTGGTATTGGAAGTGTGGGGACAGAGAGACAGGGAAAAATGAGAGTGAAAGAATAGAAGAGACAAAGAAACTGTAGGAGAGAGACAGAGATTTAAAACAAAATCATCAATAAATATGATGTGATAGTATTATTATTAATGTCTCAAATGAATCAGACACATTTTCTCCATCAAAGAATATGTAGAAGGATAATGCTTAAAATATCACCTTCAGTGATCCTTATCATTGATTCCTCTTTTTTGCTAAAGTGTATTCTGCCTTTTTCTTCTCAATCATTGTCCATATCATCTCTACTGGTGAACTTTAAGGAGACATTGCAATGGCCAGTTCTATTTGTGGTAATTGCTACCCAAAGATGGAATCAACAAATAACAAGATAGAATAATATCTCTCCAACCTTAGCTCACGTCTTTCTGTGGGTAATATACATGTCACTCAAGCACCCTCTTTTATTAATAGGGAAAGGAAAAATGTTTATAAAGAGTATAGCTTGTGAGGTTAAAGCAACCAGACCAGCTAGTTTTATTTTTCACTTTATACTTGGACCAACCAGTAATTGCTTTTCCTTAGCAGTGTTGGTATATACAATGGCTCTTCTTTTTAAAATATATTTGAAGCTAACTGCAGTTAGAGCCAAAAGCAATAGGTTAAGTATTTTGGAAACTTCTGTGTGTTTTGTTAAACCACAATTTGGCATGCTATGCTTTATTTTTGTAACATAAATGTTTGTAAACAGTAATCATTCGAGTGACTTCAAAGTGAAGAGTGATCAATCAATCCTTAGACCTTTTGGTATTGATTGCTTTACAGTGATTCAGGATATATTTGAAATGTATGACATACCTTCCAAAACAACTCATTTGTTTCCATTTATTTTCAGTTAATTTAGAGCATCATCAGACAAAGAAATATTATTCTCTTAGTAAAAAAAAATCACCTCATGCTGTATTAGCACTTGATATTATATGTGTCATTCCACTTTTATCAGAATTTACTCAAGTGTTGGTGATTGTAGGGAAGCAATGAAATCTTTTTCCTGTATTCTACTTTCTACAATATCTGCTTCTAATTACTTTTCTTAACACACACACACACACACACACACACACACACACACACACACACACACAAACACACTGTATTCACTGGGATATGAATTAACCATTAATATCTTCAACACTGTCAAGGAAATTACTGGGACATGCACTATAAGAAAATCTTTTTATTATTATTATTATTATTGAAACATTTGATGTACAACTGCAGGACAGATAATATACAGATATCTTGAACATAAATAGAGGTACAAATTCTTATCCTAATAGTGAAATGTTTCACTAAAGCATGCACAGTTATTGGACAAAACCAAAACTTATTTTATGCTACAGTCATCCTAGGGTTCTCCCTGCTAGGTAGCCTCCCTGGATCTGTGGGTTGCAGTCTGATTGTCCTTTGGTTTATATCTAGTATCCACCTATTAGTGAGTACATGCCATGTTTGTCCTTCTGAGTCTGGGTTACCTCACTCAGGATGATATTTTCTAGTTCCATCCATTTGCCTGCAAATATCATATGGTCATTGTTTTTCTCTGCTGAGTAGTACTCCATTGTGTATATGTACCACATTTTCTTAATCCATTCTTCAGTTGACAGGCATCTAGGTTGTTTCCAGGTTCTGGCTATTACAAATAATGCTGCTATGAACATAGTTGAGCATGTATCTTTGCAGTATGATTGAGTGTTCCTTGGGTATATACCCAAGAGTGGTATCACTGAGTCTTGAGGAAGATTCATTCCCAATTTTCTGATAAACCGCCATACTGATTTCTACAGTGGTTGTACAAGTTTGCACTCCCACCAACAGTGGAGGAGTGTTCCCCTTGCTCCACATCCTCTCCAGCATAGACTGTCATCAGTGTTTTTGATCATAGCCATACAGGTGTAAGATGGTATCTCAGAGTCGTTTTGATTTGCATTTCTCTGATGACTAAGGATGTTGAGCATTTCCTTAAATGTCTTTCAGCCATTTGAGATTCTTTTTTTGAGAATCCTCTGTTTAGCTCTGTAGCCCATTTTTTAATTGGATAAGAAAATCTTATGCAGTAATTATCTCAAAACAACAGTGCTAACCTACAGGACTAACACAAAGTTCAGTATTAATCATAATGATTAACATAGATGTAATTCAAATAATCTGAAATTCATTTTCTAAGTTAAGTGCTCCATGAGTTTGAGTTATGTGATTTTTAAATGCTGTTGGAAAATATTATCCCTATAACATTTGTTTTAAATAAAATACATAGTAGAATCATTCTTTTGGTATATACCATTTAAAAGTAAACATACTTAAGTTTTTCCATTTGCAATTTTTCTAATTTTTCAAGGGATAAACAATATAAGAAAATCATATAAAATTTACCTTAGTAAAAAAGAAATAAAATCATAAGATTAGTTAATTATTGTCTCAATGTAGTATTATATTTTTAAAGAATTATGACTTCAGACTTCAATTTTAATTAAAATAATATTTTGTTGATTAATATATCTCTAAAGTTGTACCTCTTGTCAAGGAACAGATAATGTTTCAGTTAATTAAATTTAGAAGACATTTACGAATACTTTTCGGAGGCATTTCAGCAATGGAAACTTCAACAATTAATGTTAATTATTAGGAACTGATTGTAATGGGGAAAGAGCAGTGGTGACAGCTGTGATGACAAGAAGAAAAGAGGGACTCTTGGCATTGATTTGGGGTGTGTTTGCTTCCTTACCTCTCTGGTTTGACTTTCAGCCTGCCACAAGACTTGCTCATATATGAAATTTGTAGATTTCATCACAGCAGTCTTTGCAAATTGAAGTTTTGAGTGTTTAAATTTGTTATAAACTCGGAGAGACATTAATACCCTCTTTTCAACTCTGATATCATGACATCACCTCCTTCTCAATAAAACAAAATAGGTAAAAAAGAAAACCAGAAAAGTACATCAAAATATATGTGAAACTATATAGACACATGTGATATCATTGATAGCTTAATCACAGAAACACTTGGATAAAATATTTTACATTATTCTTAGAGAAATTGATAACTATATAATCTACTATAGGGAGTTATACATGTGTTTGATAAATCCTGGAAACCATCAATGTGTAGACATAGATCACATGAAACACTAAATCTTTTCCTGTGGATAGAAACTAAAAAGAAACAAAATAAAGCAACAATAACAACAAAATTGAAAATGGATGAGTAGAATTAGTCAACAGGGCACAATATAAATCCCACCTAGAGCAATTGATGTACTTGCTCCTGGATTATTGACCTAAACAAAAGGAAAAGAGATGTATGAAGTTAAAAATAGAACTCATAGAAAGAGATGATAGCAGGAGTGAAGCATGGACAGCTTCAAGCACCCAAAGCCAAGTAGAAGAATTGAACGTGAAATACAGGGAAAGGAGCATGACCTTTGAAGGTTGCACACAGTGCGAGAAACAAGTAAAGAATTAGAAGGCAAAACAAGGAAAATATTTCACAGAAAATTGATTGCAACACACACACACACAGAGAGAGAGAGAGAGACAGAGAGAGAGAGAAAGAGAGAGAGAGAGAGAGAGGTGATGCAATGTTTTATCATTGTAGCTGAAGACAAGTGGGTTATTATACTTTAAGAAATCAAAAACTAAAAAGATCACTGTAAAGGAAACAATAATGAAAGTAGGTGTTGGTGGAGGAAAGAGTGTGCTAAATTTTCTTACTTTCTTGTGAGATACGTGCACATATATTCTCTATATAAAATGATATATGTAAAATAATAGACAATAACATTTCCCTCTCCCTCACTCTTCATTCTCTTTCTCTGTGTCCCTCATCTACTTGCTTGAAAAATAGTCTATTTGAAAGATGCTTTTTGATCATTAATACAGAATATCAAAGGATCTTATAAATAAATATAATCCAGGTAATGTACATCCCTTATGACATTCTCAAAACATCTTTTATAGAAGATTCTCCTGGGAGGGAAGTGTTTCAGAGACAAATTGTTCAAAAGATATTCCATTTGTTTCTTTTCTCATTCTTGAGATGGGGTTAACTGCAAAATTCAATTAGAAATAGATTAGAAAGAAGTAAACATACCAGATTCAGGAGTAGAATAAAATTACATCAAATTTATTTACACAAGAGGTCAGGTGGTTGATAAAATGAAGAGAAACAGGAATAGCTTGTCATCCAGATTTGGTTCTTAAATGAAAATCCAAGAAAGAGTCATCAGTGTAGGATACATTCTTAGCATCACTTCATTTCCCAAAGCAATTTTTGTATGGCACACAGAAGGATCTAGATGTGCCTCACAAATTCAAAGGACTAAACATTCCATATGAACAGCAATGTATTCAAAGAATAATTGTAAGCATGATGATATGATGATTCTGGAACTTTTTAATGACCACAATCATTAGTGAAGATTAAAATTATATTCTTCATTCTATATTCACCAAGGCAATGAAATAGATTAATCTATTTTAAAGGGGCTTTAAAATGAAAAGAATGAAACAAACAAAATGATTTTGATTTAAGCCTCATAAAAACATAAGTTAATCAAATGGTTCTATTTTATGAGTGCTCTGATTGAAGTAATTATATTTAGCCCAGGGAGAATGGAAGAAAGTAAAGTATGGGTATATGATTAGATCTATGGAATCTATTATATTGTTTGAGTAAATTCTACTAGGCAAACATGTGTGCCAAACATTAAGCTAGGAGCAAATGATGCCCAAATTATGTTGTGATTACTTTCTGTTGGGATAGAATGGGAAGATGAGCTAATCAACAATGAATAAAAAATACCAGTATCTCTATGTTGAAATATACTGATATCTTAGTCACTGTAAGGAAGTCAATGCTAGGTTAAGGTATTCTTTTAAGAGTATATTGTTAGCAAAGCAGAATGGTCATATTATTAACATGGTACCTGATACAAAAACAGAAATTTCAGTCATCTGTTTTTTTATTTATTTATAATCACAATCAGTAAAACAAAGGTAATAAAATAAATATTCCAAAGAACAGACTTACATTTTTGAAATACATTTATCCTTAAAATTTTGTTGGTAATTAAGCTTTATTTTTTTCTCTAGAAATATATCTTATTTCCTATTTAGGCTTGCACTTATTCATTTATATAATGTAAATATAAATGGATGCTAATATACCAATATACACACATTTATATACATACAAAACTTACACTATTCACATACATGCAAACATAGAAATGTGTATATATGTAAATAATGTATGAAGAACATAATCTCTGAGACCCTTTGATTTCCTTCTTTAAGTGCATATTACTTGAATAGAATTAGTTTTAGTTTATAAACAGCTTCTTTCAGTGTTTTCATGTTAAACTTGTTTCCATGAAATCAGTTGCTAGCAGTGTGAGATGTATGCAGACTCATTTTCATATTTTTAAGATTGGTCAACCATGGGTATGAAAATATGACACAGTCTATATTAAATATAGGGGAAGGATAGTGTGATAGTTTGAATGAAAATGGCCACATAGTCTCATAGGGATTAGCACTATTGGGAGGTGTGATCTTGTTAGAGTAGGTATGGTATTGTTGGATGAAGTGTGTCACTAGGGGAGGGCTTTGAGGTCTCAGATGCTTAAGCCATGCCTAGTCTGGTAGTCTCTTCCTGTTGCCTTTGGATCTGGATGTAGAACACTCAGCTACTTCTCCAGCACCATGTATGCCTGCATGCTGCCATGTATTACACCATGATAACAATGGATTAAACCTTTGAACAATAGGCCAGACCCGATTAAATGTTTTCCTTTATAAGAGTTGCCATGATCATGGTGTCTCTTCACATTAACAAAAATCCTACCAGGGTGTGGTGATTATATTATGTCCCCCAAAATATTGTGTACCCTAATAAAACTTATTTGGGGTCAGAGAACAGAACAGCCACTAGATTAAACATAG
>LZPO01046802.1:876950-921536 GCA_001675575.1 Neotoma lepida
CTGCAGTCTGAGGAAACAAGATCAGCTGAGGAGTTGGCAAGGTGAGGTTGGCTGTGGCTTGTTCTGTCTCTGATCATTCAGAATTTACCTCAATACCTGGCCTGGTGTTTTCAATTAATAAGACTGTTTAAGATTCGCTCTACACCAGGGACTGGGGTATTGTTGTGATACATCTGACTATGCTTGTGTTTGGAGGAATGTGGACTTTGGGAGTTTGAATTAGAAAAGCAGTTGAACACTTTAAGTAGGATTAATGGGCCATGCTAATAGAAACATGGAAGACAGTGGTGCTGAGGTTGATTTGAACTGTGAGGGCATTGCTCAAGAGGTTACAGAGAAGAATGTTAGTATGAGTCTAGAGACTATTCTTGTGATATTTTGATGAATAGTTTGGTTGCTTTCTTCTCTTGTTGAAAAAAAAAAAACTTGACTAAGGCTAAATTGAAGAGTTTTGCATTAATTGTTTTTTGTGGAGGGCATTTCAAAACACGCTGGTGTGGACTCTGTCATGTGGTTATTAGTAGCCATGCTTATGCAGATATATAATGAAAAGGAGCAGATTGAGCAAGGAAAGTTAAAAAATGTACAATTTGAGGAGAAAAGGGGCACTGGGAAATTGAATGGAGCTAAATCCTGTGTTCATGGAGATAAAATAAAGAATATCTTGGTATTAAATGGAATAAAGTGGGTGGTGAACTCAGGGCAAGATCCCACCCAGCTAAGCTTCCAACTTGTGAAAAGGAATTAAAGAAAAGCTTAAAGCCATATGCAGGAGTACACACTTTTAATCCCAGCACTGCAGAGGCAGAGGCATGTGGATCTCTGAGATTGAGGCCAACCTAGTCTATAGATCATTTCCAGACAGCTCAGCTTAAACTGTGGATGAAACCATCAAAAACAGAAAGCTGGTGAAGATGTAATTAAATGAGGGGGCCATATTCCAGCCACAGCAAGCAGCAAAACGTGATAGGTTTGGTCACGTGGTTCTGGCTTTAAAGTCAAGGACAGAAGGAAGGGGTTATGTAATCCCAATAGCTAGGGAATGCTGCTGAGGCCAGGCATGTGTCAGGGTTATCCCTGCATGGAAGTCTAGAAAGGCCATTGTGTGAAGCTGTGAAGTTGAAGCCTGGATTGCCTTGGAGACCCCAAGATGTTGGAGATGTCAGAGCCATGGGATACCTGCTGAGGAAAGCTACTGACAGGGTGTGAAACCAGCCCAAGAGAAAGAAGTATATTGCAGTCAACAAGGCTGAAAGGAATTGGAGATCTGAAGAGCATATTGACATCAGACATGGAGATGCAGAGTTTGGAGTTTGCCCAAATGGTTTTTGGTCTTCTTTGGTCCAGTATTTCCTTATTCTGCTCCTTTTCCTCCATTTTGGTATGGTAATATATATCCTGTGCCATTGTATGTTGGAAGTATGTGATCTGCTTTTCATTTTGATTTTACAGGGAACCACAATTAGGAGATTGCATGAATTTCAGAAGAGACTTTGAACTTTGGACTTTCAAAAAATATTGAGACTATTATAGACTGTGGGCAATTTTGAGGTTGGGCTAAATGCATTTTACAATATGATATAGCTATAAGCCTAAGAGGGACAGGGAGTGAAATGTGGTAGTTTGAATGAAAATGGACTGATAGGCTCATAGGGACTTTCACTCCTGCAAGGTGTGGCCTTATTGGAGTAGGTGTGGTGTTGTTGGATGAAGTGTGTCACTGCAGGTGGGATTTGAGGTTGCAGAAGCTCAAGCCGGGCTAGTGTGACTCAGTTTGTTCATGCTGCCTATGGATCCAGATGTAGAACTCGCAGGTACCTCTGCAGCACCATTTGTGCCTGCATGCTGCAATGCTTTACACCATGATGATAATGGACTAAACCTCTGAACTGTTAGCAAACCCCAATTAAATGTTTTCCTTAATAAGAGTTTCTGTGATCATGGTATCTTTTCACAGCAATAGAAGCCCCAACTAAGACAAGTAGATATTTCTAGGCTTGTATCCAGCATTTTCTGAGAGTCATTTGAAAAAAATTCCTCCTTGCTGATAAACAGATAAAAGACTTCATTAATATGACTAAATTATGTGATATGTTCCAATAATCTCTACAGTATTGAGTATTATGTCAGAATAAAGAAATCATTTATCATATGTGTTTGTGTATAAATAATGTATTTACAATTTCTTTTCCTTTCCATGGGGGTATATCTTCATATTTCTAGCTTCATTGTAGAACAATTTATTTGAGAATTTGATCTTTATAAATTGGCATTAATGAAACTCACTTAAATCTCTATTTATAAATTCTAATTTTTAAATAAAAAAAGTTTTTTTTTAATGCCAAGCAAGCTCATTCCCATTAAAGTCACAGCTATTATCATTCTGTTACATTTTTATAGTAATAGGTGGATATACTATAAATATTGACTACCATATTATATGTGATATCAATGACAATGATATGGTCAATTATGTGGATTTTGAGCAAAATATGAGGAAGGCCTGCTTGTTTTGATGATAGCTGATTGTCTCACACGTGGGTGATTGCATGTATGTTCTTGTTCTAAAGGGTGCATTCAGTTGCCTAATGAGTTCTATAAGGAGTATGAATGTTATAGTCTTACCTATCTTGGACCTTGTCTCTCCAAGGACATATACAAGCTTAGTTTTCTTTTATGACATGGTAATAGCTCTTTGTTCCTGTTCTTGCTATTGTTGTGTACAGGCCTTTCACTGGTAATAACATATTTGAGAGCCATGCTTTTATTTTCCTCATTTATTTTTTGCATAAGTTTCTTAAATTTTCTTTATAATCTACATAAGCCTGCATTGCTAATTGTTAATGAATATTCCTGGATATCTAAAATTAAAACAATTCACATGTTTCAAATTCTGGAAACTCTTCTGGGCACTGATGAGCATGAGTGGCTCTTGTTCTTTCATTTGAGTTCTTGAAAGTCAGTATGTGTTGCTATTTTCTTGCTGGGATTCTTTATTCAGATATACTTGTGTATATACCTTCATTTTAAAACTTAGCTATGTGACTTTAAATGCATTATTGAAGCTTTGTTTTTTATCTGTTAAGTTAAGCTTATTGGGATGATAAAACATGATTAAACATGTAATGTATAGGAGGGATACCAAGATGAGTAAGAGGTGGTTCTTTACTTTTTGAAGCCTTTAATCCTCTTAAATTTAACAGGCAGGCATGTTATTTGACAAGCATACAGTGCACTGTCAGCTGATCCTGTCATTAATATTAATAAGGAGCATTTAACTGTATAAAGGTATTATAAAAGCAAGTCAGAGACAAGCATTTTTTTGTAAAAACAATATGAAAGGAACGAGAATTAAAATGAAGTTGATATTTATCTTCCAAATTAGTTTTTTTCACATTAACAAAGTTTATAAGATAATTTGTTTTTATTTCTCTATTATACAAAGTTATACAAAGAAATGAAAGTCACTTTGGTGGAAATGATCACTGCTATTACTGTTAAGTTTTTGGCCATAATTTAATGACCATGTACTTTTAGCCATAGGCTCTCTCTAGTTCTCTAGAGAGAATTTTAAATGATTCATAAACATGTATTCTTTCAAAAACTTAAGATTTTTATAGGACAAGAAATAAGCATTTTAAGCACCTGATGAGTATTTGAGCAATTTACTTAAAATGATTTTTTAATGAAAATATATGCTATATTATATCATATTATGTTATATTATATTATAATATTATAAATAAACTGTAACTGATCATGGTAGTTTATGTCCATAATTCTCACCCTGGTAAGGTAGAGGAAGGAATATTGCAAGTTTGAAACCAGACTGGGCTAAATTAGGGAGACTGTAGGTCAGTAATAATACTCATAATAATAATTATGTCTAATTATAATAATTATGACTATAGTTATTAAAAAAACATGTCAGGCCTGCTGAAATGGGTCAGTCTGTAAAGTGCTTGCTGCATAAGCATTAGGACTTGATTTCAGATCTCCAGCACCCATGTAAAAGTTGGACATGGAATTTTGCCTTTCTAACCCCAATGCTTCATGAACAGCCAGGAGAATCTAGGGGCTCCTTTACCAGGCAGTCTAGCCAAAATGGTGAGCTCCAAATTCACAGAAAGACCCTAACTTAAAAGGTAAGATGTGACAAAGATACCCAAGATTGACCTTTTGCCTCTGAAACACCCATAGGATAATTGTACACAGACACATGTACACTCATAAACCATAAACAAACACACACAGACACACACACACACACGCACACACACACATGCACACACAAATAAGTAATACTCCTACTCTGAGTGCCTTCCATAAGTTTGTGCTTGAGACTACACAGCTCTTATGGATTACCTTTCATTTTCATGTCTTCTAGAAATAGACACCATTCCTCCTTAAATCATTTTTCTGCATCATCGTCTTTCTTGCTTCTATTACCACTGTAACAAAAATCATTAAAACATCATTATTTCACATTACTCTCTGTAGCTGGAAGTTTCGTGGTCCTACCTGGCCCCATGGTCCCACAGCCACTTATAAAATAATCACTCAGAGTCTTATATTAATTACAAACTCTATGCCCTATTGCTTCAGCTTCTTGCTAGCTAGCTCTTTCATCTTAAATTAACCCATTCCTATTAATCTATATGTTGCCACATGGCCATGGCATTACCAGTCTGCTGGCATCCTGTTGTTTCTTGGGTGGCAGCTTGGTCTCTTCCTTTACTCTCCTTTCTCCTTTCACTATCTCTCTTGGATTTTCCCACCTGGCTCCATCCTGCCCTGCCATAGGCTAGTACAGATTTATTTATTAGCCAGTGGGAGTAACACATATTTACAGCATATAGCAAGATATCCCATAGCAATTCCCCTTTTCTGTCTAGTCAAAAAGGAAGGTTTTAATGTTAACATAGTAAAATTATATAGAACAGTTATCTAGCAAGAATTACAGTTACAATATCTAGTCTATTTGTATTTGGCAAATTTAAAGAAAATATTTTATCATCTATCCTATATTTGTGAGTCTAAAGTTTCATATCTAATTTATCTTTTATCATAACCAATGAAAATTATATCTAGTCTTCAACTACATCAAAGACCCCAGAAGGATATAATGTTACCTGAGTAAACAGGAATTGCATTGCAAGCAATTTTCATTATTCTAGAAATGACAGAGACAGTTGGTTACCTGGACAGTCAGTCATCCAAAGTTCCTCTGCAACATTGGGGCATCCATCTTCAGCCTATAAGCTTAGGGTCTCTCAGTTGCTTTTCCCTGTGTCCTTTAGAATGTCTGGCTTCTCCTGTATTCTGTGTTTTGCCTGGTTTTGGCAATGTTCAGTGGTCATATTCCAATGGGTGCAGCATGTCCAGTTTATACAACATACTGTCAAGCAGTCCAGGCAAGAGCAGTTTCATGCCCAAATGGCTAACTTTTGCCAAAAAGAAAGCAAACTCCATATGGAATTTCCTCGATATCTATCATCTTCTCTGAAGTAGATTGGTTCTGTGGTTCTGCCAGGAACAGACATGTCTCAATGTCTAGAAAAGTCAAAGTTCTTAAAACATTTTAAATGCCATATTCTGTAGGTCTTTGAAGTGTTTGAAGATTACCTACCTAATTGAAGTATATCCATATATACCTAGAAAACTTAACTAACATGATTATAAGTTTGATTATCGTAGATGACTAATTATTAACCTGTATTTCTTAATTATACATTACAATTTTAATTGAGTTACATAAACATAATACCTTAAATAAGAGTAGAAATATATATACAGTATAACAAAATTAAATTTGTATCAAACTAAAATCCACAGTAATGTAAAACATTTCCAACAAGTTGTTGTTCTTTAAAAGTAGATTCAGCTGGGCTGTGGTGGCACACACCTTTAATCCCAGCACTTGGGAGGCAGAGGCAGGCGGATCTCTGTGAGTTCGAGGCCAGCCTGGGCTACCGAGTGAGTTCCAGGAAAGGTGCCGCCAAAGCTACACAGAGAAACCCTGTCTCAAAAAACCAAAAAAATAAATAAATAAATAAATAAATAAATAAATAAATAAATAAAATAAAAGTAGATTCAATAATCTAACCTTTTATCCTATCCTATCTACCCTTTTCTTCTTTAGAAAGAGATTGCATTTATAATCAACCCCTTTTAAATAAAAATGAACATTTATAAACAATATTTTGGGAATTTGTGCATAGATTCTCATACTACTTCCTGCTGGTTGAGGACACTGGCAATCTTATGGGGATGCTGAGAAAATTAAGAATTATAATTATAATTAAATCCTGGCTGTAGTAGTCTGTGAGGCTGTTTTGATCTTTCAGGGGATCTTGGTTGATCAAACCATATTAGCCTGGAAGCAATCCACAGGTTCTCATGTTCTGTGGAAACAAAACCTCTTTTCCAAAGCAACATATACTTAAACATGAATTTTGAAGTCAAGATACCTTTAAAATATACATATTGGTTTAACTCAGCAACCTTTACAATCAAATATCTTTCTCCAGTTAAAAATCCCAAAGGCAATATAATCCAGACTCTCTGTGTAATTTCCATCTTTATGTGGCTTATTATATTTTTATATATTATTCTATTTTTTAAGACTTCATTTTATTTTTATGACTATCTATATCCTTTTTCTTCTCTCTCTCAAGCCTATGTACCTTTTTACACACAATGTAAACCATTTTATTCCATCTGAAACTGTCTTATTGTGAATCTATAATCCTTTTTGGACCAGGAGAGATTTTAAACTGTTAAGCTGCATGGTGACTTTGGCTGTTGACTCCACCCCCCTCAGCTTCCCAACATGGCAGAGGTATGTTTACTGCCAGCTCTGGGATTCATGCTGTCACTGAGTCTGGGAAGCAGTGGGTCTATGCCTCCATCCAGGAGTGTGTAGCCCAGAAACTACTTTTTTTTTTGTCTGTAATAGCCAAAGCTAAATCCACCATGCAGTGCTGCATGGCTTTGAGACAACTTTGTGTACCACACCAGGAATTTGACATGCTTTAGGTCAAGCCTGCAAGCCACTGCATCTCTGTATCACACCTTTCCTGAGAGACACAACTAGGAAGCTGCTCTTGGCTCCATTTTAGAACCCATTTTTAAAGCTTTCTCAGGTTTTGGTGGAAATTCTTGGTATCACATTGGGCGCCAACTCCCACTTATATTATTATCATGAAATAAAGTCATCTCATACATTATTAGTAAAAGGAAATATGGAGGTAAATTTAGGTTGAGGCAATGGACTATAATTCTGAGGGCCTGAGATCTAGTTTTACGTATGAGACTGCTCGAGGTTTATCTCTTCAGTTTCTAAAGTAGAATTAATTTCCAAGCACCTTCATATTCTTCTGATTTTGCCATCTCTAGCCATACTATCTATTCTCCAATATTTACTCTCATATGATTTGTCTCAGACCTTTATAACCTAAGCTGTCCTGCAAACCATGTATCATCATGTAATATAGAAATTGCATCTTTCATGAAAAGACCCCTCCTCAAGTCTCATTATTTGAATGAAAGCCTCAAATATCTACCTCTAAAAGTCACCTCCTGCTCTAAATTCCATAGTGTCTGATATTTCTTATATAGTACAAGAAGCCACTATGCATTCTTTTATAGATATATGACCTACAGCTTGATACTGGTAAAGATCTTTGAGAGTAAGAAGCATATTTTGGATGAGTGAGATGGCTCAGTAGGTAAGATCACTTGCCTTTAAAATCTGAGTTTGAGCTCCAGACCCCACAGTGGAAGGAGAGAATCTATTCTCAAATATTGTCCTGTGGCCTTCTACACACATGCTCTGACATTTGTGCACTGCTACACATATGCACATACATGCAGGTATACACACACAAAAAAAATAAAAACTTTAAAACATTTGTCTTTTTATCTCTTGCCTATTTTCTCTTTATCCCCAATATGTATGCCTATGATTTTCTGTATCTTGAGTATTCCATTAGAATTTATTGATCTTTCTTGTATCTCCACAAGTAAATGGTGTGTTTTCCTAAAGGATGTACTATTTCAAGGAATATTGTATATTTCTTAATACTATTGAAAAACAGAGATCAACATATAAATGACATTGTAAAAGTGTAAATGAATATTTACCTGTTTCATATCTTGATAGATTAAGAAATTAAACCTTTTGGCACTAATCATTATTATATATTTTCAGTGCATACTTATAAAGATGTATATATATGCATATATATGTGCCTGTGTGTGATTAATTATTTTGGCAAACTTTAAAAACTATACCAACTTGTTAAAAGTCACAAACTCATTCTGCTCACACTTTCATACATATTATATTCATAAATGTTTCCCCTACTTAATATCAAGAAGCATTCATAAATTCCAAAAACTACTAAAATGTTGGTTGAGCATAGTCACTACTATCCAGAGTGAATAAATGCATCTTATTCTGTTTGTTTCTTATTTGTTAAAGTTCAACTGGACTCTTGAAATTATTTCATCTTGAAGAAATATTACACCTTTGTTGGTATCATTCTCCTTATTGTTTGTAATGAAATAACCTGATGTTCATTAGTAGTGATAATGTGAGTCTTTTCTTGTTTCTTAAATTCTTTATAGCCTACTTAATACTTTTTTTTTGTTTGTTTTTTCGAGACAGGGTTTCTCAGTGTAGCTTTGGCACCTTTCCTGGAACTCACTCGGTAGCCCAGGCTGGCCTCAAACTCACAGAGATCCGCCTGCCTCTGCCTCCCAAGTGCTGGGATTAAAGGCGTGCGCCACCACCGCCCGGCTTAATACTTCTGATAAATTTGAATAAATTTATTTTTTAGGGGAATCATTTGAAGTAAAAATTTAACTGTTATTAGCCATTATTTATTTGGTAATGCTATACAGTTGGACTCTGATAATTTCATTTTTAGTAATAATAAAAACTTTCATTTTTATGTTTTTTGATATGAAAAAGAACTTCAGTCAACATCACACTAACAATTCTGTGAGATGATTTCTTACTTCTACAACTATGAGGGTTTTTTTTTTATCCCACAAAAATAAATGAGTATGTACCTAGCTCCAACACAAAAAATAAAGGAGTGTGTACCTAGCTCCAACACAAAAGTAATGTAATATAGACTATGCCCATAAGAAATTCATAAGTCTCATTAAATAATTACTTCTCAAAGATTTCAAAGTTATTTTCATTCACAATTGGGGAGTTCTAGTCCATTTTTCAGTGGTAACATTTCCTTTGGCAGGAGCTTGTAGCAGTTAAAAGTGACTTAAGTCACAGTTGGGAAGCAAAAAAAAGAAGAAAAAAAGCAATAAAGAAAAATTCCACAGCCACAGTTCCCTTTGGAACAAACCTTCTATAACTTAAACACATCCCATTAGGTCTTATCTCTTCCCTGGGGATCAAGGCTTCAAACCATGAGATCTTTGGGAACATATTAAAATCCAAGTTGTTGAATAATGTCCTTGATCCCCAAACTTGTTGTATATCATCATCAAGCTTCATGTCCATCTTACAATTAAAAAAATACTTACTCTGCACCCATAGTCCAAATAATTGTAATTATTCCAGCATTTCTCAAAATTCCAGTGTCTTCAGCTTTCCTCAGCAGGATTTTTTCAAATTCATATTACCTTTTACTTCCTTGAATATTTACTGTGAAATGTCTCAGGTTTGGGTTTAAGAGGGACACTGAAGCAAGCTGTCCTTTCAGGTAATGGATTTATTAGAAGACTTATTAATTCCACAGAAGGAAAGGGTAGCAGGGGCTATCAGTAATCCAAGCTCACCAGTCAGAGTCGGGTCTTTTCATTTCTACAGATTTCAGAAGGGATGATTCTATGACATATGATTGTTAAGTTGTCCATAGTAGATGCTGTCTCTGGAAGTGTCAGGCTGTCCCTGATTCCTTAATTACAGAGGGGTGTCTTAGTTAGGGTTTCCATTGCTGTGAAAAGACACAATGACTGAGGCAAATTTTATAAAGGGAAACATTTAATTGGGGCTGGCTTATAGTTTCAGATGTTTATTCATGGCCAGAAGCATGGCAGCATGCAGGCAGACATGGTGCTGGAGGAGCTGAGAATTCTACAACTAGATCCCGTGGCTGAAGGAAGAAAAGCCAAGCCACACTAAGCCTGATTTGAGCTGCTGAGATATCTCAGCCCAACCCTAGTGGCACACTTCCTCCAACAGAGCCAGACCTACTCCAACAACAAGGCCACACCTCCCAATAGTGTCAGTTTCTATAAGTCTATGGGGCCATTTTCATTCAAACCACCACAAAGGGGTTAGGGAGTACTACATTTTAGGGGAAGAATGTTTAACTTTGAGGATATGAAAGGGAGGAAAGGAGAAGCTTATGCGTATTTAACATATTTTGTGTCTTTTGTACTTTTTGATAAATTAGAGTTCTGGTTATGAGGCCTGTACACAGAATCAACTATAAAACGGATAGTGATATGGCTACAGATAGGCATGACCTGAGAAGCATCTGGTCTGGGATCTAACACACTGCAGTTTGGGTTTTATTCAGATTATTTCACTTATCACTCTGAGGGGCTACATGTTTGTTCTCCAATTCTGTAACATACTGCCTGCCCTCTAAGGGTCTCCTTAAAAATCACAGTGGAAGCCTCAATTCCCCCATCATTCTTGAGTTCATCATTCTTGAGGAACTAAGGTTATGTGAACAATGGAGAAGTCTGTTGCTGGCATGAGCTATACTTGGAACTACATGAATCAAATTCTAATGTTCCCTGAGTGCCTTGCCAAGTAAATAGGGGATTTAATCCTC
The DNA here is from genome assembly GCA_001675575.1 of Neotoma lepida. Classification (NCBI taxonomy): domain Eukaryota; kingdom Metazoa; phylum Chordata; class Mammalia; order Rodentia; family Cricetidae; genus Neotoma; species Neotoma lepida. The sequence goes on from LZPO01046802.1 coordinate 887,768, forward strand.
AGGCACTTTGGGCAATAAAAGGCTCTCAAGTGTTCTTATCTATCTCTATAGAAAGCCCTTATATCAAAGGTGCCTTTCTAAACCCTTGGACCTGTGTTGGGTAATTGAAAATTCCTGTGAAGCCTCTGAGGTATCCTGGAGCCCATGGACCTTACTGAGTCCTTGCACAACTTGGATTCCAGAACTCTGACTAGGGATGTCAAGGGAATAAAAGAAAGAAAGGATAGACACACAGGCTCAGAACAGCTGAGATCTGGTCAACTGGGCTCTCTGAAGGAGAAGCTATATTATCTCTGTAGATCAGTGTGTTTATTTCATACAGCTTAACATGGAGGATGGGGTTATGATATATAGCTGAATCAAGGAGTCAGGTTTAGTTAATCTCCTATAGGAGCAGTCTATGCAGGGGAGAAGAATTCAGGGGATAACTATCTGGGGTGCAGGGGAGAAAGCTACGGAGGACGCTTTCTGCACAAAGCACGAGCATTCACACTGGGACACAGAGGGATGTTTTACCATTTCCCTGAGCCTCACAGAGGCTTGGGGAGTGCTTTGCCAATTTTTTATCAGTAGGGCATGGCCTGTACCAGACTTTTTCTTTTTCTTTTTTTTTTTTTTTCGGTCTACCAACCAGCTCCCAAAACATAATGCAGAGACTTAATATTAGGTATAAATGTCCGGTCTTATCTTAGCTCTTATTTTAATCTGTTTTTCTTCAAGGCCTCGGTGTTTTTTACCCTTTTTCCTTCTGTATGTCTTACTTTCACTGCTTCTCATGTGGCTGCCTGGCTTCTGGCCTGGGGTGTGTCTTTCTCTTCCCTGTTCTCTCCTTCTCTCTGGCCTAGATTTCTCCTCCTATTTATTCTTTCTGCCAACAAGCCCCACCTATCCCTTCTCCTGCCTAGCTATTGACCATTCAGCTTTTTATTAGACAAATCAGGTCCCTTAGACAGGCAAGGTGAAACAGCAACACATCTTTTCATATTTAAACAAATGCAATATAAACAAAAGTAACACATCTTTACTTCATTAATAAAGGCAGCAAAACAAGTGTAATACATCTTTACACAGTTAAAGTAATATTCCACAGCATAAACAAATGTAACACATCTTTGCCTATTTAAAATAATATTCCACAACAATGGTCACCTTGTATGAATACACATCCGCTCAGAACTTCATACACTCAGGGTTTTCTTTTCTCACACCTTGTACAAAGTACTTGGCTTCTTTCTGTCTATGTCAGTGACTAACCCTTCCATGGACACAGCATTGCCTGTCAAATATTTCTGCTCCAGCCAGGCAATGGTGGCACATGCCTTTAATCCCAGCACTCGGGAAGCAAAGGGAGGCGGATCTCTCTGAGTTCGAGACCAGCCCGGGCTACCAAGTGAGTTCCAGGAAAGGCGCAAAGCTACACAGAGAAACCCTGTCTCGAAAAACAAACAAACAAAAATTTCTGCTCCATTCCTCTTTATTCTCGATTCTCATTACAACTTTGACTAAAGTCAAATATAGACAATATTTATATCATTGGCGCTAAGTAAACTAGTCTGTCACATTTAGCCTCCACCCCCACAAAGTGTTAAGACATGGTCAAAATGAGCTCTAATTCTTTGCAATAGAAAAGTAATAATAGCCTTTAGTATGACTGTTAGTAAAGTACTACTTTGTAGACAGGTGGTCCTTTCCTGCCCTCCAGTTCCTGAATAGCTGGCAGTCGCTTCCCAAATAATTGACTCGGAGGCTTAATATTACTTATAAATGCTCAGCCAGTAGCTCAGGCTTATTACTAACTAGCTCTTTCACTTAAATTAATCTGTAATTCTTATCTATGTTTAGCCACATGGTACCAACTTTTTCTCAGTGTGGCATTCTGTTATTTTCATCTTGCTTCCTCTGTGTCTGGCTGGACACTCCTGACTCTGCCCTTGTTTTTCCCAGTATTCTTAGTTTGGTAGCCCCACCTATACTTCCTACCTGGCTACTGGACATTCAGCAATTTTTTAAACCAATTTGAGTGACAAATCTTTACATTGTACAAGAGAATTATTCCACAGCACTACTTTCCATCAGAAGTCAAATTACTGTCAGTTTTACTGTTTGCCATCTTAGCAGCATTCGGTCCTTTTGAGCCCTCACTGCAGTCTCCTTTTAAACTGTACTTACAGAATCTCAGGTTTTTTCTAGCCGCCTTCTCCAATTAGTTCAAAAGACTTTATTGCACACCCATTTAAAAGGCTTAACCACATCTACAGATATATAATCCCGATTTTCTTAATCACGTTTCACTATTCTAGTAAGATATTAGCCTAAGGTAATCAATCTATGTAGGCTCACAGTTTAGAAGCCTCAGTCCATGATCATTTGAACAAGTGGCTTTGGGGACTGTGGTAAAGCCTCTTATAGCAGTAGCGTGACATAGAAAAGCTGCTCATTGCATGGGCAGAAAGTAAAAGAACAAAGACTGAGTAAGAGAGACTGGATGCTGGCTTCCTCTTGTGTCCCACTTCTTAATGATTTCCCAGTTCCCAATTAACACTTCTCTGAGAATCAAGCCTCCACTTCATAGGCCTTTGGAATGAATTAAATATCCAAATTATAGTATGAATTATAAATACTTTGATAAGAAAACTGAAATCTGTATATTAAATTGACTATACTCACATTATTCTCACTTTCAGTGAACTGTAGCATGGAGATTAATGATTAGTAAAATAAGATTATTTCTATTCTTTTTATAATTTTTGGATATTTTATAGCTATCAAGAATGAGAAAATAGAGGCTGGAAAGATATTCAGTTAGTAAAGTGCCAGTTGCATAATATGAAGACCTGAGTTTGGATCCTCAGCACCTGCAGAAAAACAAACCTCTCAGTATGTACTTGTATCCTTGGGGCTGTAGGGTAAGCAGAGAAAGGAGGGTACCTGACAGCCTAGCCAAGCTGATCACTGAGGCCCAGTTTCAGTGAGAGACCCTTCCTGATTCCAAACATAAATTGGAGAGTGATAGAGGAAGTCACCTGATAGTGATCTTTGGCATCCACACACATATGAATAAACACAACACATCCCCCAAACAGAATGAGCCAATCAATTGAATATACATCCTGAAGCAATGATGATAATACATCAGTCATAGAAGGGAGGAAATCTCTCTAAAATAAATACATAGATTTTAGGAAATAGGCATGAATGAGTAAATTACATAAAAGTGTGTAAAGATGCCAAAGTACTGCAAAATAACTCTTTTGACAGTAATGTTAAATAGTTATGTAATTAGTAGTTACTTGTGCTTTTTGTTTTCTTGCTTGCTTAGTTGTTAAATGAATTGTCTAGCAAGCCCTCCTTAAGAATAAGAGGAGTGTTCCCTTAAATCATCCCAGAGGCACTCTCATGCTTCCTAAAATAATAAAAAAATGAACAGAATTCTCTTTAGTACATATAACTTAAATAAAATATTAAAATAAATAAATAATGAACATTAATGTTTTCTCATATAGTCTAATAAAATATGTGATTTATGTGTTATCTCTTCTAAAGACAATTACCATTCATAAATAAGGATAAACTCTAATCCCCTATAGTCATTAGTATGTTTCTCACCAGCTTTTAGAAATTTTAATAAGTGGTTCTGCTCATTGTTTTATTGTCTTGCTTTGACTTACGTTAATCAATCTATATCCTCACTATATGGAATTTCAAATTTATAATCAGTATTTTGTGTTATGTGTTTCAACAACAGTGCTGATATTTTCAAGTGTATGTTTTAATAGCATGATTAACTCTTAATTTTTAAATATATCCATTAGATATGAGCATTTTGAAATGTTTTAAACATGAGAAATCTAATGACTTCAGGGTTCAGGCAATAGATTACCTGTGAAGACTGGAACTGTCAAAAAAATAGCTTAAGCAGCACTTTGAGGATTGTAAAATAGGGACATTTTCCAGAGAATTGGTTTCTAAAGCATTCATTATTTCTTGTTGAGATGTTAGGATTTAGCTACAATATTTACTTACTCTGTGTCTAAGGAAAGCTGTTTCTTACCATATTTTGTATGCTTTGTAATCAAACTGTTTATCTTTGAAAAAACTTATACACATTTTCATGATGCTTGGAGAATTCTACCTTATATTTCTTTGATGTGGTTTTTGATGTGTGCAATTAAAATTTAAAAATTGGTGATTGTCATTAAAAAAGCTAAAATATTAGTTTTCTTATCAGTACAATTTTATCTGTTTTAGCTATAGTTATATTCTGTTAAAATAATCTTGTTATGCTATCAGTGTCTTCACATTGTGCCTGGAAGCTAAAGAATGTAAAGAGAAGATGAGGGCTTAAATTAAAAACCAAAGCAAGAGTATTTCCTGGCTATCTGATCAGAGGTAAAGGACAGCATATTTCACTCTTGCAATATCTGTTGATGGAAGTCAATATAGGAGCAGACTGATAAGAGAGGGTGCTTGGCTAGTCTCTCCACCAGTGCCTTATATGCAGTCCCCTATTAGTATATCTTTATTTATCAAGGTTTATTGCCTTATATGCAGTCCTATACTAGTGTATCTTTATTTATCAAGGTTTATTGCCTTATATGCAGTCCTATACTAGTATGTCTTTATTTATCAAGGTTTATTCTTCTCCACTGTGTTTTGTTCTCATTTAGATTATCTTACCAAAGAAAGGCTAAAATTAAGAATCATTTCCAGTCCCCAATACTCTCACTTTAAGTATGTGTTCTACCTTTCAAGTGACTAAATATCTTGAGTGTGTCTGAATAGTTGGAGAAACTGATTTTACTTCAGGTCTACAGCCATACACCCTGAGTGCACCTGATCACTTCTGATTTCACTTTGAGATGTTTTATAGTTTGAACAGTAATTCTAAATTCATGGTCAGAAACAATGGAGTAACAGAATAGATTGACTTTGAATTGTACCTACCTCATAACTGAGCTTACTTCACTTGTGGCTGTGGATCAAGATGCTTTCTTTCTCAGAGACAATCAGCACTCTGATTAAATACTCACCTATGGAGATCCATGTCTAATTGATTTACATTATGAAGATATTAAAAGTTATGACAAAAACTTCAGTATATAATGCCATTTGTCATTAAGGGGAGCCACAGTATTTTGTTTTAATATCCAGAATATGGTTATATTTTTATATACTTTCATATATTTTATTAAAATGTGACATCTGTATATGTCTCTTAGTAATCTATAAGATTTTGAGGCTAACAGTTAATAAGGCACAGAAAGAGATGTTAGTAGTAAGTTTATCTAGCATTCTTACAGTTGTTATTCAGAGAAGTATCTCCCAAAAAAGAACCCTGAAGTAATGCTTCAATGACAGATTTGCTAACTTAACTTTCATTTTTGTAAAGTTCTTATAAGAAATAATGTTAAAATCCATTTCCTTCTTCATTGTAGATATAGCATTCATCTCACTGTAGCTAAGCTGAAAGAGACAAAACAAAAAACAGTACGTTTTCTGTTACCGTAGCAAAATACTAAACACAATCAACTTGTAAGGGATAAACGATTTATTTTGGCTGAGTGTTTTAAGCCTTTTCTGTGATTGGTTGGCCCCTTTGCTTCTGTACTTGAGACGAGTCATCGAACCATGGCAAGTAATGTAGAAAAACCACTAATGGGTGGAATGTTAAAGTTAAGAAGATGAAGGGTTTGGGGCCCTGCGGTTGACTTCAAGGGTACATCCTTAGTGACTTCAGCCTACCACTAGTCAATACATTTGAAATCTCCATCTCATAGCCAGACTGGCAACTACAGCTCATGACAAACAGGCCTTTGTGCGGGGGCATTTAAGATCAAATTATAGCAGTTCTTTAATGATAATTCTTCCATAATGAGACGTTGTAAATCAGTGTTTGATTTTAGGTTATGTTATTTCCTCATCCTTGGGAATGAAATGGTAATAATTTTAGGCAAGAGCTTTTGACCTGGTGTTATCAACTTGTAATTTTTTTAACTAAAAATCTCAACAGGTGGAGTAGCACATGCTTTTATTCCTAGCACTTGGGAAGCAGAGGCAAGCAGATCACTGAGAGTTCAAGGCCAGCCTCATCTACATAGTGAGTTTCAGGACAGCCAGAGCTACACAGTGAGACTTTGTCATGAAAAAAAAACCTAAAATAAATAAATAGATAAATAAAATAAAATTCTCAAAACTGAGGCTATGAAATATATAGGTAACAGAATTATGCTGTGCTGCTTTATTTGTATATTTTTGATAAAAATATCATGAATTCATTCACAGAATGTCTTGTCTAGAACAAAAATAAACCTCCTAAGGCATATTTCTCCTTAATTTTATTTTTATTCTTAAGTATTTCTTTCCAAGCATGGTGAATTAAAATTAGACCAATCTTCTAGCCTGAAAAATAATCATAATTGGATTATTGAGACACAGAGATAAGCATGGCAATTACAGTGTACTATCACATGTCTTACCAGGTTGCTTTTGGGATAAATGGCCTCAAGGAGGCAAATTTTCTGAGTACTCCTGAAACCAACAAATAACATATCCATAATGATGATACTATGTTTTCTCCTCACCACATAGTACGAATGCCATTGACTGTACTCACATTATGCCTCAAAACTATATGCCCTGTGATCCCTTTTTTAAAATGTTATTAAAATATTTTTTCATACATTATATTCTGATCTTTGTTTCCCCTTCCCCTATTCCTCCCAATTCCTCCCTGCCTTATCTCCCATCTGGATCCACACCTTTTCTGTCCCTCTTTAGAAAACAAACACACATCTAAAAAAAAATAAAATAAAATAATANAAACCAAAAGCAAACAAATTAGAATAGGATAAAACAAATAAACTAGAAAAAAAGAGCCAAAGGAAAAGAACAAGAACTAAAAATAGATTCTGAGACACACATGTTTGAGCACACAGGAATCACATAAAAACACAATACTGGAAACCATAATGTATATGCATAGGATCTGTAAGGTTTTAAAAAAATGCCCTGATTTAACATGATGAGACAGAACTTCTAAAGATGCTGTTGAATTCATTTTGTGTTGGTCAACTACTGTTAGGGATAGAGCCTTCCAGTAAGAGCGGTTTGTTTCCCAGTGAGACTCCCGTGGAGAAAATTATTTTTTTATTTGAAAGTGGCTATCAATTGGAGATAACTTTTGGGTTAGGGATGGGGGCGTGTGTCCACTTCTCCTTTCTTCTCAATTTCAAATATCTTCTTGGTTAAGAATTGGATCTTTGAGTCTACTTCCCCTTCTCAGTGCTAGGATTTTGTCTGGTTTGAATCTGTGCAGTTCTTGTGTATGCTGTCACAGTTTCTGTGAATTCATGTGTGTATCAGTCTTGTTATGTCAGGAAGACTGTTTCCTTGAAGTAATCTACCCCACCTGGGGGGTCTTAAAATCTTTCCTCCCCCTCTTCTGTATAGATCCCTGAGTATTGAGGGGTGTCTGATACAGTCTTCCCACTGAGGGCTAAGTGGGTAAAAATGTATAATCAGATATTGGTTATTTATATATTAAGCTTTGTAGTATACGTCATTGCAATCAGTTGCTTTAGGCTCCTTTCTTTAACATTATTAATCTTTTCCTTATCTAGGTGAAAAATAGTTAATCCAGGTAACATTCCTACTCATTAACTAGGAACCTTAGTTTCTACTCCAATGTTGTTAATTAGAAGGAAACATATACTATGTTCATTGGCTAATAGAAAAAGAATTGAACAGGACTGTGAAATGTTATTTAAAAGAGAGAGAGAGAGACAGAGAGAGAGAGACGGGCTGCTTTTTCAGAGGATCTGGGTTTGATTTCCACCACCGACTTGGCTGCTCACAGCTGTCTTTTACTCCAATTCCAGGGGATCTGATGCCCTTATCTTATCTCTATGGGCACTGCAAATATGTGTTACACAGACATACATTCAGGTAAAATATTCATACAAATAGCATAAAATTTATAAAAAGTAAAACAGAAGAAGTTTTGTATTCTTTTTGAGGCCAAATGGATGTGGTAGTTTAGATACATTTTATGAAGTGTGGTAGCTTACACATTAAGGAGTGCTTTCAAAATATTCAGTTGGCTAAATTAGAAAACCCTTGGAAACATACTCATAGAATGGCCCTTTTTTTCTAGTCTGATGTTAGCTCCCATGATTAGATACCTGTAGAAGGCTCCATTATTTCTTGTACTATGTAGAGATGGTGCAAATTAAAAAATGACATTAAAGGAACCATCTAGCTCACATGGAGCTTTGATCACACAAATAGAAAAAGTGTGGCTGTAAGAGATTGTTTCTTAGGTCTTCAAGCTTACTGGAGCTTTTAAAAAGGGAAATAGTTTAAAGAGTTTATGTAAATGACAGTATTTTCTATGGCATAGAAAGAGCTAGTAGCAGGAAAACTAGCAAAAGAAGGATGTATGTCACTTGGAAGGACTGCTTTTTGAGAAATGAAATTAATGAATAATCTTTATTCAAAAAGGGAGCATAAAGGGAATGAGTGGAAGTAATACAAGGCTTTTTCTTCAGACTTAATAAAATAGAACACCTTTAACCTGGCTGACTGATGGAGTTGTTTTGGAAAGATTGAATGACTCAGTAGGGATAATTTTGATGCCATCTATTTATTCATATTACCATGTTATATATTTTAAAAGAGAAATAACATACATAAAATAATTCTGGGACTTCTTCAGTTAGTGATGAATACCACTCCTGGCAGCCAAAGAGAAAAAAGAAACACTCTAATAGTCTTCTTGATTTCTTTGAAATACTGAATAGAACATTGCAGGTTAGATTCTCTACAAAGCAGACTCTAAGACAGTGTTTAGTGTCTATGATCCTTATTCAGGAATTCCCTTCAGACTGTCACATAAGAAGAGGAGAATAAGAAACTTAAGTGGACAAAAAGAGAAGCTGAGCTGTGATGCAGGCCCAACACCAGTTTTCCTTAAACTTTTATGTTTTTAAAGAATTTCACACATGAGTACTACATTTACATCATTTCCTCTACCTCTTCAACTCCTTCCATGCTCCCCTCCTTCTCAAATTCATTGCCTGTTCTTTACTATTGTTATACATACATACATATGTATATATGGAGGTAAATGAAGAAATAGTCTATGGCACTCTCATACAAGATGAGTGTCTCCTTTCAAGATAAGCAGATGGGTGAGATGTAGCCCTAGTATTTATTCTCTCAAGACTACCTCTTTCCTCATATTCAGAGAACCATGGAGAGTTTTCCAAGAATTAGCTCAGTCTGCAATTGAGCCTTACTAAGGTAGCCTATCTGGATAAATGCAAAGTAATGCATCATCTCTAGAAAGCTGTTTCCAAAATCTCTGCCAGTGACTTGGGGAATCTAGAGATTTGAATGGTGTAACGGAGGCTTTAAATTTGGCTGAGATGAATAAATGATCCTTCATTTTTTTAAATTACCAACTCTATGGCCTATGGCAGGCTTCTTACTAGCTCTTTCATCTTAAATTAACCGATTTATTATTAATCTATGTATCGCCACATGTTCTGTAGCTTCACCTGCATTCCATTACATGTTGCTCCTTGGACTGAGGTTTGGTGTCTCCCCTTACTCTTCTTTCTCCTCTCATTATCTCTCTTGGATTTTTCCACCTGGCTCCATCTTGCCCCGCCATAGGCCAATGCAGCTTTATTTACTAACCAATGGGAACCACATATATTCACAGCATACAGAAAGACATTCCACAGCACTTATGTATTTGTATATCACCTATATTTTCATCTTAAAGTATCTTCAAGTTCCCTACTGATTTTCTTGATTCATTGGTTTCTTTTTTTAGTAGTATATATTTCAATTTTTACATATTTCTGAAATTTCTACCTTTCTGCTGTAATTTCCCCCTCTCATCCCTCCTCCTGCTCCCCCCCTCTGCCTTCCACCCTCATCCCCTCCTCCAAAAGGGTAAGTCCTCCCATGGGGACACAGCAAAGCCTGGTACATTCAGTTGAGGCAGGACCAAGCCCTGTCCCCCTGCATCAAGGGTGAGCAAAGTGTCCAACCATAGTTATCCAAAAAGTCAGCTCATGCAACCAAGGATAGATCCTGATCACACTGCCAGGGGCCCCTCAAACAGACCCAGCTACATCTAATTTCTATTATCAAGAGAGAACATTCTTCTTTTTTTCATCTTCAGAAAGTTGTATTCATCACACTCTTGCCCAGTTCCACAAGGTCCATCCATTCAGCACCAACTAGACTTCCTCATCTCTCATCTCCCCAGTGGGATTTTTCCAGACCCCATCCAGGAAGCTGGGTCATTGGGTGTTGCCCAGGACACGATATGGATTCTCATCTCGAGATGTTGTGAGTGGTAAGCAGATACTCCACAACTGAGCTGCATCCACAGTCCCTCACTGTCTCTGAAGATCACTCCTGAGCGTGACGACACATAATTGTTGACTCTACAGTGCATTTTGAGCTTGCAAAATACATCAATCTAACCCACTGTAATCCAAACTTGGGATAATGCGCCCCGCCCTTCAGATGGCCATAAGGGCCTCCAATATGGTCAGAACCATGAGCTAAAGTAGGGACTCTGGCTTCTGTGGGATGATGTGGGATTATCTGCTTGTACAGTTTGGGCTTGATCCAAATCACATTAGTTCCTTCTTACTGGCAGTGGCTTTTGTCTCTCTTGGTGGCTTTACGTGAGAGGAGCTCAGCAAATAGGAGCCTAGCAAATATTTGTTAAAGAAACAAAAAGGCATAGGTGAATTTAAGAGAAAACAGAGAAAAAATAAAATATTTTGAATGTTAATTCATTGAAATGACAAAAAAAAATAGACAACTTTAGCAAGATGAACCGATTTAAAAAGGAATAAACCAGATTCTGAGAAGGTGAACTAGACACCCTGTACCTGCCTGCATCTCTGGGAATTTGAAACAGCACCTTCGCTATGTGGCTTCAGGGAGAGGTGAGATGTAAGGAAACGCAAGAGGAGGCAACAGAAAACAGGAGATGGTTAGATACCAGAACTTCAGATTTGTAAAGTAAGCTAGAGACCCTAACTTTGTTGAGAAAAGTGGTAGGGGAGAGGGCAAACCCCCATCCTAAGTCGATCCATAAGTGAAAGAGGAAAGGAAAGTCTCTAGAACAAGAGTTCTCAACTCGTAGGTCAAAACCCCACAGGGGTCCATGTCAAATGTCCTATAAATCAGATATTTACATTATGATTCCTAACAGTAGCAAAATTACAGTTATGAAGTAGCAATGAAAATAACTTTATGGTTGGGAGTCACCACAACATGAGGAGCTGTATTAAAGGGTCACAGCACTCAGAGGGTTGAGAACCACTGGTCCAGAGGACCCACTGATGCACTAGGGGGCGTGGTGCTTTAGATGGGAGCCCTGCAGTGTGCAGCAAGTAGATGCTGGAGGAGGGACTTGCCCTGGTGCAAACAAAAGGGCATCACAAAAGAATCTCTGCAAAGACCATCCTGAAACTGGACTTGCCACCAAGCCTCTCTTCCAGGAACATTAGAAGGCCCAGAGGTTTTTACATCTCCAAACCCCAAAGAACATCACCTTGTTCTCAGACTAAGCAAGCAATCTCCCACTCCGCTTGAACCACTGCAGACATGGGACAGACAGGAAGTGACAAGGACACAGGCTCTCAAATGCAAACACAACTGTGCAGAGAAATCAGGCCACAAGCTGTGTGGTAGAGGAAAGTCAGCAGGTGGAAGCCTTCAGGGAAGCGGCCTCCAGAACTCTGGGAAGAGAAGAAAAGCCACTCCGAAGTATAAATCCACTGCCCTGAGTGGTGGCCTGACCTCGGCTTTAATGATTGTTAGCCCATCCTTATCTCAACTCTCCTTTTCCTAACCTAATTGAGGGTGGATGTAAAGTACCCAAGTGCTTCTATTCCTTCTGCTCCCCTGTCAATGATCAAGAGACTCTTACACCTAGGGAAAAATTACCCACTAAGAAGACAAATATTGAATACAAAAGTGCAGTAAGACTGAAGCCCTGATAAAGTCTTCCAACCAATAAAACCCCAAGACCAAAGGGATTCGCTGTCATATTCTACCAGAGCCCTTTCAGGAAGAACAAATGGTTCCGTAAAACAGAAAGGGAAGGAACACTAGCAGATTCCACAAAGCTAGTATTTCCCACCCCACCTCCCGCTAAAAATTGGATAATGGTACACCACCACCATCACCAGCAGCAGCAACAAAACTATAGACCAATTTCTCTGATTGACATACAAATGTAGAAAAATAATAGATGGGGACTGGATAAACATCTTGAGTTGAATTACTGAAAAATGTTTCATAAACTTTACTATTTAAACTGACATGGATATGAAAACAATGGTCGGTTACTTGCCATAAGGAAAGGGAGGAATCTTTTCTCCCTGTGTACCAGGTTCCTCCAGTAAAATTTGACTGGCAAACTATAGATTAACACGAAATAGACAAAGAAGATTGTTAACATATACAGTATGCAACATCAGGTACAAATTTAGGGTTGAATAATCCCAAAGACTGATTAGAAATTTGGCATTACATGTAGCCTCTGAACAAGGAAAAATGGTGAAACCAATGGAGTAAAGTTTGTCAGTAAATGACATGAAATTATTATTTTTTTCCATGTCTGCTAATATTCCTGGGGATATGAAGTTTGCAGTTGGTTCTTTTTACTCTTTACTCTTTGTTATTTACTCTTTGATCTTTTGTGGACCTGACACACAACTCCCAAATAAATACACAGAGGCTTATTCTTTCTTATGAATGCCTGGCCTTAGCTTTGCTTGTTTCTTGCCATCTTTATTTAAATTATCTGCTCTACCTTTTGCCTCTGGGCTTTTACCTTTCACTATTTCTGTATATCTTTTCTTTACTTCTTACTCCATGGCTTGCTGTGTAGCTGGGTGGCTGGCCCCTTGAGTTCTCCTCTTCTTCTCCTTCTTTCATCCCTCAATCTTTCCTTCTCAGATTTCTCCTATTTATTCTCTCTGTCTGCCAACCCCACCTTTCCTTTCTCCTGCCTCACTATTGGCCATTCAGCTCTTTAGTAGACCAATCAGGTGTTTCAGGCAGGCAAAGTAACACAGCTTCACAGAGTTAAACAAATGAAGCATCAAAGAATGCAACATATCTTTGCATCATTAAACAAATGTTCCACAGCATAAACAAATGTAATACATCTTAAAATAATATTCCACAACAGAAGCTTGTGGTAATTTTAATTTTATTACAAGTTCCTTCTTTTATATAGACAATGGTGCTCTGGGAAGTTATTTTTCTCTATCCATGAAAATTCATTTACCTCCATCTGAAAATGATCCTATTATCAAGGTGACATATTTGAATATCATATATTTTGATTTCTTAGAGTGATAATAAAAAGAATGGCATTATAAAAGGGAAAAAACTATGAATTCCGAGTATTTGGGGTCGTGGTGAATTGGCAAATTCATTAGAAGAAGTGGTATATATAAAGCATGAGCAGCTGGTGGATCGTAGAACTATGCAGCAGGTAGCTAATATAAAAACTCCTTAGTCATGGTAAATCATTAATTTTTAGTTTGACTCTGAAGGCAGGTGCTTAGCATGTGGCTTTACAGATGAGGAGTAAAAGATCAGTGATTATATTATTAATGTAGAATCAGTGGTAACTTGTATGCAATGACTATGATGGAGAGACATAGATAATGAATTTGAACTTGTAGTCAACAAGTTTGGTATAGGAAAGAAGGAAGTTAATAGTAACTGTCATAAGTCTTTTATTGAGGTAGCAAATATTTAAGAAAATATTTAAAAATATAGCAGGAATTTTCATTTGATCATTCCAATTTGGAATTGTTTAACAAGTTTAGAGTGGATTTTAAATGGATAACTAAGTATAACTTTAACTTTCAGAGGATACATTAGGGTTGGAGGTGGATATTAATATTCAGTGCTATGCCCCTAGAGGACCTGAGTTTGGTTCCCAGCAGTGACATGGCTGTTTTCAATTAGCTATTAATTCAGTTCCAGGGAATTCAGTGCCCTCTTCTGGTCTCTGAGGAAATAATGTTGTACACAGATACACATGATATCAAGCACTTATATGCATAAAAGAATTTTTTAAATAAAAATCTGTTTTAAAATGTAAATTATTTTCTCTTACTAAAATTATCTGTAACATAGTATTGGACATTTCTTCCATGATTTTTATTACAATTTCATATAGTTATTAGGGGATTGAAAGATATTATTTAGCTGTAAAGTTATTATGAGTATTTTAGGAATATTTGTTATATTTCACACACAATGTAATATTTTAGTTTTTATTAAAGTTTGATATACATCATGAAAAAGTACATAAAATAGTACAGATTAATTTCTAAAAGCTGAGAATATTTTTTCAACTTGCCTTTCAATTAAAATAGAACCTTAATTACATCCCAGAAAACCCCATTTTTCTGTCAATATTACCCCTATGGATAAGCACTATTATGATTTCTAACAATATAGATTAGTTTTGTCAAATTTTGAACTTTATATAAACAGGTTTAATTTATATATACATTTATATAAATAAACACATGTATAAATTAAATATATACATATGTATTTATTATATATAAATTATCTATAAATACATAAATAGGATTAACAATAGCATATATACATATAGTCAGAAGTTACTCACTAACTTACACTGGGTGTTAAATTGATTTCTTCTCTACCTTCTCTTTACACACACTTAGTCTTACAACATAAAATCTATGACTTTCACCTTCTTCTGCTCTTCCATATTCATTCTCTCTCCATGTCTCTTTCTACAAATATCCTAGAAAAATTCTCTTTCCTTGATTTCAAGATAGCACAAGGATGTAAATGTTAATTCTAGGATCCAATTTTCCATTTTTTTTTCATATAGCTCTCTTCCCTTCTTTTAGAACCCCCCCCCCGCCATTTCACCTTCATAATTGACCTAGAAATCAACCTGAATATCATTATTCTATTCAGGCTTACTTCTTTGTATGTGTTCTATCCTAAAAGAGGGATCAGAAAACTTATCTATAAATGGCCATCTTACAAACATTTAATGCTATTTGGTCTCTATTTCAGCTACTCAGTTGTGCTTTGGTAGTATAAAAGCATACCTAGAAAACAGATACTTAATTAAGCCTAGTTTTGTTCCAATCAAACTTTATTTATGACAATGAGATTTGAATCCTTCATCATTTTCATGTATCAGAAAATATTATTCACTTATACCTTTTAAGTCATAAAAACTTATTATTGGCCTTTGTGCAAAGTAGCAAACAGGAGTTGCCTTATTCTCTGTAGTTCATTGCCTTTTTTTTTCAAAATAGTGTATTAATCTCCACTTTTCATTAATTGTGTGGGATTTTAGTTAGGGTTTCTTTTGCTGTGATGTAACATATTGACAAAAAAAAGAAAAAAGAAAAAGAAAACTTGGGCAGTAAAGCGTTAATTCATTTTATAGCTTGTCTATCACCTAGGGAAGTCAGGGCAGGAACCTGGAAGCAGGAACCAATGCAGAGGTCATAGAGGAGTGTTAGCTACTGTCTTGCTCCTCATGGCTTACACGTCCAGCAGTGGTATCACACATAGTGAGCTAGACCCTCCAATATCAATCATCAATTAAAAAAAATATCTTACAGACTTGCCTACAAGCCAATCCTGTTACATGAATCCTAATGGTCTTAATAAAAACCTGGAGCCAGATATCGATGTAAATACTGAAAGATCAGAGACAAAGGAACAAGCCACAGCCACTTCTCACATCGCCAACTCCACGAATCCTCTGACTGAATACCCATGAGTCCTCAGACAAAAGGGTCTCTAGTTCAGTCTCCTCACGCCTTATATGCCTTTTTCCTCCCAGCCATTTCATTTCCTATCTCAACCTTCCTAGTGCTGGTATTAATGATGTGTGCTTCTCAAATACTGAGGATAAAGGTATGTGCCACCACTGCCTGGCTCTGTTTATCTCCTAGACTAGATCAAGCTCATGTAGTCCAAGGTGGGTTTGAACTCACAGAGATCCAGGCGGATCTCTGCCTCCCAAGTGTTAGGATTAAAGGTGTGTGCCACCACTACCTGACCTTTATGGCTTATTCTGTGGCTAGTTCTGTCCTCTGGTTTTCAGGCAAGATTTATTAGAGTACAACAAATTATGACCACACAATCCTATGGTTGCGTTTTCTCAGTAAATGTCTTTTTCCCCAAATGACCTTAGGATGTCAAGTTGACATAAAAACAAGACAACACAAGTGGTAAATGCACTCTCTCCACCATCTCACATCTTTAAAAGACCTATTTATTTTTACATGGATATGAGAGTTTTGCTTACACATATGTATGTGCACCCTATGCATTTTTGGTACCAACAAGAGGAAAGAGAATGGTGGCAGATACACTGGAACTGGAGTTACAGATGGTTATAAGTCATGATGTGGATGCTGGCGACCAAACCCAGGCCCTCTGAAAGACAACAAAGTTCTCTTAACTGTTGAGCAATCCTCCCAGCCTCAAAATTTTATTGTTATTTGAAAACTTAGTAGAGTCTAAAATAAGATCACTAAAACCATCTTTCTTTTGCAAATGGGATGATGGTTGAGTTTCATATGCAATCGAAAGACATGAGCCACAGTTTAAAGTACAGATGCACACATATATGCTTCTGAAAGCATTCAGAAAGATGAGATTGTAAAATAATAGCTTATCTGTGATTTTATGGCCATAGTATTAATAATATGAAAATATGTGTGTACTTGTGAAATGTAATAACTTTCTAATTTATTAGAAAGCAACAGAATAAACGTAGAGATGTCTTAAGGTCTCCTCAAACTCTGATTTATTGCTCATACATAGTAATTTGCCAAATGACACTCTAGTGAATTCAAAGAATTAATGTTCTTCCCTAAGGAAAATATACTGGGGGAGGGAAAAACCACAGCAATTTGCCAATTAAGGTGAGAAGGAATGTATTCCGAGTCAGGAAGAGTGGGAGAAGGGGCTAAGAAGGCTGTGTTAACCACTTAGTTCAAGAAACATAATTCATCTTCAGTCTTTGCTTCACAATACTAAATGAAGTTATGAATACATTTTTGCGCATGTGAATTTTTCAGAATGGCTGTATGATAATTTCTGCTAGTAGCTTCAAAGTTAGCTGCAACCAGTTTAGTTATTTATTGGCTGGTTCTGGGTAGATTCCAAACCTGTATCATTAAAAGAGAATGTTCAGTAGCAGGGGTAAATGATAAAACTCTTCAACAAAAGAAGAACGTGTTAAAGGAAATGGTAAAGTCACAAGAAATTATTCTTCCATGCTACATGAGATTTTTAATAGCTGATTTATCTTTAATGCATAATATATAATAAATAGTATACTAAATATGAGAAACTATTAAAACCTGTTTTGATTTTTTATTCATCTATCACATTATTTTTTAATATTATTACCTATGCTTTTAGAACCAACATCATCAATACCATAATCCCTTTGTGCTCTCTTATATTTACTTCTTGTGTGTATCAAAACTCATACTGAACACTGAGTTCTAGGTTGTAAAAGATGATTTTATTTTTGCACTTGTCTAACTTGCCTCTGCTCCCTGTTTTGATTTTTAACATATTCATAATCATTCAGAACCATATCCCACTTTATTGTAAAGTGATTAAAATGTATTTGAAACACTAACATAGGAAAGCACCTAAACATTTCAGAGATTCTTGAATTTGTATTTTTAAAACCATCAAGACAATTATTGGCCAAGAAAGTTTGCAACGAAGTTGGGTCTTTTTAGGATTTGGAATCAAATGACTAAAACATAATCTCTTTTAAACTAGAAGTCATTATTTCTTTTTCACAAGAAGGAAACTGTCATTTTAATGAAGGACCACAGTATTTCCATGGAAGTGGAAACTATGTGCCATGGTTCACTGGCCTTGGGTGTATTATATGGTGAAAAGGGGAACTTTTGGTATAGAAGATTTTATCTGAAGAGAGATTAGTTTACCCTGAAGTCTCAAAGTGGTAATTACCAGTGGGCATTGGTATGGTGATCTTCCTATGATCCCCTAAAGCTGTTATAAGCATAATAACTTTCCTGTTAGTTTTCCATACTCCAAGGAAAGATACTAAGAAAGGATGAAAGGTATTCCCTCACTGGCTGCTTCCTGGTGGAGCAGACAATAGATTGGGGGCTCTATGCTCTGTCCCCAGAGTATAAAGTCCTGTGTACATATGTCTGTGTTAACTTAATGAGCCAGGAAGTGAATTTTAATCTGATTGCCTTACCATGGTTCATGAGATAGCCATCATGTGATCCTGAAGAAACCTTTGAAAACAGAAGGTATTTTTTTTTTTTTTGGTTTTTTGACACAGGGTTTCTCTGTGTAGCTTTGGTGCCTTTCCTGGAACTCACTCGGTAGCCCAGGCTGGCCTTGAACTCACAGAGATCCGCCTGCCTCTGCCTCCCGAGTGCTGGGATTAAAGGCGTGTGCCACCACTGCCCGGCCAGAAGGTATTTTTTAAAGAAAGGATAGAAACAGAAAACTTTAGTCATGTCATTAAATTATTTTCTCCAATATTATACAATGTGTGTGAAAATATCATGTGATGCCACATAATGTATACAGATTTTATGCGTCCATTACAAATGCTACAGGTAAGCAGTTTCAAATAATCAAATAAAAGGGTATATTTTCAAATAATTTTGGAGCTTGTTAACAAACTGAATTTAAGTAATAAGAAAAGCATGTCTTTAGATGGTCAAGGGGCTTGAAACATTATATATCATGTTACATATTTTGGTACTCAATTCCACAAAAATACAGTATAGTTTATAACAGTCAAACAGATGGAAAGATTTCAACTCGTCTGAAACCATTTTTCACCACAACAAGGCAGATAAAAAACACTTGTGCATATAATGTGCAAGCTTGTGGCAATATAATTTGTACAAATATCTCATAGAGTTATCAGATTATTCTATGACAATGAAGTAATTTCAATAAATTCACAAGAATGGAAAAATCAATTTCAGTGAAAGCTTTAATGAATTTGAAATTACCATTTTAACTTTAATTTTTTTCATGTTTATTATTGAAGATAAATTGAGGTCAAAAAAAGAAAAACATTGGGTATTACATATACCTTTTACATAGTCTTGGTAGGTCCTCAAGGTTAAGTCTCCCTGCTTCCAACTAGTAATGTTCTTAGGAAGCATGATGCAAGTGACATCTATCATTTAAACTTTGCTCATTTATTTGCTACATTAAAGCACACTGTGGAGTCCAATGTAGCAGGGTTAGAAGCATTGTTTGTGATTTAGAATTGTCATTTTTACAATGATTTTAGTGTGCTTATTGGTTTTGAAATGCTTTTTATATACTCAGAGTCTCTTTAATTTGCAAATTCTTGATGTCAATAAGATTAACTAAAGTGTTGATTATACTTCACAACCCTTTGATCAACTTTTTGGGTTATATGTTACTTATGTGTAAGTCAGATTTCTGCTACTGTGAGAAAATATCCAGAACAATTGAGTTGGAGGTTTGGCATACTTGGCTCAAATTCTGAAAGTCCCACTGATTTCCAATAGCACAGAACTGGGGAACAAGTCTTTATTCTTGAAGATTTGGGAGAATATATACAATTCAGGCTATAACACTCAACTTAATAGTTATGTAGGAAAGAGATTCTCTTCATTCCTAGCTATATGATCCAGATAGATAATCATAAGTAGTTTAGAGAAACATTATTTTCATCTGTTTCAGATCATACCAAATGTTCTAGGCTGACTGTCATATGATTGACACTGGGTCAAGTTTCCATTCTCCCATTTCTTCCTTTCCTGAACCTGTGTAGGTACCTACTGTTTTGCTACTAACGATATTATAAATACATATCACCTATGTAGACTACTTGCAACCATAGTTTCCCTGTCTTGGCATATGGCCCTCTAAGCCAATTTAATGTGAATAATGTGTTAATATGCAATGATGCTTTAATTTATGGAATGCAAATAGTTAATGTGTTTTTGTTTATCAAACTTTTCTCATTACACATCAAATTCAGAGGAATAGCGGTTAGTTGAAATTGGTGTAAAAAAATCAAAGCTCCCTTGAACTCAGACAGAATCTACCCTGACAAGTCAACTGGATATTCCCAGATAGTGTGTAGAAATTGAATGATAATTTGGCAAGATAAGATTAAATAAGTGAAATTATATGCAGGCATCAATCTATCATCATAGTTACAATACTTAATTAAAATTTCTTTTACTACTTAAAGTAAAAAAGATCAAAATATGCTGTACAAAAGCATTCCAAACACATATGATATATGTAAAATTTGGTTAAACAGTTGTAGAACCTACTCTATGTCTTCTAGGAAGTAATATTGTCCTACACATTTATTATGCTAGATTATTTTTTGAACTTAGTAAATGCTCGTGTCTCCTATGTGTCATGTCATGTGTGAAAAAATATCTCTTTAAAAAGAAAACGATCAGTAATGCTTTTTCAAACTGGTATTTTATTATGCCACCACTTCAAACTGAACTAAACATATTTTAACAAGGACAGACAAGTTTTTAGGTACTTAAGTATGATTCATCACAAAATATAATATCCTCCAAGTTTCTAAAATTTTAGCTAGATGCTCCAATTATTTCAGGATAAGGATTTTACTGTAGTTAATTTGCAAAGGGGTGAATTTTTCTCTGAATAATAGAGATCACTAATAGTCTCATGTTTTCAGGCTGATGTATCCCAATGTGGGACTTATAAAAGCAGGACTATATGCCTACAGTTCTCAGTCATGAACTTTACTTCTATATTATGGTAGATAATCTCAAATATTACTTAGATGATGTTTATTTTCCAAATAAACATGAAACTTCACCTACCATCAATTTTAGTTGAATTATGTTTGGAAATTCTCTTAAAATGTTATTTTGTTAGGGCTTGAGCTGTTTGATACCCTACCAAAAAGTAATGTGAAGAATGCCAGTTCCTAAAATTATCACAATACCAAAATTTGAATAAGAAGTCATGTCAGGGATCTTTTACTTCTTTGATCACAATGGAAGTACTTTTACTTTGATATAACCAGTTGGTTCTTTATTGCTGAGGAAAACATGATAATCCTGAAAATTATAAGTAGTGGGCCCTAAGAAAATCATTACATTACGTATAAAATATTAAATCAATGTCTTTTTACTTATGAAATAATGTAAAAGTAGCACGAGTCTTAAATGGTCTTATTAATAAAAGGCTCCGTGCCAGCTATTGGGGTAAAATCTGAAAGGTCAGAGAGACAGAACAAGCCACAGCTGACCTCACCTTGCCAACTCCTCAGCTGATCTTGTTTCCTCAGACTGAAGGCTTTTGAGTCCTCACCCAAATGAATCTCAGCTGAATGGCTGCTCAAAGCCTGAAAGCTTAAGAGGCCTCTAGTTTCCGGTTCTCACACCTTATATACCCTTCTGCTTCCTGTCATTACTTTCTGGGATTAAAGGCATGTATCTTTCCCAAGCATGACATAGATCTCAAATCCTGGGATTAAAGGTGTGTACCACCACGCCTGGCTCTGTTTCCAGTGTGGCCTTAAACTCACAGAGATCTGGATGGATCTCTGCTTCCGGAATGTTAGGATTAAAGGGTGTGTGCCACCATTTTCTGGTCTCTATGTCTATCTAGTGGCTGTTCTGTTCTCTGACCCCAGATAAGTTTTATTAGAGTACACAATATTTTGGGGGACACAAGATAATCACCACAAAACAATTTATTTGAAATATACATTCTCTAATTTCTGCCACAGGTAGTTTATATATAACCAGAAATTTCTCTTTTCACATCCAGTTGGGACTTTCTAATGCGTATGTTGTCATTTAACTTTATTTTCTTGGAGGGGTGGCGTTTTGAGCCAGGGCTTCACTATGTAGATCTGGCTGACCTGGAACTCATGATGTAGAGTAAGCTGATAGTTATTTACTGATATATTTAAGATATAAAATATGTCAAGATTAATTTGTGCTGACAGAAGTAATCCTATTGCTACATTATGAGCAAAATTATATATTCCATAGGGATATTTATTATTACTTTGATTGATTGTGCTCTCGGGTACAGAAGATACTCATAGAGATCTGTGAAATAGACAAAAATATCAAGAAGACCTTGCTCACTGTTGCAGAAGTTAAAATGTGTTGCAGCAGGACTCCCTAGTTCCCTGTTGGGAAAATAGCAGATCAGGTGAGGGTAGGTCAATATAATATAATAGAATTAATTCATCAGCATGTGATATAGTTGTTATGAGCCCGGTATATACACAAACTACACAAATAATTTTCATCTACAGCTTATGTAATCGACAGATACTGAACCTGCAGTTTGGAGGTTAACTTTGCAAACAAATATGTGCATACATCAAATATTTTGTTTTCTCTCAAGTAAATAAATGTGATGACAATTTAAGTGTTACTTTCATACATGAGGTGTATTAATAAAAGAATGTCCAACTTGACTTTATTTTTCATTTAATCAAATTATCATAGTGTGAAAAAAGTAACTTTTTATTTAGAAAATTTACATCACATACAATTATTACAACAATGCTGTGTGTGTATGTGTGTGTGTGTGTGTGTGTGTGTGTGTATGTGTGTGTGTGCTCGCCCCAGGACTGGCTTTATCCAGTTTTTGAACTATAATTTATTTTTAAAGAGAGAAATATAGTGTAATAACAGTGGGTTTAGGTAAAGCTACTTCAAGAAAGCAAAAGCAATTATGTACATTCATATAGCACTGACAAGGAGAAACAGAACTTGGGATGGCAAAGAACTTACATTAGTCTTCTTGACATGTTCCCGCAGTGTGATTTATTATGTAGACAATCAGCTCAACTTCTCAAGTTTGATATCCTTGGAATCATTTGAAATTTAAATTTTAATGAAAATTCATTAATTCCAAGTCCAAAAGAAGTGATTCTAATTGCTTTTGAGAAACAGACTATGAAAGAATTCTTTCGCAAATTTGTTCCATCTTTGTTCCTGTTTATCATTGGTTGCCTTGTAGGTACTTAATTGAAGGTCCTCTGATTATCAGCAAGGGTTGACATCAGTGAACTCCATGCATTTTAAAGAATAGACCAGATGTTTAAAGGATCAACAGAAACATCAATAGCATTCTAGTGTGAATGTAAAATTTTAATTATCTACAAGAAGCAAATAAAACGCATAAGCTTTCCCCTTTTTACCCTGAAGGAGATGAATGCCTAAGCAGCATTTTAAAAATGAATGAAGTATGAAGTGTAAAAGAATTTGATTAGGAAACTATTAGTAACATAATATATATTCTATTTACTTACTTAGCTTACTATACATTCACATACATGAGTATGAACACACACACACACACACACAGAGAGAGACAGAGAGACAGACGGAGACAGAGAGGTGGTTTGACACACAAGCATATAAGTATTATAGACAATCTAGAGAAATATATTTTAATGATAATTTAGTAAAAAAAATATTCCTATCACATGCTAAGGGGAAAATGTCTGGAGAAAGCAGGACATTATGGCTCACATTTAAGCCATTCAATGGTTTAATGTTTGGCAGGGTCTAAATTAATGTATATGCTTTTATTACCAGAATTAAAGATTCAATAATACAGAATTACTTAAAAATGGTTAAAGTCTTCTGAAGATGGCATTCAAAGTTTTTGGTGAATATGCATTTTGAAATTCTGAGTAGCACAGAAATAATAAGATAGACAGGAAAAAGGATAATTCCACATATATGCACATACATGAAATTCATCTTTTTCATAATTTATATATATATATTATAAATCTATACATCATTTACCTAAAGATCACATTTTAATTAATATTTAATGTGTAAGCAAAATAGATATTCTAACATGTATAATTCATAATTTAAAGACACTGTGATTGTTTGTATCATGGAATAAATTGTTATTATTTTAATAAAAGTAAACATTTCTTCCATAGATGCATGATTATATCAGATTATTCATATATTTAAGTTAACTCAAAACTTTTAATATTAGCCTTGAGTTTTATAGGGCTAACTCCAATTATTATGAATTTTCATAATAATTCTTATTGTATGCTTACTCTGATGTTTCCCAATTTCAAATGTTATTCAGGAATTTAATTTCAGTATTCTTTTATCAGGAGCAAACATCATATTAGAAGAATTTATAGATATATGTTGTGAAATTTTTGAATAAACATACATGAGGATAAATACTTTATTTCATAGAATCATGAGTTTTCTGATTACTTTGTCTAGACATTTTAGAGGTAGAAATGTGTGGTAAAGAAATTTTAATGATAAAGTCATATCTTCAGGTTATTATTGTATTACTTAAGTCATAGACAATGTTTGCTTTCTCTACCTGGGACAAAATCTTGGCAATATGTTCAATGTAGAAGTATGCTAGTCTAGACCATAATATACTCAATTTATAGACTAATAAGTTGCTTAAGAGTTAGGTTTGAAAATCTATAGGCATTAACCACTCTCTAGTATTAAATCATATCCTTTTTAACCTGAAAATTATCCTGGAGGCATCTTCAGGTTTTGTGAAAGGATATAGAAACATAACTATGTAAAGTTTGTTTTAATAGCCATTTCACACTATTTTTAGAACCATAAATTGACCAGCTTAGTAGTTTTTTGTCATCACACTGAGATACTTCATCTCATTAGTAGAAATGAGCAATAGGACTCCATTGTGTATATGGAATTGGTGAATAGAAGGCAGTAAAGTTACAAAGCATCAAAATAGCAAGTACTTTCAGTGTAGGAAGTAAACAAGAGATAACCTAACTCATGTTCTCTCCTTTTAGAGATCTACTATCCAGTTTGTGGTACCCGAATATAACTAAAGAGGTCGAGAGTATTATCTTTCTTTAGTCTGCCCTAGCCTATATTTATAGTGTTTCATAAGCTTCAGAACTTTGAGAGAAGCTGTAGAGAAGAATAAAGCTTGGATTTGGTCATATTCACATGTAATCTTAGCACTCAGGAGGCAAGAACAGGAGAATAGTAAGCTGAAGGTCAGCCTGTCTACATAACAATTCTCCATCCCAACATACACACACACACACACCACCACCACCACCACCACCACCACCACCACACACACACATCACACCACTACCACCACCAACATCACCACCATCACCACCACCATAAACTAAACAATTATATTTCTTCATAAAAATACCAATGAATTTTTATTGAGGGCTTCTCTGTCAGTCTGGTGTTCAGCTGGATTTTATCATCTCTATTTTACATATAAAGAAGCTGAAGTAAAAAAGTAAAAGTGAGAAATCTCTCTTAGGTTGTTCAGTACATATATGCTACAGTCAGGATTTGAGGCTGTAATTTCTCTTCATCATTGTCCAATAATGTTTCTATTTTACTCAAAATGCATTTTAACTACAAATCTAATATTTGAAATAAATTCAAAATGGCAAGACTAGTTTTGAGTGACTTAGTAGATGTTATATTCATTATATTCTTGTCTCTTCACATTCCCTACGTTTACATTAAAGTGATTTTCACTCTGGATACTGTAGGATTATTAAGACAAACTTGTTCAAAATAACTAAATTGCAGTTAAATTTCTCATTGCTTACTGCATGTTCTCGAAAGGTGGTCTTGCTTTCAGGCTAATTATGGGGCAACATAAAATGAAAACTAAGACTAAGTATAGTAACAACCCAGAACCCCTGTCACAATTCGTCCCTTGCTCTATTGTGATTCAAATGAGGGTGGATTGTGGTTATTATTAAATTGGTGGCAGCAGGATAAAGACAGCGGTTCCCAAATATTGGACACTGAGTTTCCACTAGCTGCAATTGACAGTGCTTTTCCATGAAATCAAAAGGTTGAGAACTCATTCACTAGTTTTTATAGTTTGCCTGCTGAAATGTGATCACTGAAAAGTATCGAGTAACCACCCGATGTTGGATAGATTACAATGCTCACTTAAGCATTTTAATTTCTTGAAAGAACTGTATAACTCTCATTTATAGCTCTCTGTCACAGTTTAAATTTTCTAGGGTCATCCATGAACCCAATGAAAAGAAATTAGCTCATGAATGTAATTGACCCTCAAATTATATAACCATGAAAGTAATCAATAGTTCTACTGGATGTGGCTCTTCAGTGCAGAGGTCAAGTTTTTCTTTGAAGGATTGCATAAATTAAAGACAAATTCTAAACCAGTTATTTCCTTCTATTGAGACATCACCCCTATTCATAATGATTACAAGTATGATATAACGTAATCAAGAGACTTCATTCTCCTAATTTTGTATTTCTTTGACTATTGAAAAACTAATTTTATGCTTTGAGCATTTTCATATTTATATCTCAATACCAGCTTGAGAATCAAATCTTCTCCTACACTTTCCATGAGTTATTCCTCAGCACTGGCCTCTTCCTCATTTGTCTCTATACATGTTGGGCACTTTCTGAAGTTTTTATTTCACTTAGACTACAACTTTTCCCTGCTCAGTTTCACATCTCTTTAGTATTAAAAGTCCAATATGATCCACCTTATTTTTAAAAGCCATTCTATAATATTCTAATTTATAATAATTTTATCCTGCTGTATAACATGACATATTTAATTTCAGTTTAGTGTCTATTCCAGTTAATAATAAAGCATCTTATGCTTAGCTCATATTCCTTTGTGGAGTCTTTTATATCTTTATATGTACTTATTTCTAGTAGTCCCACTTTCGTTACCAGTTACTAAAACTTCAGCCTTTTGGTAGTCTCTTATGACATCAGTTCATATGAAAATATTTAAATTCAAATAATGAATGGATCCTGTACAAAAAATCCGAATGCAGATCCTTTAGATTTGGATAGTTAGAAGGAATTTTTTTGGTTATATTGTCCCAGCTTCTCAGTTTCTAGATGGGAATATTGACTCTGATAAGTGGTAGAGATTTTCTCTAGTGAGCAATGTTTTCCTTTTAAAAATGTACGGTATGTCTCATCATATTTCCCGTCTTCCACCCCACCCAACTCTATCCCCCTCCTCCTCTCTCAAAAATGAGCAACTTCTTTGAATTACTTCTGAGATAGTCATAGTAGATTTAGACAACACAGAGCCTTCCTCTAGAGCTCTCTTCAAATGTTTTTGTAAAAGATGATTTTGTTTTTGGAAACCAAAAATTATATTTTTCATTTCTATTGAATATCTGGCTCATTTTCTTTTGTTTTGCTCTGATCTTATTCTTTGCCCCTCCCCATTCTAGTTTTTTCTTTCTCAGTGCAAACAAAATATAGTTTCACTCACTTTACATAGAGAATGGAATGAACAAAGAGAAAAATATCTTTGTCAAAAGTTCAACATTCCATGGGTATTTCCATAACATCAGTAATGCCCTATATGAGGCCTTAGGGATATGGAAGCATATGAGCACCCAGTCAGATAATTGTAGTTTTAGCAAACACTTGTCATGAGTTCTTTAAAGAGAAATCACTTCCAAAGGTAAAAAATGTGCACTGATATACTCATTATTTTAATAGAAAGAGAAAGTTTTTACTTGTGCCTCTGGTTTATTTTCTTTGTCTCTCTGCTCCCTTTCTTACACTAGCACATGTGGTAAAAGACATATATATGATACTGGATTATGGATGTATGTGAACAATGACCACTCATTATGTATAGGTTTAG
This sequence comes from Neotoma lepida, assembly GCA_001675575.1. Taxonomy (NCBI): domain Eukaryota; kingdom Metazoa; phylum Chordata; class Mammalia; order Rodentia; family Cricetidae; genus Neotoma; species Neotoma lepida. The sequence goes on from LZPO01046802.1 coordinate 915,530, forward strand.
AAGGCCAATTGAAATAATTAGGTTTTCTCTGTGCATTTAATTCTTTTTTGTGTATTGGCAGATGGAGTATTTTAAGATACATGCTAGGGAGATTGATGGATAGATCGTACCTTTAAGAAGTATTTCCCAAACTGGTAAGAGAAACATGACTAAGGAAATAAATTATTGGTTTAGGAAAATAAAATCCAATTTATGAACAAAGGAATGGTAAGTGTAGATGCTAGCAAAAGTACAGTTAAAGAGGACTGTACCAGGGGACACCATTAAAACTAAACCTCAAAAAATAAGCACATTGTTAAGAGGCTTAGAATACAGAAAGCCTCTTGCAAAAGGACAAAGCCATAGATTTGAAAGTCAAGAGCTTGCTTAGCAAGCAAGAGTAGTTTCTGTGGCTTGAGAGAGGGCAACAACAATGGCATTGCCTTTCTTAATTGAACATTAAGATTTGGTAAGATGTTGAGAGCTTTGAAAGCCCTGGTACAGACAGGATGAGAAGAAGCCAATGGAGGGAGTAATGGGCACTTTCTGATCTATATCCTTCCTTTAAACATGTTTTGAGGCAAAATGTTAGTATTGGCCTAATAGAGTATTTCTACATGACACAAATAATAAGCTTCAGTGTTTCAGCACACTATATGGAATATGTTCCTCATATTTATTCTCGTTAGTTTTTTGAGTATATAAAGAAGTGGGCAATAACTATCCAAGGAAAATAGACTTGATGTCTGTTACTTTAATAAAATTACATATTCCATATCCACTTAGACTCATTGAGCACTGTGCTCTGTCTTAATGCTGATTAATGCACGTCGATTCTAAGTATCATGTCCTGTTGCAAGTGGGTGGTCTATTTGATCTTTTCAATTAGGGAAGTTCCTCTACTTTAGAAAAAGGCATACTAGCAGTGATGTATAGATGGATAAGAGATTAAAGAGAAGACTCTTGGGGAAACAACTCACAATCTATGCCTTTCTTAGTGACTTCTTCTTTACAAATCATTTCATCAACAAAGCAGCATTGCAACTCTCCTTCTGTAGTTTGTTTTTCTTCTGGAACAATAAAGCATTAGTGAAGATAGGCTTCTGTGCATAATTAAAGGGCTCATGTCAATTGCAATTTATCCAATACTGTTCAAACCACTGTGGATATTTGGGTCTATTGCTGTCATCCATTTCCAATTAATGTCTTTCTTTGATTTATTTCAATATAACATGTTATAGAATTTAATTGTTGTTGATCCCACCTTCCCAATTAATTCCAAGAAAGTTTCACAGTGACTTGATTAAACCAATGAAAAGAACTCCAGATAGAGTGTACTGCTCTAGATTATGTATAGTTATTAAGGCCACAATGACATCAATTTTTATGCCATGCTGGCTACTCTTCTCCATTGGATTATTTTATTTAAATCAGAACATCTAAATGTGCCACACAAATGAATGGTTTGGAGACTGAAACCCCTGACTAGTGAGTGCCTGTTAGGGAACAAAGAAAGAACAGACACATATACAGAAAAGCTGTGATCATATGGTCCGTGCTCTTGGATGAAAAAGCTACAGCACCCTGGGACCTCAGCATGTTAATGCTATATATCTGAACAGGAAATATTGCATACAACTTAAAGAGGAAGGATTATTACATAGAGATAAACAAGGAGACAATGGTATTATATACAGTTGAACAAGGAGATTGGTTTAGCTAATCTTGGTAGGAGCAGTCTCTGTGGGGAAGCAATCTTTTGGACATAAACATTCAAGAGTAGAAATTTCACGTATCATTAAAATCCTTATTGTCTTTCATGCCTTCTCTATGACTGCCTAAGACTTGGAGCCTTTAAATCCCAACCTTGAGAATATGAACAGGAATAGGAAATTGTTTTACATACATTTCAATTATTTTCTTTCACTTTCATATGAGGATATATTTACTTATTTTGAAGTGCTAAGTATAGAACACAAAAGTTCACACAGCCAAGATAGATATAGCTGTATAAAATAGGGTTAAGTATCACTAAATTCTAAATATTATCCTGAAATTGTTGTAAAGAAATTGATTTCCTATATATTCATTCTTTATTATCATGTCTTATATTCCTATTTGTCAAGAAAAAAGTCAATCTTCAAATTTAGCATTGCATCTAATTGATTTCATAAAAATGTTGTTTTTCTGATTTTCTAAAGTGCTTAAATACTCTTTCAGGATAAAATTATATTCTATAATTGCAATATAATTCAGTATATCAGCAATGAAACGCCTTTGTGATTTTCCTTTACATTAAATGCATAATTCTAAAATGTAAATTTCAAAAAAGTAGTGATTATGGAGAATGCATATTCCTTATTGGGTTATTTGATCGTCATCTACCATACTACCAAGTAAGTTTATACTAAGAAGTAGATTATAAATATAGAAGAGAATTAACTACTACTTTGTTTCATTTTGTGTTCATGCATGTGTCTAACCTATACTTTAAAAATATTTTCTTTCATTTTAAAAGGAGTATTAGCAACTGTGTGATGGAATCAGCCTGAGACAATGTAGATAGAAGCTGCAGTTCTAGAATATATATTATTCACATTATCTCTATAAAGACATGTTAAGACTATAAATGAATCTTTTTATTTGTTCTTCCAGAGTACAAAGAAATTGAGTGTGTATTTGCTTCTATTGCAGGACATGTATAATCTATAGTTCTGATAGACATAAAAGTTTTTAAAGGCTGTTGATAAAGCCTATTTGGTAAAGCATTTTAAAATATGAGCATAACATCTTATTTATCTCTATAATTTTGTAATAGTGTTGACTTGAACAGATTTGCATTATGAAGTCATTCCTTACAGAGCAAAAGATGTGTATTTTCCATCCAGCAATGCCTATCCTTACTATAGCTTCCACATAGTAGTAGCACATTTCTAGGTCCAATTGTATATTTTAGTACATCAGCCAAATTAATCAATACTCTCTTTTATTAACATTATCACAAAGAATTGAATAAAAACATAGTTGTCATTGATTTAGATAAATTGAATATACAACAGTTAAATTTTATTTTCAATTCATGTATTAATTCTACTGTTAAGCTTGGTTATCTGTAAACTTCACATTTTCTTAGTATGCTATATCTCACACTTGCTAGAAGAGAACACTTAAAAAACTTGAGTTTCTAAAGAATGAAGTAATTTTCTAAAAAAAATGTGTGTTAGATTTATGTGGTATTTGGTTTAGGAATAAGCAAAACAAAACAAATATGTGTTATGCCCAGTCTACAAAATGACTGGTCCCCCTTGATATTATAATAAAGGAAAATATAATCCAGATTTTAATAAAAATGTTTCTGGAACTTCACATTTATTTTATTAACATATTATTTTCTGATTCATTTTGTTTATACTGTAATTTAATTTAAAATTTTAAAGTATTTTAATTAGGAGAAGACATTATTTATTATAAACACTTAATGTAGAAAAGTAATTAAAATGTTCTAGGAGATTATCTGTAGATAAAAATGACATATTGCTAACTTATGTCAAAATACAGAATTCATTTCAGAATGGAAAATGCAAATTTTGTTTTAGGATACACTATACCCAATATTTTTAGCGATAATACAGACATACTGAGTTTTCTTTTTAAAAACCAAATGTCTCCATGTATAGAACCATACTCAGCTAAATGTTGATCACTAAAGCCCAACACCTTCCATTTTCCAGTTCATCCAAGCAACATTTTTTGAGTTACTGAACTGATAGAAGGAAAGAGATGTGAAATGGCTCACTGATATGTGATATAAATCACTTTGACCTATCACTTCTGCCTCTGTATTTCTATTCCTGTGGTGCCCTGTGTAGGTTTAAAGTATGCTTGTGGATGAAGATCACTTCTAGAAATTAGAGACTGTGAAGGGATAAGGAATTTTAAGTGTTTTGCTATACTTTGGGCCCTAGATAACTTTTCTTGTCAGACTTGCCAAACCATTGTGATTTGATAAAAATATGTTTACTAGTGGTTATCCCTCCCCTCTTGCTTTTTCATACCTATTCCATACTCATGGTATGAATCTTTCTATACTTATTTCAAATTTCATTAGGAAAATTTTAAATACTTGTTGCAAAATACATGAGTCACATGAACATGACATTTTTCTTTGTGAGAATGCAAAGTGTGTGTATGCATGTGTGTGTGCACATGTGTGTGTTTACCTGCACGTGTGCATATGCAATTTTCTTTCAAATCACAATTATCACTCACTTTAAGTTCCCTCCATCACCATTCATCAGCTCTCATCCTCGTGGCTTTAATGTCCCTCATTGTGTAGTTACTGTTATTGTGTACAGTTCTGTGTTTGAAAGCATGGGAGTACCTCTTATTTCCTTCCTTGTTCTTTCTTGTCTTTGCTATGAAAACTTTTGAAGAAAGGAAGTATTGCTTCAGAATGAGCTAAGAAAGAGGGCCAAGTATCATATTAAGAGTAGAGACCTCTCTCAGATAAAGGAATGAAACATACTACTCTATGGAGAAAATAAATTATGGTGAAGGTCTATTTGGACCTAGGGCCTGAGATGGTAATATGCTGTGCCAGGAACACCATGGTGACTGGGTAGTATAAAGTAGCAAATGATAAAGAACCTTAGAATATTAAATTGTATCTGTTATGGGGAAATAGAAAAATAGTGGAGGCTGCAATATGAAAGGCAAGGAACAAAAAATAGTCTATACTACAAAATAAAACATATAATGCATTAAGTATATATATTTAAATTAATGCTTGCTGGATGATTTGTAGGTGTCTATAAAGATTTGGGGAATGTTTTGATACTTACACACCTGTATAGTTTTTATTTTGCTTATTTTAGTTGATAAATAGTTTACGGAGTATATTGTGTAGTTTTGATCTATGTACAACATTACAGAAACATTAAACCAAATGAATTAAAATATCAAATACCTTCTCAAACTGCCATTTTGTGGTTTAAAATTTTTGAAAATATATTCCAGCACTATTTAAATATAAAGATTATTATCCGTGTATTTTAAGTATTATTATAACTAGGTTAGGACTTTATTTTTGTCTAGTAAGAGAAATTTATCTTGAAAGATAGTTTTTACAATTAGAGAAATTATTTCACTCATGCTAAAAATTAATTTTTAGTCTCCCTATGTGTCCATGCAACCATATACGTAGATTAGAATTCACTATGTCATAATTAGGTATTAGTAATCAAATGATTATTTACAGTGTTAAATAGAGGATATACTGAACTGTAAGGTTAATGTCTGTCTCTTATACACATCTTGCAACCATATACGTAGATTAGAATTCACTATGTCATAATTAGGTATTAGTAATCAAATGATTATTTACAGTGTTAAATAGAGGATATACTGAACTGTAAGGTTAATGTAACATTAATATAATATTAATATAATATAATGAAATGTAAGATCTCTCATTTTTTAAAATATGAAATAAAAACCTCTCAATTTTGAAACGGCATTAATAAAGAATATAACTACTGAGTGCTTGGTATTTTTATGGTATTTTTAAGCATTTCAGTAAACTAACTATCAATGAAGTAAGTACTGTCAATTATGTCTTCAGGCTCATTTTTCTTAGCATATAAAAACCAAATGGTGATATGATGGAAATTATAATGAGTACTAGGGAATTATGAAAAATAATTTGTAAATTAAATATGAAACCAAAACATCTGTTCGAATCAGTTCCCCACAGGTAGTAGGGTAAAGAGTACAAGTTACAGACTGAACAAAAAAGAGGAGAGCTGTCCCACAGGGACACTTAATGTAATCAACATAATTTTTCATCCACATTTAAGAAACAGAACTTAAAAGCAAAAACTTCTATGCCAGGTGGTGGTGGTGCACACCATTAACCCTAGCACTCTGCAGGTAGAAGCAGGCAGATCTCTGTGAGTTTTAGGTCAGCAGGGTCTATAGAAAGAGTTCTAGGACAGCCAGGGTTACACAGAGAAATGCTGTCTCTCAACAG